>WEIU01019865.1:920871-1025981 GCA_013389925.1 Aegithalos caudatus | reverse complement strand
TTTTTTTTTTTTTTCCTTCAGAGTCAACTGTTTTGTCTAGGATCTGCTCATCCCCACCACTGCTGAACTTCATCTTATACTTACCACTGGTTCTGATCCTTCTCCTGGCCCTTGCTGCCTTCTGCTGGTACTGCAAATTCAGGAAAAGCAAGAAGGGCAACATGACAGGATGGATGATGGAACTGGAAGGGAATGAAGAGGTCAAGAAAACTTAGCTGGTCTCAGAGTAATTGTAACTTGGAGGAGCAGAGCTGGACAGCTGAGGAGGACTGAGTACTTGCAGAGAGGCTTTTTATTGTTTTGTAGCATTCTTGCAATAAATCCTTGAAATTGTCTGTTTGCTTTTGATGGAATGAAGCAGCTTTGGAATTACTAAGCAAATAGTGTTTTCATAACAAGTGTTTCTGTCTTTTTCTGTACTTTTTCTGTCTGTTTCTGTACTCCCATTTCCTACTCTTTTGTGGTACATTTGAGGTCCTTGCAGTATGCATCTCCCACTGTGGATGGAAGTGGTGTTATTCCCCTGCAGGAATAAGGGAAAAAAAACCCAGATCTTTCTGTACTGTGACACAAAAGTACCACATTTCCACTAATTTTAGATGTCTTGACAAAATCTCTGTCGTATCCAGGCTAAAAACCAGTGGTAGGACTAGAAGTGGAATATTGGTGTCCCATTTAAGTAATTTCCCTTGCCTTTGCCCACTCTTTGCTGGGGAAGCTCTTGGACACCACTGTTGTCACATTCTGAGAGTGCCTGTGACAAAAAGAGCATCATCTCCAAAAGGAAATGGGTCTTCATCACAAAACCTGTCACAGGAACATGAAGACTGAGCAAGGCTGGCTGAAGGAAGTCCAGAGCAGAGGAATCGCAGCCATCCACAAAAAACCAAATCCTGTTGACCCGGTAAAGGGCTTGCATGAAGTCTTGGATCCCAGAAGGAAGATGTGGATGCCAAATTATCTATCTCAGAGATGAGTGTACAAAGTTTCCAGCTCCTTCCTTTGCTTCTGCTGTAGAAGACAGCATCCAGCCCCTGGTACCTGGGCTGTCTGTGGGTCAGGAAGCTGCACAGCTGGGACCTGGCATTAGATACATCCAGGTTGTCCCATGTAATAAAAAAAGCCACGTGTGCACTCGTGGGGCAGCTCCTCTATGCTCTGGAAACCAGCTTGGGCTCACCTTTCAAGGCTGAAGAGCTCTGCTACCTGAAGAGTGTCTGGCTGATGCATGGAAGAAAGGAGATTTCTATCCAGTCCTGGCAAGCCAAGGGATATCCCACCTCTAATTGTGCAAAATGGGATGTGGTCCCAGGGAGTTGTAAGGTCAGGTATCAAGGCNCTGGCTGATGCATGGAAGAAAGGAAATTTCTATCCAGTCCTGTAAGGTCAGGCATCAAGAAAACACTCTAAGCACTGTCCTCAGACTGAAGTAGCTGTATAGAAACCACAGCAGACACTCAAACCTGCTTCCTGTGACCACAGAGAGATTTGGGGACACCACAGCCCCTCGAGATGGTCTGTTCTTTCATTTTGCAATTAGGAAAGCCGCCTGACTTTATCCTGAAGAACTGGCATTTTCAGTCCCTTGAAAATGCAGTTTCTGCACACATCTGAAGACCACTGCTCCTTTTCCCTGCTCAGCCACCTCTGTCTGTGCTGGCTGGTTCCAGCTTGCTCAGCCTTTCCCTGCAGGATGTTTTCTGGACCCCGTGCAGCTTTTCCCTTTGCTGCCCTGACCCCAGCTGCCTCTCCCACAGCGTGAGAGCTCAGAGCTGCACGTGGGGCTCTCTGCAGAGGTTTCCCCCCTGCCTTGTGGGTTATGTCCTGTTTACACATCCCAGTGGGATGTTTGATTTTCTCTTGGTGTGTGACAGCGCGGCACTGCTTGTGCCCGGCTCGTGCTCGTCAGGCTCCTCTCCTGCAGATTTGCTGTCTAGCAAGTTGTGTCTCCACTGTGTGTTCAGGCTTTTCCTCTCTAACTGCAGCTCCATTTTCATGGGGGTGTTGAACAGCTTTCTGCACCAGTTTGTGGAAGATCCTGCCGTCTGTCTTAGCCCTGTCTCCATTAAGCTTTACCTCATGGGCCGTTTTCCGTCTGCTTGGCAGAGAAGCAGATGCTCCCAGGATATCAGACTCCTACAGGTTTCATGGAAAGTGGTAGGTGGATGAAGGAGAGGAGGCAGGTGAGTTGTTCCACCCAGGGAAGGCTGCAGTGTGACTTGGCCACCTGGTGCCTGGCTTGTGTTTAGGGGATATGGAAAGGAGATGTAGGTGTGCTAGGGCAGGGGAAAGGAAAGAAGGAACTGCTTTTGATTATCAACTGTTAACAATAAATCTATGCATGTAGCTTATCTGCTAATTTTGTGCTGTTTATCCAGGTTTTCATTTGGATCGTTTCCTTAGTTTGCCAAGAATACCTTGGAAGCCTACTCCACAAACCTTGGTAAAGTCAAAAAATACATGATGCCTGCTGCTTATCCCTTCCCACAAGGTTTTCAGTCTTATTGTAAGGGAGATAGGTAGGTCTGCTTTGATTTTGTTCAAAACAAAAAAGTGGGTTTTTTTCTTGTATTTTTTAGTACTTTGTCCCTGTATCTCCCTGGGGATTATAGTTAAAAAGATGGTGTTCAGTTTCCTCTTCTTTGTAAACATAATTTTGCCCTATTTGCCTCACTTGGTGTCTCACACTTCCTCAGATATTACCACAGCACACTACTAATAGATGGCTTGACAGCCCATTCTTTATGTGGCTTAGGATGAACCTCATCAAACCATCTTTCTAGTCAAAAATCTGAATTATTTAGGTTGCTAGTCACTACCAGAGTGCTGGGGACAGCCCCCACCCTGCTGCAGCAGCCACATGTGTGTGTCAGCCTCCAAAAGCTGTGTGAGCTCCTTGAGTGACCTGGGTTTGGTGCATCCCCCAAAATTGTGCTGTCCCCTTTGCTCAGCCACCCCAGCAGCCCATGGCAGGTCTGTGGAGGTGTCTTTTCTGCCATCTGATCAGCACACAAAAAGCTGCTGGCTGCTGCCACATGAGATTTTTGTGTCTGATGGATTGGGGCAAAAAGGTGGGTAAAGAGAGGGAGGTTTCTCCATCAACAGGGCACTTTCTTCTTCTGTGCCATTTTTGCACAGTTAACAAGGGCCCCATGAAGTAGCAACTTTCTATTCATGCAGGTGTAGAGGTTTTAATTTAAGTTCTAATTGTGTCTTGGGCTTTGATGAAAGGGTCTAAAGGAGAATGTGGGGGTTTTTTTGCAGTGGTGATCTTTTTCCTCTATTTTTTCTTCTGGCTTTGCTGGGTCACTGCCAAACCTCTCAGCTAAATGTTTAAGATGCATTTCTTACCATGAGTGAACTTAGAGTCGTAAGTTATCATAGCAAAAGCTCCAAAACAGTCCTGTTTTTAAAGAGCACAATTCTGTCAGCTGAGGTAAATGTAGGAGAAGGGAGAGATGTATGTGTGCTTGGTGGGACAGGGAGAGGGTGTTGATTTTGCTGCTGAGGCTCTTGACCACCTTCACCCACCCCCATCACCACCTTTTGCTCAAATTCAGCCTGTGATATAAATTAGAACAGCTGATAAAATATATATTTAGCTGTTATAGCCATTCCCCAACTGAAGGAGAGAAAAGAGTGCAGCAGCACAGCAGTGCCCCTGCTGTACCCTGTCCCACACACATTCCCCCTGCCCAGGGAATGAATTATCCTGTGTGAGGGCAGCGTGTGAGAGCCCTTTCACAGGTTCTAAAGCAGTTTAAAGGGTTACAGGGCAATGCAGAGCTTGGTCCATGAGGAATTAATCCACTGGGAAGTGGTTGCATGGGGGCTATAAAAACAGAAGGGCTGTGCTGTGTGTGGTAGGTTTTCATAGGAAGGTATGGAAACTGTAAAGCAAGGGGAGGCCAGCACAGCACTGGAGCTTGGATGGATGATGTGAGGGCAGGATGGATGGGAATATAAACCCTGCATTGTGTATCCTTCCTGGAATGCTCTATGGCACCTGCCTTTGGGCAGGAAAGAAACCCATGCTCAGTGATTTATCCAACATGCAGTGGGACAAAGGATCCTACCAGTGACTCACCTGCACTGAGGACCTTTTTTGGCAAGAGGGAAGGTGGGTGATGAGCTGGTTGCTGTGCAGGAGCGATGGGAAGTGGTTTGCAAGCAAAGAGAGAGTTTGTGGCTGATGACTCAAGGTTTCCTGGCCTGTCCTGGAGTAGAGGGCACAAGAGCAGCGTGCTGTCCTAGACCTCCAGGGTGAGGGGGATGAGGAAGGTTGACAAACTTCTGGTAAATTATTCCAAACAAATGACCTGGATTTCTCCTGGGATGCCCCCTCTCAAGCAGCATCTCTTCATTACTTCCTATTAACTCTGAGCTGGTTTTGAAATCTGATATTCAGTTTTGTTCCTGTGATAAAATATTTAAAAACTGGAAATAAAAGAAGCATTTTTTTATTATTATGTGCTTTGGTCTCAAATGATGCCATTTTGCATTCCAGCTGGTTCCTGCTTGTTTCATGTGTCGTTTGGCCTTGGTCTTTGACATCTTAGACAAAGCAGAACCACTCATAGAACTCTGAACCTTCCTTAGCCATTAAGAAACTGCTGCATTGGGTCTGCCTGCTGCTGGATGTTTTTGGTCCTTCTCAAGTCACCTGCCCCTCCCTCTTTTCTTCCAGCAGACAGTGTGGCATTACATAATTATTGTTCTAGTTGCAGTGACACTTAATTGCAGTTGCACAGGGCAGGAAAGGAGCAATGCTTTGCAGGGCAGAAGCAGTGCAGCTGTGAGGCTCGAGGTGGGAAGGATGGATGAGAAGTGGAAGCGTGGAATCTGGCTCAGTTTGCTACCACAGCAGGCAGGAGGGACCAGCCCAGTATCCTCTTACCCAGCTGCACTCCCCAGAAAAGATGCTGGTTGTGGTGGTGTGGGACTGACAAGGTTTCATGTGTGCACCTGTGCTGTGCCTGCTCCTTGTAGGGGCGAGAGGAACATTCATTTCTAGGGCTGCCGACCAAGTGTGAAAATTGACCCGCTGTGGGGAGAACACTGGTTTTATCATTATTTTAAGCATGAGGGAATTAATGGGTGAATGCTGGAAGCAGTATGGCATACCGGGAGGGGCTGTGACTCCTCCCAGCCCCCTCCTGGGATGCTAATAGGGAGGAGAGGTCCACTGTCCCATTTGAAAGGGAAGGGCCATGACCAATCGATGTTAAATGTGGCGGTAATGCCTCACGCGGTGGCCGCGGGATAAAAAGGCAGAGGCAGCCTGAACTGTAAAGACATTTCATTTCCCTGGTAATGAGGGAGACACACTGTGGCAATGAAACCGGGGAGAGAGAGACTGCGAGATGCTAATTTCTGTTCCTGCTGCCGCTGCTGCTTTGATCTGAAGCAAATGCCCGTTTTAAATTGCAAACGGATGCAAGTCAGATATCATCCAGCCAGTGGCTTACAGGCTTAATGAAGTGGGACGTACGCTGCTGCCTGGTAATGTTAGGAGAGGCAGGCAATTCAGAGAGGAATTACTGAAGGTCTAAAGAGACAGGGAGCAAGGACAAGGGGGAATGTCACAGGCTGACTCTGTTTGGCACAGTGTCCCCTGCTTTGTGTCCTTGGGAAGCTGTGCCTGTGGCTAAGCCCCCTCCAGCTCCTCTGTGCCTGGAGAGAAAGCCTGAGCAGGCTGTCCCGGTGTCCTATGCCCATGGAACACATCCTGCTGAGGCAAGGCAAGGTCATCCTGCTCTTTGGTCTCAGAGCATGGACATCCATTTGGAGCTTTCTCCAGGAGAGGCAAAGGTATGGGAAATTTGGGTGTTTCATTGAACTCGAGCAAGACAACTGACAAAGATATTCTGGGACAGACCCAGAGGCTCCTGGGGATGGAATCATTAATCCAGAAGCACTGACCTGGGAGCCAATGGCAGCTCCTTGAGATTCTTTTGGGGAAAAATCTGAATTGCCTTGAAGAATGAATGTCTAAAGGGATATTCATTATACTCTTCACCAACACGAGGCTTTTGGGTCCTCAAATGAGGCTGGAGTTTGTTGTGTGCCTCCTGTGGGTATTCAGAGGTTTGGATTTCTCTGCAAGCTGCTGTGCTTGACCAGGCAGACAAGAGAAATCTGAGGGACCTGCAGGGAGGATTGACCTCTGCACTAAGCAAGGAAGAAGTGGTCTGGCTATTGAAAAAGGCAGGCATGGCTCACAAATCTATTAGGCTCTTTGAAGAAAGAGTCAGCATGTGAATAGGAAACGTCTCCTGGTTGTAGTCTGTGTGGAGCCAAAAGAGGGTCCACAATGTCCATCATTATTACAGAAACTAAGTAACAACAGGACAAAACTGGCAGCTCCTCGCAGGGCTAAGCTATTTGTTAAAAATACCAGGCAGAAAAGAAAGTAAATGGTTCTGACAGGAAAGGGAGGTCACCAGCGATGAGACCTGTGCTGCTCAACCAACACAGAAATGATCTGGAAAAGAGGATGATTGCTAAACAAAGAAAGATAATATTAAGTTAATCAAGGCATTAGCAACAATGAAATGCACAGGGTATTACGAGACTGAGTGGCTGGGTAACAAAAAGGAGATGACATTTGTGTAAGCAACAATAAAAGTTAGACACGGTGGCAAAAATTAAGCAGTCTCAGCTTCAGGTATGCAACAATGGGGTTTGAGCTGACCACTGTCATTCAGAAGCAAAACCTTCATGTGAGGTTAGCCAGGTGTATGTAACATCTACACAAAGATCAGAGCANAAGGTGAGTTATCAGGAAATAAAGACAAAAACATAATTTTGCTGCCGTGTACACCTGGGGAGCCTTCCCATCTTTCTGTGCAGGGCTGTTCCTGCTCCCCCAGAAAGGACAGCACACCTAGCCAGGGCACAGGGAGGGCTGGCAAACAGTTGGGCTTTTTCCTAAATATGCTTTTAAAAGCATTAGAATCCCCTTTCAGTACAGTAAATCATGCTAATCTCTAGGCCACTAGGCAAAATGAAGCTTTTAGATTATCCACTACCCTTTCTTTTCCTATAGCATCTTCTATTCAAGGACTTCACACTATCACAATAAGATAGTTGAGAATTTTTTCTGCTTAACAAAGGAGGGAACTTAGACATACTGGTTTGCTCTGAAACAGGCAAAGAAATAGGAAATCTGGTTTTTTAGGATATCTCTAGAGAAAGAGACAAGAGAAAAGACTGACTCTAATAGGGAGAATCAAAGGGAAAAATCTCTCTGCTGGATTCAAAATAAGTTTCCATAGAAACAGATTTTTCTGAGAATGAATTACTGCAGTATGAAATTAAGATTGTGGATCTAATTCTGCAAAATATTTAAGCATGTTCTTTGCTTATCCCTATTCAGCTCAAGATGCAAGCATGTGATTTCCATGGAGGCTTATGTGCTTTATTTGATGGAGGTAGAAATAAGGATAAGCTGCATTGAAGTGGGATCCAGTCCTTTCTTGTGCTTCCTTGTCACTGACAAACTTGCAACTTATTTTTTATGACAGCATGTGTTTTTTTGCTGCCAAAAGTGTAGGCCCCAGTGCCTCTATTTGAGAATTCAGCACAAAGTTCCATCAGACTCTTGCCACTGCTGGGGAGTGGAGTCAGCAGAGTTTTTATATTGCTGGGTACTTTATTGTTTTGTTAATTAACTTTTTTTTTCTATTTATGTGCAGGTTTAATTTTAAATGGGATACTTATTCTGTAAATGAATGCCATGGTGATTATCAGATAATTAATTTGAGAAGTGATGGTATAAGAGGTTGAGATTTGCTCATAATCTGTCTTTTGTGCACCTCTATTTGTGGCCCGTAGATATTTTAAAGACAGGATAGGTTCTTAATATTTTGCATGCTAATTGCTTTTATTGTAAGTGTGTTCTGGTAAGTGATTTGGTTTAGTTTAAGCTATTTAAGACTGTTTTGTATATCTTTTCCCCCCTCTCTTTGTGACTTTATTATTGGCCGAATTAATAGGACAAATAAGGTTTGACTCAGAGTTTTATTTCCATTTACTGTACTTGGAATAGATGAAACTCTTGTGTAGCCAAGCTGCAGCTACTTTTCTTCATGCAAACTTTCCAAGTTCTTATTCCCTATTTCACATTGTCTTCCAGCTTTTTGTTTGGGGAGGTCTGAATTTGTAGACCCCCCCTCCAAGCATTTCCCAGCAGCACTACAGAGCCCAAAAAATGAACTTAAGCCTAGTGATAATAGTGTTTTGGGACTCTGTTGAGATGATGCAGAACAAATAATCCTCATGGAAACTGCATCTTGGGGGTTTTTTTTGTTCCTTTCTCTGAGCCCCTGTGTTTGTCCCAGCCAAAATAAACCCTCAAGGCATTTAAACAATCCATCTTCACATAATGTTCATGTCAATTTCCATCTTAACATGGAAGTTCTTGGCTAGCCTGGTCCAGATGAGCTATTTCCCCCTGCTTGCTGCCCACCAGGCTGTGGCTGCAGGGGGTTCTTGCCTGTCCTGGGGTGGTGATGGTCACTGATGGTGAACCTGGTGCTGGAGCCCAAATCCTTAGCAGGGGGACAGCAGCAGCAGCTGAAACTGTCCCCTAGCACTCCTGAGCTTCAGTTTTCCCTCACAGCTGGAAAAGTATTCTTTCTCAAAATTTCCTCTGACAGGGAGATGGAAGACACTTCATCTCCCAGAGACTCGGTTTGTTCCTTGTGCTTGCTGAAAGCCGTGCTCACTTTGCTGGCATCCCCCCTGCTCCTCCTCCTTCTCCTCCCTGTCATGCTGGTACCATCAAAAAGGCACACTTTTGATGGTGGCAGGATTTATGCCTCTCCTTTGGTGGTTCTTTTCAGCTCCAGGCTTTTCAAGGTGTGAGGGAAGGATGCTGCCAAAGGACATTACATTCCTGCAGCAAAACCACTGAGGGGAGCATAATGGACAGCTTTTCTTCTCAGATGATTTCAAATCCCTGAGGAGGCCATGACCTATGTGAGAGACCAAAATTTTAAATAGATTTGCATGGGAAAAGCAACTTTTGGCACCCTTCTGCTGCCTCCTCAGACCTCTGGCCCCACATGCCCAGCAGGGATGGGCACCCAGTGCAGAAGCCAGCCCTGCCCACTGCCCAGCCAGGCTTGCTCCCTGCCCATTCCAGGCATCCCAGGCCCATGACACAAACTGTGGAGCTGCACACACCTCCCTCTGTGCTTCAGACCTGAACCAGGAAAGTACATCCCCACACAGACCAGCTTTGCTGGCCCCCAAGCCAGGCACATTTCCCCTTTGAACTTGCAAAATCTTCAATTTTGCATGCTCAGTTGAAGCAAGGAGAATGGATAAAACCAACCTATTTTTAATCCAGTGTGAGATCTCTTACTCTTGGCTATTTTTTTCATAATTGGTTCTGTTTTCTGCTAATGATCTGAAATTTAGCATCTATTTCTGCCTCGGATATTTTGATAACTGGTGTAGAGGAAGGAGATTAAGACTGTTGTAAGCAGTGAGGGCTGTGGGACATATGGACGCTGCAGACCTGTTAGTGACAGACAGAAAGTTGTTTGGAGGCAACAGGACAGATTGTCTGGGATTCCTGGCTTATTCCCAATGAAAGGCTGATGAGGTAAGTAGTGCTGGGAAAATCCTGTTAGGGAAGGAAAAGAGCAGACTGGAGCTCAGAGATCACTGGACGTGCTGTACTGAATATGCAGTTTCTCTACAAAATTGAATTCACTTTTGGCACAGAAACAGGATTCATATTTCTCTCCAAAGCACTTGCTTTGTTAGCAGGCTTTAAGGCACTCTGAACTGTCCAGCTTTTCATCATGGATCAAGACAAAAACTTGTTCTGAACCATTGAGGCAGTTGGTTTGCGTTTGGATCAGACATTTCTGTCCCCATCCCATTTTCAGATGCCATAGTATGGGATGGAGCATCCAGAACAATATCCCCACATCTGGTGCCTCTTGATATGACCTAGGTCAGAAGCTCCAGTGTAGAAATGTTCCTTGCTGAGCTGGAGAGGAGCTGTTTCCAAATTCAGGCAGGGCATTTTGGGCAGTGGGAATGTGTACACACACATATAGGGAAACCATTTGGGAACAACCAACACCATCCTTCCAATCCTGGGAGCTGCCCTGTAGCTGCAGTCTGTGTTTCCATGTTGGGCATGTTTCACATTTCCCTGGTCCCTTTGGTCAGTGGGTGATTTGTGCCACTTCCTCTACAATAAGTAGATTAGCTGTGATTTATCTGGGACAGGGTTGGGACTGGTGATTTGTGTGCTGCTGTGGGTGTAGGAGTTGTGTGATCTCATGCAAAGGGCGATTGCTGTGAAGTGCAAAGGCACAGATTATGATAAATGACACTCTGGATCCAAGAGATGAATGGGGATGTGGGTGGGATATCCAAAATCCTTCTGGTGCATTCTAAATACATCCTCTTCCATGGCCTGCACCCTCCTGATTAGGGACAACAAAGTGGCAGGTTTGCCTCCCCTTTTATTCTCTGCTTTTTCAGGAGGAGGTGAGAGGAGAATTCTTCTGCAGAAGAAAGGAAGCAGAAAATGGGTCTGCAAGCAGAGACTGTGCTTCTCCTGCTTCTCCCCCTGGAGATGGGACCAGTCTCAGAGGCACAGAACAGCCCAGACTGGAAGGGACATTGAAAGATCATCTGGTTCAACCTTTCATGGGAAAGAGAGAGTGCAGATGAGATTCTCTGGCACCCTGTCTAGTCACATCTTGAAAACTTCCAGCGATGAGGCTCCACCACATCCCTGGGGAGGTTGTTCCAGTGATTGATTGTTCTCACTGTAAAAAATGTATTTGTTATATCAAGATGAAATCTCTCCTCCTGCAACTTGTGCCCAACTTGTAGCCTCCCCATGGGGCTCCTTGTGAAGAGAAAACCTCTGTCTAAATTGTAGCCACTCTTTAGGTCCTGGAAAACTGTGATGAGGTTCCTCCCTGAGCCTTCTCCAGGAAGAAAAGACCTAACTACTTCAGTTTTTCCTCATACTGAAAAATCTCCAGCCCTCTGATCATCTTTGTGGCCCTCCTTTGGCCCCTTTCTACTCTCTCAACATGGTTTCCTTTTGTCTTGTGGGGACCAGAAGAGGATAGAGGATGACAGGTGTGATCTGAAAAGCACTGAGGAGAGTGGGACAATCATACCTGTATTTCTGCTGGGAGCAGCTGGTTCCTGTGCTGGTTCCTTTGTCACTTCCATGCTGCAGGCCTCCACGTGCCCTGCAGAGAGGGCAGCTGGCCACTGGCCATGGGTGGCAGGGCTTGTTTGCAGGCTGAAGGAAGACAAAGCCATTGCAACATCGGTCAGGAAGGGTTTGATGCAACAGGAACCCCAAGGCACCATGATGTGTCACCTCCCACCCCTGCAGAGAGGCAGCTTCTCCTTTCCCATGGGAAGTGGGGGGGCTGGGGGAGGCCAACAACACCCACACTGTGGCTTCTGCCTGGCAAATCTGCTGCCTGCTGCTGCAGGCCCTGTATTTACACATCTTCCAGGCAAGGCTCTGTCCAGCTGGCATGGGCAGTTGGAAAGCATTTTCCTGATGCTTGTAAAATGCCATTTTTCTTTACAAAACCCCCATCTTCCATGTCTCTGAGTGGCAGAGCTGACCCCTGGCATCCTGAATTTCCATATGGAACCATCACTTTCCTGCCTGCCTGGCTTTTTCTTGGAATTTCATGCATCATGGGAGCGAGTGGAACAAGAGCCCTCCTGTTTCCCTCACTGCAACTCAGCACCCTGCCAGTGACAGCAAACCTGCAAGAAGCTTGTCAACTTTTTGCTACAAATCCATGAAAATCTGGCACCTGCCAGACTCAGCAAGGTAAGCAACATCTGGCAATAGATAAATTTGGCTGGAAAGACAACATGGAAAGTGAGAAGCACTGTTGGGAATATAGGCACGCCCCACAGCATCCAGCAGGCTGTGGTTAAATTGGGAGCTATCCTGCTTCTGTTCTACAGACAGAGGGGAAGCAGAGTCCATTGGACACCTATCACCTGATGGAAGCAATGCTTGGATTCTGCAGTGAGATTTTGGGGAAATCCTCCCCTCAAAGAGGTAGGATGGTGGGCAGGGAGGAGTGCCAGGCTTCCAATTGAAGTCCAGTGGCTGTTACCAGCTCACCTGGCTCTTGAATCCCCCCTTTTCCTTTGAAATGGGAGAGGATGAGCCTCTGTTTTTGAACCTTGTTCAGGAGGAAGTGAAAAAGGGCGGCTTGGAGACCTGTGACAGTGGCCCCAGAGCCAAGACCCACAGAACAGTAAAGGGTGATCCAAGGAAATGAGGGACTTCTTGTGGTGCCTGGTTAAGAAAGAGAGAGGAAGGCTGCAGGGACATCTACAAGGAACTCGAATTAAAACCATGGTTTCTTGCTTCAAGATGCTGAGAATCACCAAACCATGGCAGAAGAAATCACCATCTGAAAGAATCAATGGGCTTTTGGTCTGGTGGCCAAAACCAACATTATTATCAGCGGGAACCTGACAGGCTGAAGGGGTTCATATCTGAAAATCAGTATGGGTTATGTCTAGGCCTAGAAGAAGTATCTGCTCAACCCAGAGCTCAGAGAAAGTACCCCTAGGCCAGGAGGGGCACAGTGTGAGGCACAGTCTCTGGCTCTCACTGTAGCTGGGTTCACAACACACATGGTTACTGCCCTGCCAGGCAGAAATCCTGTGTCCCCTGGGCTAATGTCCAACACCTCCTAGCCCTGGGCATGTCTGGGCACCAGAGTGCTGCTTGGCCCCTGGGCTGACCAGCCTTGGCAGCTGTGTGTGCCAGGAGCTGGAGAGCAGCTAAGACTTGCACCCAGTGCCACTGACTGCCCCTGCCACCAGCTGTCACTTGTGGTGGGGCTGGCAGCTGCCACCTGACAGGCAGCTCAGCTCTGTGGTTGTTTCCCCACCCTTTTACCAGGCTACATGTCACACTTCTCTCAGTCACCTTTTAAGAGCTTTTCCTGAGAGCTTGCAGCTTTGGGGTCTTGGTTAGCCCTGCAAGCCCCCCAGAAAGTTTTGGCTTTTCACTTGGATGCTTTGTGTTAGGTCTCAGTAATGTTGCAGCTATGGAGAATTCAGATGGAGAGTCTCCAGCCCTGCTCTTGGGGTGAGCTATAGTGGATAATTACCTTCCTGAGATAAGAGCACATGGCTTTTCTGACTCTAACTTTCAGTCACTGCATCTTCTTTTACTTTTCTCCACTGGATTCTTAGACTGTTCTGAAAGCACTTGCTCAAAGCATCTCACAACTGGTTTTGGGCAACTCAGATTAAGCTTTTCATGTTCTTACACTGGACAACATTTTTTCCCAGTCTTAGAAGATTAAAATGAGTTTAAGCATGCAGAAACCCAGAGGTGTAAAAACATTGATTTCCCAAGTAGCCCATTCTGGGAAGTGTGCTTAAATATTTGAAGATTGAGTCACCTGTACTTAAAAGAGAGCAATTAAAGAAACTAAATATGTTCTTGAAGGGCTGAATAATTCCTTCACATCAGTATCCACTATGAAGATGGCTCTGGAGGTGCTTACTCAGATCTTGCCCTTTTCTTTTTACACCAAGAGCAAATAGCATCAGAGACTGAGAGAGGAGGAGCTGGAACAACCAGTATCATTAAAGTCCCAGGTCATGATGGTGTACAGCCAAGAGGTCCTGGGGAACATGAGGATGAAAAGGCCATATCTCAAAAAGAAATATTTCTCTAATTGAAGAAAAAGAGCCCCACATACACACTTAAAAAATAGAAAGAAAAAAAAAATCTGGAGAATGTTTTACTCACATTTTTATCAGCTCTTGGGCTGATCTGGAGAATTACAGGCCTGTTTGACATGCATGCAAATGAATGCAATGCCTAGCAAATTAGGAGAATTGGCCATGAAGCTTACATGGGTAAGAGTGCTCAGAGGTGCAACCTGCAGCAATTCTGCAAAAGGAAACCACATTAGCTGTGTTTGTGCAAGTCTGAACAAACCAGTGAACCAGCTGAAAAAGAACCAGCATCAGAGGAAGTAGCTTAGCACTTTGGCTCTGACAGTGGCCAGGACATGGTGGTCAGTGCTGGTGTGGGATATGGTGGCAGTGACATGCCTTGATCAGCCATGGCAACCTGTGGGCAGAGGGAGAAACATGCCAAAGCTGCAGTGAAGCTCAAGGAGACTCAAGAAAGAGGAGAGAGGTAGGTGGAAGGGGCCTGAAGGAGGAGGCAATGGATTCAAAGGGATGGTGATGCCCAGGATGGTGCTATAAAGAGGCACTGAGGGGTGAAAGTTGTTGTCTCCTCAGCATTGTGTGTTTATGTCCCTGATCCTGAAGATCTGGGTGTGTGGGACACCAGCAGGCTGGGTGCAGGGACACCAGCAGGCTGGATGCAGGGACACCAGCAGGCTGGATGCAGGGACACCAGCAGGCTGGATGCAGGGACAAAACTGCTTTGCCAGGCAGTTTCAAGGGTCTAAGTTAGACCAATCCCAGGGGAAATGCTGACAAAATCCAGAATAGGAGACAACACAAAAAAGCAGTATGTAGGGGAAAGAGAGTACCCCCTTCTTGGTAACATCTGAGTCGATAACCTCCAGGCAGAGAGGACCAGGCTCTTGCTGAGCCACTGAAGCACATCTGATCAATAACTCAAAGTCCCGACTTGCACATTAGCAGAGTCAATTATCAGCTCTGCCCTCTGCTTCCTTGATTATTATTTCAGCATGTAGCAGCTGCTTCACAAGCGTTATGGCCCATCACACTCTGAAGGGACTGAGTTAAATGCAGATTATTGACCGATGAGGCCATAAGAATGTACTGTAAAATATACAGTCATGTTTGCCCATAAATCCCCAGTGAGAGTGCTTTCCAAAGCAATTCCTCTTGTGGTGGGGCTCTGGGTCACTGTCAAGGCCATGAAAAATGTTTTTTCCACCTTATTCCTGCTTATCTCTGCTGTGGTGGTGTTGTTTCTTTTGGCTTTACACCAGCACGTGAGTGTGGGATTCTCCCCACCTCGAGCTGCTCATCTGGGTCCCTGGACTTCTGCAGGGACACTTGGGGTATGGCTGATTTTACACATGGCCAAGGTTTCTGTTCTGGCCTCAGGTTTACTGCTTCTCCTGAGTTTATCAAGTTCCTTCAAATCCTTCAGTTTTTGGCTGAGGTTGTGAGTTTATGATTTGCAGCAGACTGAACTCAGGCGAGCACAAGCAAGTTAAATCATGAGCTGTTCAAATATCAGGTAATGACAGCTTTCACTTCTCTGCCAGCCTGATATACCACTGGCCATCAGCCACCTGCTTCACTAAGGCCAGAGGTGCCCTGCTTGTTTTGGTTTGCAAGCCTCCTCAGCTTCAGCAAACAAATCCATTTCAAGGAAAGGGACAAATGTCTGTGGCTGTGACCTGGGAAAAGCTCTGTGTCTATACAGAAAACCTCTCTCTACTGAAGACACTGGTAGCTGTGCCAGCAGTGATGAGGTGCTCAGCAGATCAACAGCTCAGTGGTGCCCCTCAGATGGAACCTGAGAGTTCCCTGGGCTCATCCTGGGCAGGTTGATGGTCACGGCAAGCATGGCACACACCAACAGCTCACATCCCTCTTCTGGGCTTCAGAGAACATCTCTCATTTTGACCACTGCCCTCAGGCTGAGAGACCTGCTGGTTTACCCCAGGCAGTAAAGTTTTGTGCCCTTGAAGGTAGATCCCTGCTGCTGGCATCCTGCTGAGGCTTCCTTAGTGCTTCTGAGGATTTCTTGATCTGCTTCCCCCTGGGGCACTCCCCTTCCAAGGACAAGAGAGGATTTCACATTCTTTGAGGTGGAGAGATGGCTAATTTGGAGCTTGACATGTTACAAAAGTTTGGGGGTTCTTAATGTATTTTTGACGTGACTCTGGGATGTTTTTTTTCCCGAAGCTGTCTCAAGTGCAGCGTTCTGGCCACAGTTCTGGCTGCAAGTGTTTTAAAAACTTTTCCCTGTTGGAGCCATTCAGATCCTCAGGACCAGGCCTCCTGACTTCCCAGGGAGGCCTGAACACACCAGGATGGTGCCAGCAGGTGTAGGGGGATTCTGCTGGCCACAACTCCTGGAACCTGGTGCTGAGTCCCAGCTACTGCAGCACCTTCATGTCACACAGGTAAAAGCATTGCAAGAAGCAAGGGAATGTAGGGTGTTCCCTGTTGTGGCAGGCTTGTCCCAGCAAGGCTGAGCACACAGCATGACCACAGACAGTGGAGCAGTTGCTTTAGGATCACAGCACATCTTTGGGTGCTGTGAACTCCCTGGGTTTTACATTCTTTAGCTCACTTTCACTTTGCATTCCTGTTTGTCTGTTAACACACAAGCTTTCCTTCAGCTGTACCATGCACATTTACTTTTCACTGCCAGGGTAAATCTCTCATACCAGCCCTGCACAAACTCCTCTCCTTTGTCCCCTCTGCTTCTCTTCCATACCCTGCATACACATGAAACCCCTTTGTTTAAATATCAGCCTGGAAAAAGAGATTTCCTGGTGATAGGGTTGTCTGCTTATCAAGGATATCATTGCAGCAGGGCTGAACTCATCAAGGAGGGACAAAAACTTTGAACATTGTCTGGGAAAGGACCACTGTGAAGTGACCTCTGTCCCTTCAAAGGCTTGAAGTGCAGGGAAAAGCCAACAAGCTGCTCAATTTTTTTCTTGCTTGTCATTGTCATAGTTGTCTAGCCAGCTCAGAGTTTCATAATTGCTCATGTAACCCATCTGGAGATCCAGATAATATCTCCGTGTTATGTATGCAGATAATACCTGCATGTTATGTATGCACTAATGTTCACTGCTGCCTTTGCCTGCTCTAGAAATGTCAGGCTACATGCAATGAGAGCCCTGTGGTGTGATACAAAACCTCAACACAAGCTGCAAGCAACTGAAACCACGCTGCACCAGCACAAGCTGTTCATGCCACACTTGCAGTCCTGCAGCAGTGTTCAGAATGACTTTATCTCACTTCTTTTAAAACCTTCTATGTCCTCACAGTCAAAGACTCATGTGCTAGACCTAGAGCTGTCTCCTGGTTAACGCTGATGGGGAATGCCAGACCCACACCAAATGAGTTTATATAGTGATTTTCAGGCTGAGCCCTCTCACATCTCCACAGATGTGTCTCATTGGTCACCTTGGGTATGTTCTTTGCCTTCAGCCTGGGGCTGCTACCTGAATAACAAAGCAAGGGTATGGAATTAGATATGGTTATATTGGCACTTTTCAGGGATGCAGGTTAGGCTCACACAACCCTAACTGTGTCCTTTGAAAGCTGAGGGATGTGAAAATACTTCAGATTTTGAAGAGGAGGAGGCTGTCAAGGAATACAAATGAGGTTTGCTAAGCCACACAGGCAGCAAACAGGGAATTGTTCACCCAACCCTGCAGCACAGCCACTGTGAGACATCCCTGAAACTCCTACACTTCTATGGAAGAAGCTACAAGAGGAAGAAGTACAAGAGGAAGCACATCCTGCAGCAGGTCCTGGACACCTGGGCTTCTGCCCCTTGGAGGTTTGGACAGCCCCAGCAGGTTTGGGGAGGGTGAGAGGCATTTGAAGACAACAGGCTCAGGACTGGGGTACTCCAAGGGATGGGAAGTGCCCTCTCACACCCGTGGCTTTGAGAGGATGGGAGCTGTGGGAGGATGGTGGGGACAGAAGCCAGGAGTGGTCAACCCTGTGTGCTCTTTCCCGTGGCTACAGTGGGAGATGAGGCTAAACAGCCTATCAGTGTGGATAGGCATTTCCTAGGAATCTAATCCCAAGATTTAAAGCCTTGAGAGAAATCTCCCTCTCTCTGAGCAAAACTGAGGATTTGGAAGCTGCAAGGTAATGCAGACAGAGGGAATTATCAGGGGGTTAAATATGTGAAATCACACTGATGTCCTCAATTTTTCTGCTCCCGATTCCTCTGCTGTGGCAACATCCAAGCCTGAGAGTTTTCCTGCTGGGTGATGTCTCACCTTTTCTCACTGCAGCATGGAGGTTGTGGTTTGTGGTTGAGGGCCCCACTGGTGGCAGTGACCCAGAGAGAAATGAACAAGCTGAAGGCTCTGATTAAAAATGCCCCTGTGGGGAGGGAGGACAAACTTAACTGTGCCCTGGAGAGCTGTAGCTGCCTGGTGGCAGCTGAGCAAAGGCCAGTGTGGTGGTGGGGGTCTCAATTCTCTCTCTGCTTACCCACATTTGTGGAAATATAGGATGTAAGTCTGGGGGACCTTAATATAGCTGAGATTGCAAGCCTTTCTATCAAATTTCACTGCAGCTTGAAGAAAGGGCAGTGAGAATACATCCATGAGGAGGGGCAAAACCCTCTCTCAGGCCTCCTTACTTATGAAACCAGCCTGGAAATAAACCTTGTCTGGAGCGAGGCTTCACCCAGGGCTGCTTTTGAGGCTGGCAGCTGCAGGGTGACTACAAACACCTCACAGCACTTGCTGGGGAGGCACTGCCTGCCTGCTGCCAGCCAGGCTGGTGCCTGCACTGACACACAAACCTGCACAGGCTGCAGCTGCCAAGCACTTGATCAGATGTGTCAGCCAGGAGGGGCTGGAGGGGAGAGAGGAACCCCAGCCCTGGCAGCCAGAGGGTACCCTTCAACTTCATGAATAGTCAGGGATGTTTATAAAGCAAGGCTAGAGCACCTGCATTCCCCCAAAAAGCAGGAAAGCATTATGGATGCTCATACCTGTAGAGTGCAAGGCAGGAGGGAGGCAAGGTAACTGCATCCTGAGGTCAAGGCTGGGGACACAGAGCTGAGTTTCCTGCTGGAGGAGAGGGCTGGGATGGTGCTGCTTGAGAACGTGTACAGGGAGAAGAGAGCTCCTGTGTGTGGGAGGGCTGGGGCTGTTGTGTTCCTTGGCCATTCTGGCAGCAGCAGTTTGGTTGTCAGACTGGGAAAGGTCCTCAGCATGCAAAGCCAGCTGCTCCAGCTGGCGGGTTTGGGACAAGCCCTCAGAGCAGAGAGCAGGGTTTAGTGATGTAATTCCCTGCATGAGGACCTGGAGTGGAGAGGAAAGTGAGGGCACCTGCCAGGGAAAACAAAGCTGGGCAGGCAGCTCTCTGCCAGATAGCTTCCACATTCAGGTTCCAGCACTAAGTCCCCTCCTGGAGCATTGGCTCTTGGTCCTAACCCTACTTTCCAAGGGGGCTCTGCCCACTCAGCTCTCCCAAGCTCCTGGTCACAGGAGTGTGCCTGGAACAATGGTGTCATGGCTTTAATAACACGTGGGTGAGCTTAGCTGTTGGGTATAGATGAGTAATGGGTGGGCTCTCAGCTCTGTAATTTAAAAGCTGACTTTTGTTTAGCTGTGACTGCATCACCACCAGCTGGGAGCACCAAAGCCCACGTGGATGCTCGAGGTCAGCAGTTTTCTGTCCCTGGTGTGCACTCCTCTGGGGACACGTGTCCTGATTTTTGGGGGTCTGAAGCCCACGAGTTTGCTGTCTGCTGGCAGTCCTGCCAGACCAGTGCTGGCTACTGAGGTACCCCTCTGTCTGTCCCTGAAACACCCCTTTGTGTCTTCCCAGGCAGGTCCTTGAGATGGCACAGCTTCCTTCACCAGCCTCTGGCACAGTCCTGCTCACAGAGAGGTTTGGGAAAGCATCACTGCTCTGGGAGCCCGAGGTACCTCCAAAAAGCCCAGGGTCAGCAGGAAGGACCTGTCGTCTCTGTGCCTGAGCACAGGGGAAAGTCTCTGAGCTGCCTTAGCAATGAAACTCTCCCTTTACCTCCTCTGCTGGCAGTTGACATGGAAATGATCCTGATTTATTCTGGAATAATAGGATGAAATGGTGCAAAGGAAAATTTTACACTGAGGATCGAGATAAATTGCCCAAAGCAAAGTCAGCCAAGAGAAGGGACGGGGGGTGGAACTGCATTGCTCTGGTCATTCCGAGGAGCAAACATCGCAGTGGAAAATAAAAACGTTGGAAACAACGAAATGCTGGCCAAGGAGCGCTGGCTGAAGTGAAGGAGGTGGATGCCGATCTTCTCGCAGCCTCCTCGCACCCCGCCGGCAGAGCCGGGCCGGGCTCCCGGAGGGTTTCTGACAGTCTGGCACCATCTGCTGGGGCTTCCCGGGACACGGAGCGGGCTCTGGGAGCGGCGGCTCCCGGGGCTGTGCCCGTGGTGGCTCTGCCGGCGAGCCGGAGATTCCCAAATCACCGAGTCCTTGAAGCTGGAAAGGACCGGGCAGGTCACCGAGCCCACCCGGCCACATCCACACGCCTTTCGAGCGCCTCCAGGGATGGTGATTCCGTGATCCCCGGGACGGCCCGTTCCAGCGCTATCCACCCTTCCAGGGAAGAGGGTTCTCCGGTCTGCTCCCCGGGCCGGACCCGGCTGGGCTCGCTGGGCTCCCGCAGGCCGGGCACACAGAGCCATGGTGATCACATTGGCACTGCTCGGCACGGGATCAGCGCCTGGCGGGCTCCATTGGTGCGGGATCAGGGCGGGACGGACAGGCCGTGGTTGGCGTGAGGGTCACGCAATTAACGCGCCGTGGATGTGAGGGTCACGCGATTGTCGCGACATCTCCTTGTGACCGTCACGGAATGGTCTCCCCTGATCCCTGCGTGATCGGCACCTGCCCTGCACACGGATGGCTTGTGATCATCCCGTGATTGATTCGGGATCATCGCGGGATTGGGGATTGATAAGCTTCTAATCAGTGATGGTCATGTGACAGTCACGTTACTGCCGTGCCGTGGGTGCGAGATTGGCCTGGCACTGACGCCTTAAGTTTTAGTTTTCATGTTTTTCAGATTCTGTGCTGCCTAGGGGTGCAGTTCTGAGCCTCATACTAAGTGCCAGTGAGCTCTCTTCACAGAGCAGGGAGACAAAACAAATCCTTTTCCTGCTGAAGACCAAGGACAACTTTCAGGCCCAAAAGCACAAACAGCAGTGGATGGAAGGGAGGAACAAGAAGGATGGGACCTCACAACCTGAATCTGTAAGTGGAAAATTAAACCCCAATATACAAATGGACCAAAACTTATAAAAATGTAAGAACTCATGACCGACCAGCAATCTTGTGACCTTTCAAAGTCCACCTTGGGTGTTGCCCTGGTCAGGCCTGGTCCAGCCCAAGGTGGATCCCAGAGGCCTTTCAATAAATACCTGCTTTATTCACCAGCTCTGTCCAGTCTCTGTTTCAGGTCAGCCCTCCCAAGACCTCAGCACAGGTGCCTTCCCTGGCACTCACTATGTTTTGTGCCTGGCTTTCTCCATAGCATGGATTCACCCCTCTTAACCAGGCTTTTCCTCACCACCCAGGTAAGTCTTTTTAGTCTTCCTGACTCTTTCACTAAAGATGGTCCCCACAAAACTTGAGGCCATTTCCTTTTGTCCTATTCCTTGTTACTTCATCCTCTCCTCTTCTTCCCCCTGGTCACTGCCTTGCAGCCAGTATGTCCTCAGTAGTACAGTGGCAAAGGTGAAGGATGGCCCATTTTTAAGGACTTGGAGTCAGGTTCCAGCTAGGATCAACCTGGTGCTTCACTTGGTTTAGCCAAAGGGCTGGTGCCATTCACATTTGGAGAAGGTGCCTGCCTTTTCTTGGGCCTGGCAAGGTCACCTTTCTTGGTGCTGGCTTTCCTTTAGATCCTTTCCCTTTCTCTTGTCTCTCCTTGCCCAAAGGTGGTGGCCACTCCTGTCCCAGTCCCTGGTTTGCTGCCCAAGCACTCTTGATCTATGCTCCAAAGCTGCATTAACAATGGGAAGGCAGCCCAGGGCCACTGGAATAGGGAGGGTCCTGGGAATGATGGAGTGAACTGAAGCAAGTGCTTCCTCTGCCAGATGAGGGGATGTCCTGGGGCTGGCATTGCTCCTTTGGGGAGGTCTGGGAAGGAGCAGCAGCAAGGTGAGTGCACATTGAGGAACACATCCCTGACTCATGATCTGGCAGCAGGGGCTGGGCACAGCTGAGTTTGCAGAAACCCCCCTCCTCTCCACTGCTGTACCCTGAGGCAGCTGGGCACCAAGAGCCCCTCCCAGTTACAGCTGCACTGCCCCTTCCCAAATCTGTCCTCATCTGCTGGATGAGGCTGTGCCTGGCCCCAGCCTCTGCCCCACACGAGCAGCAGAGATGTCCCGAATTCACACACACTTGTCCTTATTAGAGGCTCCAGTGAAGCAGGGAGGGAAGGAGATGGAGAAAGGCAGAAGTCTGCCTCCAGCAAGACGGTCTGCACAAATGGACTGGCTTATAAATGAATTTATAAGTTGAAATTGGCCTATAATGAGAGAGTTACTGAGAAAAAAGAACTGTGCACTGCAAACCACTTTGGAATCGGAGATCTCGGTGCATTATGCGGAGCCAGAGGGGAAATTCTGGGTCCTGTGAGCAAAGGCATCACAGATTGCTGTGAGCAGTGACAGGCAAGCTAAGGCCAGTTATGCTGCCTACCCTGGAGTCCCTCACTGGCCCTGAATGCCTTCCCCAAAAATGCATTCCCCTCTGATAATTTTGTGAGAGTACTGGGCTCTTGAAACTGCTGCTAAATGCCGTCATTAGAAGGGATTTTATTTCAAGGCAGCTTTTACTAGTAATGGTTCTAGAGTCAGTTCTCCAGAGGAATATGGTTGTTTTAACTGTTTTTGGGTTTTTTTCTAAAAATAAAGCAGTCTCCCAAGCCCACTGCTGTGGCTGAGCTTTGTGCTTACAGGCTTCTGTCGACAGCTTACTTGATGAATGAAGATGTGAGGGAAGAAGAGCTTTTCAATGAGGAGGCTGTGTGCTTCCCAGGGCTGGAATGGTAAACAAGACATAAGCAGTGATTGAAAATGTGTCATCCTGCACTCAGTACTCCCTAACATATGCAGAATCAATTTCACCTTTTGAGTTCCTTGAAAACAGAGAAGAAGTTGATGTGTCTCCATGCACGTAACCTGTGGATTATCTGATTGGGAAGTCTGTGAAGATTCAAGTTTCTCTGAATTACGTGCAGGCAGGAGGTGTGGGGAAATTTCAGCCTACAATTTTCCTTCTTCCAACAGCCATCTAACCCCCAAAACTGTCCAGAAACCTCTTGTCTGATTTCCCCCTCCCCCAGCAGATAATCTCCACCTCAGTGCTGCCTTTCTGAGGTGCAGGGAATAAGGATTTTTCTCCTTTGAGTCTGAAATGATGTCAGGTGCCATCCCCAGCTGTGCATGTGAGGTGTTCACACATTCCTGTCACCAGCTGTGTCTCACTCCAGTGCCTACAGCCAAGAGGGATGGAGACCAAGCAAGCTGTCTGGGAGATTCTGTTGTTCCCTCATGCCTCCACACTCATTCCATGATAAATCCACCCTTTGCATGAGGGAAGGCCACACTTTCCTTGAAAGCTCAGCAAGCCTGGCCCCCTCCTAGCCAGGTGTGCCACTGGCACGATGGTGACCTGCTCTCCTTGCCTGTGTAAAGCTTCTCCTTGTGGGGTTGCTGCCTTAGGGAAGCTGCTGCCTTTCCCACAGCCTGACCTGGCATTTCTCTTCCCGTGTTGGGAATGTATTAGCATATTTTCTCTCCTTACTGTCACATGCAGCTATAAAATCTGCTCTCAAACAATTGGCCTGGGAGTTTTCAGAGACCATTAATAGAAAGAGAAAAACAGCATCTATATAAAGAAAATCAGCCTCAATATTCAGCTGGCATTGCTCAAAGCTGAAGGGCTTCAAAATTCCTCTGCAACAGGAAGGTCTTAGGCAGTGGGACGAAATGCCAAGCAAGGAGTAAGGGCCAGGAGCAGCAGCAAACCTCCTGGGATGCCTGCTGGGTCCCATTTTCCCAGGGGGTACAGAGTGCAGACAGACATCAGCTTTCTGGAGCCATTTTTAAATGAGTTCTCCCATCAGAAGTGGTTCCCTGATCCTGCAGGATGAAAGGGGACCTGGAGGATGTTGGTGTGCATTGACCCAAAAGTGCACATCAAAGAGGATGCATTTGGTATCAGCCAGAAACACAACAGAAATGTCTTTGTGGGCACAATCCTCCTGTGGATACGTGTGAACAACCAAATTTCTCTGGCTCTAACCTCTCCTGGGAATAGCTAAGATAACACAGAGGCGTGATTTTTCCTTTAAAGTGCAGTGCATCTGTGTTTTCTGCTGAGGTCAGTCAGAGCTGTAGGAGATCAGAGGCTGATGAAAGATGAGTGCTTTGTCTCTCAAAGTAGTGATTCTTTGTTTTCTGAGTTATAGTAAAGCACTTACTTGGGAGTCACGTGGAGAACTCTTGGCTGCTCCTGCCTCTTCCCCAGGGCAAGGAGGCAACCAGCTAAAGGATGGCAGCTGGTTTGGGTTGGCCACCTTTCCTCCACCCCATTCCCTATGCAGTAGAGTGTCCTGGAGGGCATGATCCTGTCAGTTGCTGGGATTTTTTTGCCTCAGGGGTGCTTGCCCCTTGCCTCCTGATTTTCTCAGCATCTGCAGATGCTGTGGGAGGCCCTCAGCCTTGGAGGAGGCATTGGTGCAGGAAGCACTGGTGCTGCTCTGGTATTTCCACTCTTGTTTTTTAGCAGAGGAGCTGATGCCCAGGCTCACTCTCTCCTTAGGTGGTGTGACCCTCAGGATTGCTGCCTGTGTGTCTCCTGACTGCTCTCACAAGGGCTGCCTTCCTCTCTGTATGGCTCCTCAGAGCCTGGCAGGGCACAAGGGAGAGGGGGGGGGGGGGTTTGCCTCAGCACTGATGTGACTCTGCTCTTGGGCATTCACCTGGGGGTACAGCAGCTCCTGGAAGAGCACAGTGCTCCCCCCAAACACCAAGGACCAAGCAATGCTTGTTGCTTGGCTCACACTGCATCCTTCTCCTCCCTGTGCCAAGGCTGCTGTGTTTTTGTCACTGGGGGAGAGCCAGGCAGCTGTTTGCTCTGTGACAGTTGCCTGGCTGACATCCCAAAGTGTTTTGCTGCTTTCTTTCCCCTCCTGACAGACAGATGAGTGGGATTATTTGGCTGAAGGAGGTTTTTTCTCGCACCAGCCTCTCTGGTGGCAGCCCTAGAACAGGGTCATCCATTTGGCAATGAAAGAAAGGCACTGCCTTCCCTAGCACTGACATCCATCACAGCAGTCCCTTGGCTGGCATCGACCTCCTGAGTTCCACCAAAACTGGAGAGACCTCTGGACTGATGCCAAGGTTGGAAGTTGCCAATTTTTGCTCAAGGACAGATGAGGGGAGCCCCTGGCAGCCAGGGACAAGTGGAGCCCAGAACTTCTGGAAAGGCAGATACCCTGCTGCTGTGCTCAGGCTCTGCCTGGGGTGAGAAAGCAAGGATTACTCAAACCTTGAGGAGAAAGAGGTCTCCAGCATACCACAGTCAACTGTGGAGAAATTTAACTATTGCAATGCATTTCTGAGAAGTCCTTCTACTTGTTACCCATTCAAGGAAAGAGTCTGGAGATCTGGCTTTAGCTAGGGCCATGTATGGAAATCTGGAGCTACAGAAGAACCTAAGAGACAGGAGAGAATATCTGTGTGGTCTGTGACCACTTTAGGCAGGTTTTATCTTATTCTGTCCACAAGTTTAGCAACTGTGGTACCTGCAGAAGGAAGGTAGGAAGGGTGGAAGGTGGGCAAAGCCCTTTTCTTGCATGCCCAGCACTGGTAGGGGCTGTGTTCCTCCTCACTGTCCCTGTGAGTCAAGGAAGAGCTGACTGCAGCTGTGAGCCATCCGTGGTGCATGGCAGGGAATGCCAGTAGGAAATTTGACTCATGACTCTGCCCTGAGCTGGCTTTTGTCCCCTCAGCCTCCTGGCACCAAGGACTGCAGGGCTTGGCTTGGCAGCTCCCTCCTGCTTTCGCTTGCAGCGGCTGCAGGACAATGCCAGCATGTCACATCTGATCCAAATGGACACAGACTGGACAGGCTTTAACACATGTTTTTAATGCTTTGTAAAGCCTCCCCTTCCCCTTGCTCTAGCCACAGCTGCCTGAGAGGCTTCCCTTCTGCAGCTCCACAGATGCTTGCCCATCCTGTGTTTGCCAGAGGAGCCCAAAGCATGGGAGTGGAACAAGCAGCAGAACAGCGCAGAGTTTTTGGTCTCAAATACAAGTGGAAAGCAGCAGCACTGATAGTAGCAGGCAGACTCTCTGCAGCTTAGCTTCCCCTCAAAACCCTGCAGATGACACATGAGGTGAGCCTCCAGTCAGGAATTCTAAAAGTTGGACACCAGTTTGGCCCTGCTGCAGCCCGCTCCTCTGCAGCCTTTCCCTTGCACCAATGCTCTGTGGCTGGCACCCAGAAATGGCCATAAAATTGGATAGGATGTGTTGTTTCTCTGCTTGGAGCAACAGGCAGGGCCCTTTCCAGGGAGCACGTGGCACAGTGCACCACATGTGGCTGTCTGCCCCTGATGCCAGCCTGGTTTGATGCCCCATCCCTGTCTGTGTTTAAGAGGTATTTAGACAATGCCCTTGATAGCATGCTGTAACCTTTGGTGAGCCCTGAAGTGGCCAGGCAGTCGACTAGGTGATCATTTTATGTCTCTTACAACTGAAATACTCTATTCTAATTCACATTTTCTGCAGTGGTCTTGTGTGCCTGATAAAGAAAATAGCACCCCCAGGCTGGTGCAAGGATTTGCTGGATGGCAAATCCCACATGGCATCCAGCCCTCTGTGGGACAACACCTGAGCTGGTGCAGAGGCAGGGCTGTGACAAGGTAAATCATGTGGGTGATGGGACCTTTATAGGCTGTTTGTGTTCAGGTACTGGAGAAAGTAAAGCTGGGGATGAAGATTAGAGATAGGAATAGGAAATGCTGCCCTGGGCTAGCAACAAATCAGCCTTGAGTCAGCTTCCAGTTCAGGGACTGCCTTCTCTGCCAAAGCACGGCAGGGAATGTCCCCCTGGAAAATGGAGCTGTGGTGGGAAAGGGATTTTTGCCAATTGGAGGTTACACTGTAGTGGGAGGCAGAGAACAAAAGCTTTGGGGAAGGGGTGGATGAAGTTAAAGGATGGCTGCTGGCACTGCTTTTGGCTCAGCAGTGCTGGAGCTTGTCCTCACCCCTTTTTGTTGATAGGCCCTGTGCTTGCTGTGGGTGCCTGGAAAGGTACTTTGCTCACCCCAACAGGTCTGGAGTGAGAAGGAAGATGCTTAAGGGAGAGAAAGAAAACTTTAGATGGTCAAGTGGGTCTGCCCTGAAAAACAAGAGGAGATACACTTTGAATAGCACATAATGAGTGTCAACAGGGTGAGGAGGGGAAGAGGACTTTTCTTACACTTATCTCTTAGGTACTATAAATATTTTTACTGCCCTGTGGCTCAGGAAGATCATGAGATGCTCTAAGCCAGGCAGCCAGTGTTGTGCCTGCCCTCCTTGTGCCAGGTGAGCTGCTTGTCAGCCTCAGCTACTTCCTATCCTTCTTTTATTGCTGTTTCTTCCCCAGCCCTTTTCTTTTGAAGCAGACCAGAATTAAGGGTAGGGTTTATCACAGCCTGCCTTTGGGAAATGGTAGATTTGTAGGGTGAAGACTGCTTATGCTCTAAAAGGTAATCACACCTAAATAGAGAAAGAAGAAGCTTTAGTTCTTCCTGGCAGGGTGGGGTCTGGAAAAGCTGGCAGCCTGGGGAGAGAAAGGTGTGGAGAGGAAGAGAAGGCTCCTGGAGGGAGGAATGTCCCCCTGTCTGATTTTGCATGGCTGTTATGCTAATGTAGAAGAGCAGCCCTCAGGCCCTGGAGTCCTAAATCTTGAGCTTGTTATTAAACCCTAATGTACACAGCACTCCACAAAATAAGGGGATGCCTAGGCTGCACTGTCAGGGGTGAGTTTGGGAGGCTCCTGTAGTGCTGCTCTCAGGGGAGCCTCTGTGTGTGCTTCTCTTTTCTCCTGTCACCTGCTGGGCCCCAGCAAAAAGCCCTTCCAGCAGTGGGGGAAGGCTTTCTTCCAACAATCCTTATCCGTGGGGACCAGGATTAAGCTACAGTACTCCACGACTCATTTACCACACTCCACCAAACAGCCTTCGGTTGGTAATAATTTTCACTCACTGCAGTTTTGTGTTTGGAGAATTAATTGCTTTAATAAGGAGCTTAATTAGAAGTGCAAAAGTAGAACAAGCAGCAGAAATGTCGGATAAGAGCTGAAGACCATTTCCAGAAAGAGAAATGCCGCTCTCCTGGTAGGAGGGGATGTTGGGTCAAGCCAGTGCATCCCTGTGTCCTGCAGCTGGGATTCACAGCTGGCTGCTGCTTCTCCTGACAAAGCCACCCAGCAGTGCTGTGGTGCAGGGCTCTGTGCTGAGGGGAGCTCTGATGAGCTGCTCTGTTTGGAAAAAAATGCATTTTTTGCAGCCCTTGTGTCAAAACAACATTTCCAGGCTGACAGAGGCTTTTCCAACAGGGCTCTGTGTGCAATCCCAAATTTTTTTAATGTCCTGGGATGTTAGGGTACCAGAGCAAAAGCAGGCACTGCAGCCTTCCCGATGCCAAAGCATGGAGCAGTGCACCTTTGCCACCCCTCGCCTGCAGGCTGTTTGCACAGCCTGGTCATTCCCACAGTGAAGATGAACATTTCTGACTCCAGCTGAGTTAAAGAGCTTCAGGAACAAATGAACTCCAAGGCAGAAATAGGCTATTTTCCCTCCACCCCCCCTGAAGCAGCTATCAGGAAGGAAAAAACCCCTCAATTTTCAGGGCAACTGAATCCATTTGCAAATGCATGTCAAGTGCAACAAATAGTTTGGGCTTAAATAATGGAGGGTGGCTTTTTTTCAATCTAAATGTTTTATTCCCACAGTTCCTAAACAAAACATTTCCCTTTTTCATTTTGAAATAATGCTCTGTTTTGAAACACGATTTTTTTTTTTTTTAAGAGCATAAAACAAAACATAAGCCCTCAAAATGAAGTAAATGGCACTGAATTTCTGTGTCAAAGTAAGGATTTAGTCAACCCACTGTGTTTATTTTTTCCATGGTAGGTGTCAGCAAGCAAACTGGAAAATCTGCATTTCTGGACAACCTGAAATTATTCTTCTTTTCCACTCCTAACAGAGAGCTCAGAAATCAATTTTCACAGGTTCATTTTCTAAGCAATCTCATCGCTGCTGTCAAAATGATCTCTCTACTCTTATTTGTACCCAAAACGGGCAGATAAAGAATATTCTTGAAGCAGAGGTGCAATTCCTCTTCCTGTGTCAGTCAAGCCCATTGGCACTGCCCTGATCTAAATAAGATGGATCTTTCCCCCCCTCTTTATCCCCAGAGCAGCTCACGTTTCAGGTGGTCACAGCATCAGAGCCATCACCTTGTTCTCCCATAGCACCTGAACTTCCCAGGGCCCTTGCTGCTTAATTAATCCTTGCAATGATGCTGTGAGATACACAAAGCACGCACAGTGATTGCTGCCAAACCCTCATCTGTCAGTCTTTTCTCTGGTTTTTTGTTGTGTTCTTTTTCTTCTCTCAGCCTCACTTTGCACTTGGGCTTTTGAAGCCATCGCTGCTTGTTTTTTTTTTTTTCCTTTCTGACTCCTTGGGCAAATTGGCTGAAGGCATATCTGTGCCGTGCAGTCAGACAAATCACCCTGGTGCACACTATTTATGGTCCCCTAAGCATTGCTTGATTAACTTACTTGGCTGGCGTGCAGGGCTGTCTTGCCAGCTGACAGAGGGAGCCGATGACACAAGGTACTGTACAAGGTTTGCTGTATCCCTTGCCAGCCTGGGGGAGGCAGAGGACTGCCCAGGAAAAAAAAATCACTGATGAAGCCTAGCTGCCATACAGCTCTTGAGCCAGGGGCTGGCGTGTCCCAGGCCAGGCTTGGCTTGGGCAGCCTGGGGTTTTGATTGTAGCCTGTTCCAGGGGGTACCTGTCAGCCAGTTCCACGGTGCATTAGCTGTGCTTTACAGGGGAGGGAGCTTAGGAAACCCCTGATTTCAGAAGGAGAAGGCTTTCCCTTTCCAGGTGTTTCCCTTAGGGGTTCCTGAGCCAGCTGAGAGGGTCTAATCCTTCCCTGTCAAGCACTCACTGCCCAGCTCCTCTGCCTGGTACAGTGGGTGTCTGATGTCCTGCAAATGTCCTGTTCCACACACACAGCAGGGGGAAATGCAGGTCCATGTGGATCTCTTTGTGGCTGGCACTTACCCATCAGCTGGCAGAAAAGGGTCCCGTATCTTTCCCCGCTCTGGATGGCCGATTTCACACTTGTTTCTCTGCTTTCCTGTGGCCCCGCTGCTGGTCCCGGTCAGCATCCCCGGCCGTGTGTGTCTGTAAAAGCTGCTGCAGTAGAGGAAATGCAAATTCAGCTGCCAAGAGATGGCGCAGAGGCACTGTCACTGGCAGGCGGGCTGGGGCAGAGCTGCTCCCATACACCGGGCTGCTGGTTCTGCTTTCTGCTTGCAGACCTGGGGAAGGGGTTGGTGCTCTAGAGAAGGGCCCAGCAGGGTTAGTGGCTTCGATGGCTGCACAGCCTGGTCGGCTCCAGCACCTGGGTGCCCTCCTACCTGGAATGATGGAGAAGCACATGCTCTGTCTCTCCGTGCATCCTAGATATTCGTAGGTGCTCCCTGTATGTGTGTGTGGAGGGGCCAGAAGAGTGGTTATTCCCCCGTGCTCCCTGGTGGTTTTCTTGCCCTTGCAGGGAGAGGGCAGGAGTGGCGTTTTGGTTTGTCTTTTAATTATTATTATTATTTTGTGTGTTTTGTTTATGTTGATGATGAGAGGGCAGGGCTCTCCTTTGCCTTTCTCTCCCCCAGCCTCAGAGACAGGCGATGTCTGTGTCCTAAACTGCCCTCTGGTTGTGAGCCATGGCAGGGAATGTCCCAAACAGCTTTCTCTCTGTGGAGGTGAGCCCTGTGCCAGCTCCACCTGCACCTCCAAGGGCCAAGGCAGGGACTGCCACCAGCCAAAGCACACAGCCACCCTCCAGGCTTGCATCAGTCCTGATGGAGCAAACCAGCCAAGAGCTCTTTAAATAGCTGTCTGCACCGCTGAGACGAACAGCAACATTTATGGAAATGTATATATTACTTAAGGTGAAGCCAGGGTCAGTGTGTACCTCGGAGGAGAATCTCAGCCAGAGCATGAAAAGGATTTCGTGTTGATTTCTGAAATCTTTTAGTGTCTTTTCCTTGAGAAAGAATACTGTGTTTGAAAGTGAATGGTCAAAAGCAGAAGGTGAGGCTTTGCATTTGGGAAAAACCAGCATGGGGTTTGTGACACCAGCTCATTCTGCATCCCCCAGAAACCACTGAGCTCGGGGGGCCTCTGATCTCTGGGGCTCTGCTCCCCTCTTTGGTACAGGGTGACATTAATACTGACCTGTATGCTGTGCAAGAATGGTAGAGCAGGCAAACCTCTGGACTTAGTCTAGCAGACTACAATAGGCAGTGTTATGGCAATAAAATTCCAAATGCTAGAACGCAGGATTTACATAGGGAAAACTGTTTTGATGCTGTTCTTTGAATGTGAGCACTTGCTGGCTTGTGAATGAGTTTTTGACTGTGGCTTGATGTTCCTTGTGGTTGAGTGACAGCATCTGGATGTACATTTGCCTGGCAAAAATTCACTGCTTTGATTTTAGGCCTGGGCTTCACATTTTGGATGCCTGTGGGATGGAGGGAGAGAAATGTAAGCTTGATCAGTGCAATGAGGAGGGAGTCAAAAAACCAAGGCAGCCGTATTTGTTGCAAAGAAAACTGATGGAGGCTGTGGAAAGCAATCACTGTTAGGAGCTAGAGAGTGATGGCATCCAATCAGGAGACAAGGAAAGAGTTCATTTCAGAGCAGTAACTGGTGTTAGCTTCCCGTTAACAGTAATAATAACTATATCCTGGAGTGATGGCTGAGTTCATTTGGACCAGATACAATTATTGCTTTGTGTGCAACAAGCACCCTCAATTTGCTGTGCAATATTAAGCTGGAGTCAGTTCCCCTACGGGCTCTGGTTTCCAGAGGCTGGGTTGCTAACAAAGTGCCCTCTTGCTTTCACAAACCATCACTCACAACACGTTCACACACATCTATATTCTCTGATAAAATCAGGGTCTTTGCAGCTAAATGCCAGGTAGTATTTCTTTCAGGAAAATCCCTGTCTTCCTGGCAGGAGCCTGGGAGTCCCTCGCTGTAGACTCAGAGCACTCTGTGCTTTGGAAAAAAAGCAGCCTGCTTGTCCCCAGATCCCTGCTCCCCAGTTTGGGACTGGGGCAGATGGGTTCTGTTGCAGGCACATTTTGGGTGGAGAGTCAGGGAAAGCAGAGCACTCACCTGCCACTGGGAATGCCCTCATTTAATCTTGGCAGCCTTGGTGCTTCCCCTGACAAACTCAACAGAAGCCCTTGGGAATAATAAGACTGACACACCCCAATCTTAAACTTGGACAAGCTTTTTAATACCCAGATGAAGAGATTACAGGAATGACCTACTTGTTTATGTGTGGCAGATCTGTGAAATGTGCAGAAGGCTTTCTCATTAGAGGAGGTCTGCAGGGTGGAGTTGCCCCACCAGCTCCAGGGCTGCAGCCAAGCAGCAGATGGTGCCTCCAAGGAGCTGGGCTCTTTCATGTCTTTGGAAACTCCCCATGCCACCCCTAATTCCTAGACAAAATGCCTTGTGCTGTGAGGCAGGAGTGGCTAATCCCAGCCTCTAAGGCCACCAGAGGTTTCCAAGCATTTCAGGCTCATCTGCACAGCAGTGCTACCTTGGGCCTGGGATGTGCAGGTCCATCACTGGCATGCTGTGCCCCACAAAGCCAAGAAGGTTTTGTGAGTGCCAAGGCATGCCGTGGTGTAATCTGGGATCCACCACTCCTGCGTCCTGATCTTCCATATTGGCATTAGTTAAAAGCCTTTTGGACACATGCAACATCCTCTCTTTTCTTCAGTAGCTTCCATGTGCCCTGACTGGTGCCCAAGACACTCAATTTCGGAATGATTGAACTCCTGCCTAGCACACGGCTCTTTGGGAGAAGGCAAAATGCAAACTGGCACAAAAGCACTTTCCTTAAGAGAAGAGGGTATTTTTTTTTCTGCTGGCAGAAAGTACAAAGAGCTCAGGAGCATTACTACTACCCAGGGACTTACCCTGATCTGGATTTTGAGGCCTTTCTGAGATGGGATCTATTGAAGGAGCCAAAACATGGCTTATAACTTGATAAATACAATAGCTTGTGTTTTCTGTGCAATGATCAGCCTCTCCCACAGTGTGCCAGGCATGGAGGTAAAGCAGGAAAAAGGCTTCTGTGGTTCAGGTGATGGAAGAAGGGCATCCAGCTTATCCCCAGAGAGCCTTGAATACCCAGAGCCTCTTGGATGAGCAGTGTAGTAAGTTTGACTTCCTGAACATTCACCATTTCCTGGGGTGTTCCATAGTGCTGCTGCAGCGATTCCCAAACCTCTCATGGTCTTGTGACTTTAGGGAGGATGGACACAGAACTGGGAGCTATCTGGTGATGTGAGTGTTGAGCTTGGTGAGTCTCTTAGCAGGGAAGGAGGGTCAGTGTGAACCTCCCATGCTGTCAGTCACCCAGAGCACTCAAACTTCTGCACCACTAAACTGCCAGATTTGGCCCTGGTGTGATCTGGAATGTGACTCCTGTGCTGTTCCCATTTGGGCCAGCCTGAGCCCAAATCCCTCTGTGCCTGCTGCCTGCCTGGAAGGGACTCCAGGCTGCTACCACTGTGTGGGAAGACAGGACAGGCCTGCTGGGGTATAGGTGGCACCTATAAGAGTTCTTATCCCCTTGCTGCTCCTCCTGCATCCCAGCCAATGAGCCCAAAGCCATCCTGGCCAGCACTTAGCAGGCAGCACAGGCAGCAACAGCCATGGGGTCACAGCAGTGCAGGTGCAGCTGCCAAGTCCTTGGGCCAGTGACAAGGAGAAAAAGTGTGTTGTTATAAATCTACAACCTGCTCTTAATGGCTTGGGGCTACAGGCATATAGATTAAATTTCAGTCCTATATTTCACAGAAGTCACACAGTGGCACGTCAAGGTGCTGTGAGTGAGCAGTCTTGTGATGGTGTTTTGGACATCTGGCGGGGGACTAACTAGAGCAATGAAATAAAGCATAACAACATGTAGACTGAAGAATGGGAGAATTTCATAGTGGTGAGATCAGGGCTGTAAAACAGCTTCTGGAGGACCTTATGGAAGCTTCTCCACGATTGGGTTATTTAAAAAAAAAGATTGGACAAATGTTAGATGGTGTATATTAGCCCAGTGGTGTGAAAATCATGGCAATTCTGTCAGAAAAAGGATGACAGAAGGATATGCTGTTCCATTTTCAGCAGCATTACTCTGAATGCTGTTTACTTTCCTTCGGAGAGTTAGGAAGCAGGTTGCTTCATTATTTTGTGTTTGGGAAGAGGAGATTTCTTTAGTTGTCAGTCTTAGAGAAAAAAAAGAGAGAGATTTTAATTCTGAAGTATTTAACTTGTGCACTTTCTTGTGGAGTGGAGAGGGACTGGAGGAAGGTAATTGCACCCCACTGGGACAACCTCCCCCAGCAGAGGTTTGGATGTGGTCCCTGGTGTTTATACTGAAGGATGCCTCTCTGCAGCTGTGAGATGCAGGAATGGGAGGAGGAGACTGGCACAGACTGGATGCCCATCAGCTTGTGCATGGCACAAGGGTGGTGCCACCCTTGTGGATGCTGCTCTGTGGCAGATTCCTTTTGGGCTGCCCAGTTTTCTCTGTGTGTGGATGTACAGGAAAGCTACAGCCCAGCAGACAAGGGAAGCACCAGCCCAGTGATTTCCCAGCCTTGTTCCCTTGTGAAGCCATCCCTGGACACATCCTTACCCTTCCAACCTGTCCCTTTTCCTCAGACAGTCCCAGCCTGGCTTTTCCCAGCCTGTGCATGGTGCTGCCAGCTGCTGTCAGCTCAGCCTGGAGGAGAGGCCAGCAGGAAACATTTGTCCAGTGAGCAAAACCAGCCCTTACTCAAGTGCTGGAAATGAAGGATATTTCTCTCCAGCAATATCCTCCTTCAGCCCACAGCCAGTTCCTGACTCTCCTCTCCTCTGTGTAACAGCAGCAAGCCCCTTTATTTTTGGACACCCTGCCACAGCAGCCAGCTCCACCAAGCCCAGCAGTGCCACTGTGCCCTGGGAGGGCTGCAGGGAGCAGCCCGTGGTCCAGAGCAGAGGAAGGTGTCCCTCACCCCAGGGAGCCTCTCTGGGTGTGCGTGCTGGGGAAAGCTCAGTCCTCGGTATGAAGTGACGAGCTGGTAATAAATATTCAATTTATTTAGAATTGCAAATACCAGGGGAAGGAAACCAGTAAACAAAAGAGGCCGCAGTCGACTTCGTGGCTAAAATTCTGGAATGTTGGACTGCGGTGATGGATAAAGGAGGAAGAGAAGGCAGAGAGTGGTCAGCCAGGCCAGTGTGCTAGCAATTAAAACAAATCCAAGCCTAAGAAAGCAGAAACTCAAAAGGAAGCTGCTTAAGTTAGGCTCTTCTTAATGAGAGACAAATACACTAGAAAATATTGCCTGCTAACAGTATTCATAAGCTGCTCCCAAGATGTTTTGATTAAACCGCAGTTGTCTTTCTAGTGTACTAATGGTTTTTAATCTCTCTTGATGCCTAGGGGCGAAGGGGTCTACTGATTCACAGCAGCTTGGTGAGCTGAAACTTGTCCCTGGTGAATGCATCTCTCATGCCAGAATCACGGCTTTTAATTTTTAAAAATGTAAGTTTTTAGCGAAGGGAGAACCCTTAGCATGTGAGCGGGGCGTAAGTGCCGCGTGCCTGGCTACGAAGGGAGCTCCTCTGGGAGGAAGATTCATGCTTCTCCCCCTTCTCCTGGGGGTGCACTGAATTATAATTCTGGCACTATTTTGCTGCTGGGCAGAATCTAGTTGCAGTTTCCTGCCTGGCTGGTGTGGAGGGGAAGAGGACAGTGCCATGAGTCCTGCAGCTCCCGTGCTGACCTGCCAGCAGCGGGCAAGAACAGGGGCTTCACAAGGCAAGAAAGGTCAAGGCTCCTCTCAGGGCCCTTCACACCTCTCCAAAAGCCATAGGGAATGATGCTGGGGTGGTGGGGGATGCTGGGGGACAGCCAAACCCTCTTCCTTCATGTGAGGCCTCTCCTAAGCAGAGTGGGTCTGCTGTGTTTGCCAAAGCATTGGAGGCAGAGGCACCCCATGGGCAAGTGTGAGAACACAGCCATACCTCAGCCAGAATTGCTCTGGGAGAGAACTACAGGTGTTCAGCACAGAGAATTTGTGCCAATCCCTCCCCTTTACGCTTCCCTTCTTGTCAGCAGTTATGGGATGGCCCCAAGCCTTAGCAGGGCTTCTCACGTCTTGGAAATTTGGCTTCAGCTTCCCTGTGAGCACCATTTGGTTGTGCCACCTGGCTGGTTCATGGGCACTGTTCTGATTATAGAAATGTTTAGTTAGGAGATGGGACATGAGAGTGCTGAATTCTGGTGTTGGGTGGCCCTCATGTTACACAGGAATGCTGGGAGATGAAGGCATTGTGTTGGGCTTGATTTCTGGGGAAGATGGGAAAGTAACCCTTTTTGTGCCCTAAAGCCATGCTCTGGGCTTATACCAAATTGGAAGCACACCTACCTGTCTCCCAGCAGGCTGTGTCTGTTCGGTGCTCAGACTCCTACAGAGATGTCCATACCTCCCTTTTTTTTACAGCCCCCCTGTTTATTCAGCATTCCTGGCCACCTTCCCTGACATGTGACTCTACTGTGGGTGGGCAGACAGAGCTCACCACCAGCCATGACCCCCTCTTTCCCAACTCATCCCAAAGCCCACAGCCAGCAACCCATTCCCCTTCCATGCAATTTTGTCCCCTCTTTTTCTTCCCCCAGCCTCATGTTAGCAGCTTTCACAGACAAGCAGCTGGGAGGGGAGGAAAGGCTTTTCTGTCAGCAGGTATGAGGGGAAAGCTCTGCCTGCCAGGGGCTTGCACAGCACATGGCATGGGCCTGCCTTCCACCTCCTGTCTGGGCTGGGCACCAGGGAGCATCCCTGATGAGAGCAGACAGTTCCTCTGTCCTCTGGGTACAGTAGCTGCTTGTTGCTCACAGAGAATGAAAACATATTAAAGTACAAAACTGCTGCACTAGTCATTTTCCAATTCCCCACTTGGAGAACTGGCTTCCCTGGAAAATAGGTCACTTACATAAAAAGCACCTTATTATCACACCACAGCAGTGAAGGGAAGAGATGGCTCAAGAGACACTTTCATTTCGAGCCCCTGTTCCTGGGTACTTAGATATTTCTGGAAAATTGACCCTTTGGGCTGCAATTTCTCATGCTCGTTTTCAGCCCATAAGGTGAATTTCAGGGCCTCATTCCCACCACTGAGACAGATGAAGTTAGGGAAGGAAATGTGTTTCATCTTAACCCTTGGGAGAGATGTGCATCCAAACTCACTGCTCTCCATTGGGGTTGGGGTGAGCCATTATCTCTGATTTTTCATCAAGGCTGAGGAAGACTCCCAGAGACACAGACTTGTGTCCTTCCTCTTCCTCTTCCTCCTGCAGTAACCCCCTGCTTCCCACCCTTCCCAGAGATTCATCTTCTTTTCCCCTCTAACCCCATAGTTCATGCTGATCCTGAGGGCACTTGAGATATGGAAGGGAGCAAAGTGACCATGGGAAGATGCCTTTGTGAGGAAGGTGGAAGCTGTTTAGTTTTCATTAAAGACACTGGAGCTGAAAGAGGGAAGATGGGTGGGTGGAGAGAAAGGAAGAATTCACTAAAGGCCTGTGTTGTTGGCCTTGGAGTCAGGTCTTCTTGAGAGGGAGAGGGAAAGTCTCTGTTGCCTTGGCTCACTTCAAAGCAGTGACACTGGCAAAGTGCTTAGTTCTATTTCCCCAAAGGAAGAAGCTCTGACTTTGGCCAACAGGCTTCCTGAGAGACTCCAAAAAACAATATTCACCTCCTTGCTCCCAGGCTGGGTGCTGTGTTCTAACCCCATTTCAACTGGGGGATTCAGCTGCTGTAAACCTGGGCCAGCAGGGAGTTTCCTCAGCCTCTCCATTCTAATGATCCTGGCTCCAGCCTTGGCCAGCATCCTCTTCCCCTCACTGTGCTGGTCAGGCTGTGGAGGAAGTTGCCTTTCCTGGCATCCCTGTGCCCAGCTGGGCAGGGAGAAAGAGGCCAGGGTGGGAGGGAGCCCCAGAGGAGGACAAGGAGGAGCAGGAAGTGGAAGGAGGAGTAGGATGGGAAGGAGTGCAAGCAATAAAGTGGACAGATGGGATGGGAGGTGTGAGGGTAACAGCACAGTGAGAAGGCTCTGGAGAAGCCTGGAAGCCAGGGAGGGCAGATGGAGAATGGGCCAAGCAAAGAGCAGGTTGCCAGCTTTCCACCCTTTCCCCAGGAGGAGCTCACTGCCCTGGCACACGGCGGGGAACATCCCTGCCACCAACACCTCTACGAGAGCAGGGCACACGGCCTGGTGGCTTGGCAGGGAGGAGGTGCTTCCAAAAAACATCGGCAATTACCCCCGCAGCAGCGGCAGCCAGCGAGCAGGAGTAATTTACATAGTAAGAGCTGGGAGATAGATGGCTCTTTAAACCAGATCTGTCATTCCCAGCTCTCTCCCCGTCTCTGACGCTTTGATGTTCCTCTTTGAAGAGCTCTCCTCGCTCGCTATTCCTCGCTCCCTTGGTGCCGCTCCAGCTCTCCAAATGCCTTTCCCGAATCTCTGCCCGTGTGCCGGCGCTGGCTGCAGTGCCTGCATCCCGGCAGGAAGGATGCAGGGAGGGTGACAGCGCTGGCAGGGGGCTGTGGGGAGTGGAGGTGACTTCGGCAGGCACCAGGGCATTTGTTCTGCATTTGTTCTGCGTGATCCGGTGCACCGGCAAGGAGGGGAATGTGGAACAATAACAGCAGTGATGCCGAGCAGCTCTCGGCCGCTGTGTTGCCACCTGATGGAGGAATCCAAGTGTTCAACCCAAAGGTGTAAAAACTGAAGGTGAGTAGCCAGGAATTCCTGGTTCTCCAACCCATCAAGGGCACTGTGGGCTTCCCAGCATTCCAGCCCATGTGGCATCTCTCACTTCCCCTCTGTTTCTGGTAGGTTCAAGTCCCTCGGAAAGGAAGGGAAAAGGAAGAATACATTCATGTGAGAAATGCATGCTGGCGTGGTTGAAGTTACAGGACACTTGGTGAAACAGTGGCTCTTGTGAGCAGCAGCAGACATCAAGGAGCCTGTCACAGCAGTAAGGACCAGATGAGAGCACTCTGTGTGAAGGAGGCACAGGGAAACAGCCAGGGGAAGGTGGCTTAGAGGAGGTAAGTCTGACTGCTGCAACCCATCTCCTGCCCTGAGCTCTTCCTGAGGATCTGGCATCCTGAGATGCCAGTGATCGAGGGCTTGGTTTCTCCAGTTTAGCAAAAATCCCTGCACAAGCTGCAAAAGCAAAATAACAACAAAAAGGCACTCCAATATCAGAATTACTATCTCTTCAAGTTCTTAGTAAAAGATAAAACCTGAATGACATAAAAGCAGTCCACTTCCATTGGTGAAGGAGTAAAGGGACCTCAATATAACTCTTCATTACATAAAGGAGATCCCTTATGTGTGAATTTCAGAGCCCAGTGGTGTGTTACATGTGAGGATCACTTAACTGGTAAAAAAGAGAGCAAAATACTGTCCCAAAAGCATAGACATACAAATATCCTGTTGCTGGATATCTCACCTCTAAGATACCTGGAAACATTTGTGCTTTGGAAATAAAAATCATCACAGTGTAGGCACTGTGCATGCAGAAATCCCAATGTGATCTACTGCTTTTAGAGGTACTTGGGTCTATGTTGCCCTTGAGAGCTGCACTTGAATTTTGGCTCCAGGTCCCAGGGCCAAGAGGTGTGGAGCAGATGTTTTGACTGCAGGCACTAAGCAAGAGTTTCTATTCCTGGTGCCAACTGGATGGTGCCAATTAAGCCCAAATATCCACCTGCCTAGGAGAGAGCGTGTCTCCTTGCATCCCTGTGAAGAGCCTCAGTCCTTTTTGGCAATACAGCCCAAATTTCCGAAAGTGAGCTCTGTCTTTCTAGGGCCACTCTAAAGATCTAAGTTGTTTTAGTTCCTCAGACAGGAGAGAGCTGTTTTGTAGCTCTCAGAAAATTCATCTGCATCCTTTGCAGATGAATTGCCCTGACCCAGAGACTGCTTTTGGAAACACTGGGCAGTGTCAGGAAATGCTGTGAACAGCCTGTAGATTTTAAGCATGAATCTCAGCCCTGTGCAGGGCACTTGGGAACACAGATCCCTCATTGTGAACAGAGCCAAGTGGAGGCCATCCATGTCTCATCTCCCTCCCTAACCACTCTTGCAAGTAGGATTTTTGTTCCTGCTCTCTGCTGTGAGCAGCTTCTCTGGTGGCAGTACAGCCCTGAGTGCACCAGCTTGGAGGGCAAAACCCCAGCTGCATTCTGCATGCTCTGGCTGTATTGCCTGCTGTTAGCCATGATGCAGGGGGCCACTGCTCTTTCTCAACCCCAGGTTTTCTGGCTAAGCTGTGCTTGCAAATGAAGAAGAAGGGATGATTCCCCTTCTGAATAGTTCTTCTGGCACAAAAAAATTGCTGCCTGACCACACATGGATAGGCACAGTACAGCCAGTCACTGTGGAGGTCAGACAGATGTGGGTGAGGAGCACAGGCACTAACAATCAACAGGCTTTGAGCTCTTTGGGCTTCCTNAAAAAAAAAAAAAAAAAAAGGGGGTGGCAGTTCTTCAGGTATGTGGCTGTCATGGCTGTCATCATTAGCACAAATCCCTGCCATGCTCAGAGACTGCTTTAATGAAAAACCATGTCAGGTTTCACCTGTGGGTTAGGGACCCTCTGTCTGCTGCCACCACTGCAAATTTACTCCAGCCTGTCCCACAGGAAACCTGCTCTCCAGCAGAACAGGTATCCATGTGGCAGAGCAGCCAGGAGCAGGGAAAGCAGACTTGGTTTCTCTTGCACAGGTCAGGAGCTTGTTTTTCTCTGTTGTGGTCTTGGGGCATGATGAGGGCAGAGTCTGGCCTTGGAGAGCAAAGGCAAGCTGCAGCACCAGAAGACAGCATCTCTCATTCCTGCCAAGGGCCAAATGACCACATCTGTGTGCAGGTGTGTGTTAGGAGCAGTGCTGGTGGGGAGGGCCATGGGGACACCATTTCTCACAAATCCCCCCTCAGTGGCCTGGCAGGAGTCTCCCTGGAGAGGGATTTGTGTCCAATAAGCTTGCAGGACTAGGAGGGAGCCACAACGCTGCTGCCTCCTTGCTTTTCTTGTGTTTTCACTGTGGCTTATCCTCTCTTTCCTTTGGGTTGCAGGAGATTGGGAAGTTGTGCCCTTGAAGGAAATGCACCCCTGTGTCCTGGACCTCTAGTGTCACCTGAAGAAGGACTGTTCCTTCCTGATGTGAGTCCAACACTTCTTGCAACCATGGCAGCTCCAGCTGAGGTTAAGGAAGGGAAATGGCTTAGTATAAACTGGTTGGTGGAGGAAAAAAAGGGTTATAATTCCTCTTGTGAGTACTAGTGAACAAACAGGCTGTGAGCACTGCCAAGAAAATCTATAATTTGTAGAAAAAGAGCACTCTGACATTGTCACCTCACTTTAATCTCCTCTTGCCTTTAGTGATTATTTTCTCCTTGGCCATTGGAGACTATCTGGCTAGCAATAAGTACAGCTTACTCTACTGTTCTGGTTCAACACTAACAGTTAATGATGTCAAGCTGTATTAAGCTTGAGCTACTCTGATCATCTCATTCAAAACATCCCTTGAATGCCATGAAGCAATTTTCTCTGTAAGAAGCTGTTGGTCAGTGGATTCATGTCTGCTCTGTCTTGCTGTTCTTGTATTGAAAGGAAATTTTTGTCCTAAAAACTGTGGCTGTGTATGTGTTGCAGGCACAGAAAATGCCTGAGATGCACACTGACCTTCACTACATAAAGTGTTTTTATAGAGCTTTACAAACATAAAGTTCAGGGGTCATCCTGCATTTTCAGAAAGGATAGAGGGCCAGGAACTCAGCTGGTGTAAATCAGCATAGTCTGCCTGAGAAAGACTAAATTCTTCAGCTGGGAATTTGCTGAGTAGTTTTTGCTTGGTGTCTATAAAATCAGAAACAGCATCAGCAAGAGGGCAAACAAGGAACACCACTGCCTAGCTGATGTCCTAGAAGAGTAAAGGGGCACCAGCCAAAGTTGGCATGCTGGATTGTTCAAAACATCATTGAGAAAATCCCAATACAAGGCAATGTTCATCTGGGGACTCCTTACCACAGTATGCTATGGGCTGGTGTTTACACAATTCAAAAAGCATTTGGACAAATTCATGGGTGAAAGCCTCCTAAGGCTATTAAAAACAAGAACATACCTTCTTGCTCTGAAAGGTATTTTAGCTCAGGGCTTTCTGAGCTGCAGGTTATGAGAAACCAGGGAGGAATACATTCAGGGGAGCTTCTTGGGCTAGCTAGAGCTCAGAGAAACAAGTTAGAAAAAACATTGAGGGCCTTGTAGTGTGTGGCAGAAGATGATATGGTAGAACAACCTCCCTGCCCATCCAAATTTAGGCTTGTGGTTTTAAGGAGACACTTATGGCACTGCACAACTAAAGCAGGCATCAATTTCTCTCCCACTCCCTGAGGTGGGCTGCTCAGGCAAAGACCTGCTATGTCATCAGGGGCTGATAACACAATCACCACAGACCTGGGACAGCATTTCTGGCCACAGCCAAGATTTCTTGTAGGTTTTCTGAGGAGGAGATGAGGTTCAATCCATTCAGAGCTCCCCACTTCCTTCTGGGAGAGGACAGCAGGGGAGAATATTGATACCACAGTGGAGGAGAGAGGAAGAGGAAGGCAACCAGTGCAATGGTAGGCAGGGATTGCAGGCAGGAATGAGCCTCTGGCCAGCCCATGATCTCAGCCTTCTCCTGAGAGAGGTGTTGAGAAATTTTAGCACCTAGAGGGCTGGAAAGCAGCAGCCTGATGTTCAGGGGTGAAGAGTAAGGGCTGTGTGAAAGGACAGGCAGTACCCTGTCATGAGCTATCCAGAAATGAAACTTCTCCTGGGGCGAAAGAAAGGTGAGAAAACAGAGGTGTTCTCCCTCCCTGAGCGAGTCTGACAGCCATATGGTGGTAAGAATTGTTGTCATCATAATTAATTCCTTTTTGACATTGCTCTGGCAGATGTCCACAGGTCTGCAGGAGCAGGGTTGTCTTCTTAGCAGCTGCAAGGAAGTGGAGTAAGAAATGAGTGGCAGGGAGTGTTCTTTTTGTTTTGCAAGCTAGCTGGGCTTGCATGAGAAAGGATCATCTCTGAGGCTGAATGGATTCTTCTGTCTCTGGCCCTGCAGGCTGTCAGAGGGACAGGGACTCCATTTTCTCACACTGTCACTCCAGCCCTGGATTGCACCAATCCTGCTGAAGATGACACTGTAATATAAAGCAACTTGTGCTCTGCAACAAGGAAACAAAGCCAAATCAGAGCACCTATCTCATGTAAACATAACCTTCATGTCCAGCAGTCATTTGACACTCCCTGCTGAAACAACTCTACCTCCAATTAAAATCATCTGAAGTGAGGGTTTTGAACTGCTGGGCACTAAGATTACAGCTCCAGAGGGACTAATAAATGCATATGGCTTCCCCCTCTTGCTGCCTTTTGTGTCCCCTATAAAGAAGGGTTCTTCATGAAGCTGAAGGAGGAGGAGGAGGAGAAAGGCACTTTCAGATAGTCTAACCTTTCTGTTTCTAGTGTATCACAACCATTCATCCCCATCTCTGGATTTCTGTGTACTGCCATGGTCCTTGCTCCCTGTGTTGTGTAGTAAAGGGGAGCCAGGGAGGAATATAGGTGGTGATTATAGACATTTCTGTCTATATAATCAATGATTATAATAATTTCTGCTGTGCTTTCCATGCCATGGCTCTGGCATGTCCTGGGGACATGTCCTTTAATTGTGTGTTGGTTTGAGGTTGGTTTCAGCTACACCCCAGACTTGATACAGCTGTTATAGGCCTGGAAATCCTGAGTGTACATGGAGAACTCATCTCTTCAGGGCACAGTCAAGGGACCAACAGCAGCCTTGCCTTGGCTGAGCTACCATTACATAGGATTTTTTTTAAAATTATAGAAGAGATGGATTACTGATGATTTTTTAAAATGACTGGTTCTTCAAAAGAGCCCAGTTTTCTGCCTTTCATACCGAGGATTTCCCTTTTGTGACTTGAAGCAGGGATTTTATTTTCCCTTCTCTTCATGTAATTCCTGTTTATTACACAACCTCTCCTTATTGACATAGCATCCTTAGCTTATGCATCATTTATTGGTATCTGAACAGTTACTGGAAAGTGTTCCTGGGTAAGCTCTGGGGAGGCACAGTTGCCTCACTAATGGAGGAAAAGCCTAACTACTTCCTAAATCAATTATCCTGGAAGGCCAGGAGACACGTCAGGCTGCTCTCCGCACGCTCACGTTCACACACCACGGCGGTCTGTGTGTGCTGTGGTGGTGGCACGGTACCCACAGGCACACCCACTGCTCCCCATGTGCTCCCAGCCACGCTGGCACTCTGCTGAGTGACATTTCCTGCTCAGAAATGTCTATTCCTACTTATACATGCATTCCATACATCCCTGCTGCTGCATGTGAGCTCGTAACTCACGACTCAGTGGCTGCTGGTCACTACCTGCCCCTGACCCCAGGGGATGTGTGCCTGTTCTCTAGCAGGCAGCCCAGCTCTGGGGCTCCAGCCATAAAAATTCCTGATGGTTTGACTCCAGAAATCCTCAAGGTAATGGTCACCTCGTGTGCACACATATCCACGTAAAGCCTCTTTGTTCCTGCTCGCTGCACGTAGGAAAAGGCTGCCTGCTGCTGACAGACATGGCTGGCAGGGAAAGTAAAGGGGAATTTGGCAGGAGTCATTAGTGCTAATTATTGGCATGCATCCTGGGGTGAAGCAGGGGTGTTGGACTGCAGGGGAGCACACCTGACCACAGTGCTGCCCTCAGCAAGCCAGGAGAACCTCCAGCATGGAGCACAGGCACAACACCTCCATGCTTTGGGAAGCAGTGGAGTGGGATATTTGTCCCCCAAGGCCCCTGAACCTTCTGGGAGGGGGAGAGGTGCTGTGGTCAGAGGGGTGTAAAAGCTAAAAGAAAAAGGACCAGGGCAGGGCAGAAAGATGTCAGAGAACAGCTGTGAGGTTCAAGGGGATAAGAAGGATATTTCCTGATGAGTTTGAGCTCAGAAGTTCTGCTACTGAGAAGGAAATGGAGGCTGTGACTGTAAGCCACAGAGATTCCGTTTTCAGGAGGGAAGAACTATTCAGGGAACAGGCCTAGGCATCGACTTTGGGTGAGTCCCATCCCTGAAACAGCCAATGTGCAAGGGATGGAAAGGGAAGAGAAGGTTAAGGCAAGGGAAGAGAGGGGAGCACTGTGATTCCAGCTGGCACCTTCCCAGGCCATTTCAAACACCCCCAGAAAATCCACATGGATATGCCTGGCAAAGAGTAACACGCTCTGGACATGGTGCATGGTCTCCCATGGCTGCACAGTGGTCCATGGTCAACCCCAGGAGCTCCTGGGGAAGTTCCTCTCCTTGCCACCCATGACAGGAAGAAAATCCCGGCCTCAAGGTACAGAGGTTGCTGCAGCCCAGGCTGAGGAGACCAGCAAACCCTATTCTCAGGGTTGTGCCACTGACTCTTGGCAGACATGAAAGGAAGCTGAATCACTGTATTATAATTTCAAGCTCCATTAAAGAAACATGGGGATAGTGGAGGGAAGGAGAGGGCAGGGAGGGATGAAGAGAAAATTGAACAGAGCAGAGTAGCACTTGAAGGGGAAAGAAATGTTGCTCATAGGCTCAGAAGGGGGAATTGCAAACAGAGATGAGATTAAAAGGGAACCCTTGAGACTGTCTCTTTAAATACAGCAAGATCCACTTACTCCATGCTGAGCCAGGCTTGTTGAATGCTGGAGGCACAGTCCCACTGAGGTTTGCCAGCTGATGGAGCAGTGGAAGTCTGTCTCTCCCAGTATACCACCAAGTTGCCCTCTTCCACCTATGTTATTTAGGAAGTCCCACTGCTAATAAATTTACTGCAGAGACAGCCTGGTGGGGAAGCTTTTTACTTGACTGCCCATCAGCACTGAGCATGTTAAATGATCCTTTTATCCAGAGACATACAGGCACGTCAGGCTTGCTATCATGTGTCTGGGAGTGCAGTGTGGGGTGTCTGGGTGCAGCTGCTCTTGTGTAGGGAGTGTTCCCTTGCTGGTCCCAAAGGCAGGGAGGGAACTACAGGAGCAAGAGGGAAAAGCAGAATGTGTAAACATTGCCCGTGGCAGATATCATGGAAGATTGTTTTCAGAGCCAGGGGAAGGAGAGCTTTGGTGCAAAGGGGAGTGAGGTGTCCAACCCCTCTAACTGAACTCCTGACCACTTCATTCTGCTTCAGGGCAGCTGCAGGATGTTCACAGTGTAAATGTTGATCTGAATGTGACTTGGGACCAGTCTGGAAAGTCTCTGCCTGATTTGGCCTCTTACATCCTGCAGGCATAATTTCAGCAGGTTCTTTAATAGCTCACAGGGGTTGGCCAGGCCCAGCATTTGGGTGGGAGGCAGACCCTGAGTTCCTGGTTGCTGTAGTTGTCCCAGAAGGGTTACAGGCTTATTTCTCCTGCTTTGTGCCCAGCTGAGGTCTTGTCCCCTGTGAGGAGTGGCAGTGCTGCTGACCAAATGAGGGGTGTAATGGTGCAGAGAAGTGATGAACTGAATGAGACCTGGTCCTGTCCAGAGCACAGTGGTGTCCTGGTCAGATTGAATGTGTCTGGTGGCATCCATGTTACACTGCATCTCCTCACTCCCTCAGCTGAGATTTCAGCTCTTATCCCCACGTCCCACGCCTTGAATTTTTATGGCTTTGACAATTGAAAGAGGCTGAATTCCTTGGGACAGTAGCCAGTTTCCATTTGCTCTGACAAATGCTAATGGAGCTAAATAAATAGCAAAAAAGTGGTCATAATGTAGCAGGGTGCTCATTACTGCATTTCTTAAGCTGTTGCCTGGTGCTGCTGTGTGCCATTAGGTGTTTGCTAAATGATGCCTTAGGAGCTCCTGGGGTTTTGGGGTGTTTGCTTTGCAGGAAGGAGAACAGCTGCCAAGCTCTCCTGGCTTTGGTTTTGTCCATACAGCTCCCATGGAGGCTCAGGAGATGGGCAGCAGCCAGCACTGCTCCTGTCCCAGACATGCTGCTCTCCTTCCCCATGGCCTTGCTGAGAGCTGGGCAGTTTGGGCAGGAGCTCAGGAGCTGGCCTGCAAGAGGAGAGCTGTTCCTCCAAGGCATGCCCACCACCTTCCCTCAGCTGTGCCAGGGCAGAGGGGAGCTGCAAACCAAACACAGGTGAGCCTCTTCCTTGTGCCTGGGGCCCCTGGCAGGCTTTGTGATGTGAGTCCTTGGCTTCTGGACTTGTTTGGATCTTGTGTGGGTGGTGATGGAATGGCCAGGATCCTCCATTATTCAGAAATAAAAGCAGTCCTGCTGTGCTCCTAAGCCTTCCCAAAGGCTGGTGGATCTCAGAAGGAGCAGTGTTCAGAACTGGTAGTGCTAAGGCACTAGGAAAGACTAAAACCCACTAGGCTAGAGACTCTTTTGTATGCACAACAATGCTTTTCCAAGGGAGTTTAAGCACACACCTTGTTCCCAGCTGTGAGTCTCCAGCTAAATATTCCCCACACCCAAGACAACTGCATCCTAATCCTAACAGAGGCCCCAAGGCACTGTTGTAATGCAAATAATGATAAATAACAGCAATAATAAAACTCCACCAGCACTTGCACCAGCTCCATAGCAATCCCAAACCAGCCATAGCAAGCTTCATATCACCCAGGTTATGTGAAGGATCGTGAGCAATACGACTGGAGCTGTCAGGGAGGTGACCAATTACAGCAAATCTGCCTGTGGCATGTGGATTGCCACTGGAACTGGGATGTGTTCAGGCACAGGGCTCCTGCACTCCCTGCCAGGGCTGCTCTGCAGGTGGGGGGTGATAGCTGGGCCCAGCACTTGGTCCAAGGGATGCCCCCACCACCATGGGGAGGGGGTTCTGGGGTTTTTTTTTTGACAGCCAGTTGTTTTTTTGACCCAGTTCTTGGGCAGTGTGAAGGCTGAAGTCAGCAGGGAGACTGGCACACAGGAGCTGTGGGTGCTGTGAGCCATGCTGCACACCCAGGCTGTCCCTGGGCTCTGCACAAGCACTGCCACCATGCCTTGGGCTCTTTGCTGGGCTGGTTGCACCTGCAGGAGGAAGTTCAGTGCAGCAGCTGGCTGAGGTCAGAGGTGCTGCGAGAACCACATCCCATGTATTCCCAGGAGTTCATGGCTGTCAGTGCAAGCATCCTTCTGTGATGCCTATTCTTCCCTGGAGTCACACACCCTGATCCTGTGCTCTTCATACCCAGTGTTTCACACTGAGCTGATGAGTGTACAGAGGTAAGTGTTTTTATTTGGTAGCACTGTTATATTCTACTTATCTCTGTTGCTTTCAGCAGTTACTCTGCCTTGGCTGTCAAGTATAAAGTAATAAGAAATCATGCTCTGGTGTCTGGGTGCTTCCCATAGGAGTTTCTCTCCTTGAGAGAAATGGTTAGATTAAGAGTAATTAGCTCTAAAATTTTGCCCTTTAGCCACAGAAATCTCCTGCTACAGCCTTGGTCAGCCTTCTTCTACCTGTCCAGTGGAGAGCAGCAGAAGGGAGCAGGCAGGCACAGACAATTATTAATAACCAGACTTCTCCTTGCCTCTTGCAGTTTGTTACAGCCCCACTTAAAAGAACATGCAAATGGGCAGCCTGGAACCCACTGAACCATTACCCTGCACTGGCTGTGCTGCAGTGTCAGAGAATGATAGGAATTGCTTAGGGAAAGAACATATTGAGAGGGTTAAAGCAGGCTAAGTGTCCTCGGGCAAACCTTGACTGGCAATTGCCAGTTCAAAGGCTTCCCAAGGACGTGCCTGGACTCCCTGCTGGAACAGCTACACCCAGGCCCAGCTTCTGTGCATTTGCCTTTGAGCCTATTTGTGTTTCAGAAGGTGAAACTGGATTGTTTCTCCCAGGTACTGAAAACCTGAGGTGTTTTTTGCCACCATGGTATATGGGAGAGGTATGAGAGGACTCCAGGCAGGGAAGGAGCAGCAGGAGAGGGCAAGGGATCTGTAGTGGACCCCAGGATGTGTGGTAGCCTTGGCATAGCAGCAGCCTGGGGCTTGTCAGGTGTTCTGCAGCCCTCAGGTGTGCTGTAGTAGAAGGGGAGGCAGTTTTTCAGATGTTTATGGGAAATCACCTGCAGTGTGAGGGACAAAGGGCAGAAAGCACCAGTGAGTGTCTGAAAATACAACATGAGCTGTAGGAGTTGGCACTTCCCTGGTAAAAGAGATGAGACAATGGAGCACAGGAGCTGTAGACTCCTTCTTATCTCAGATACCCAGGGGAGAGTTTTTTGGAAACTGTGTGGATGTGTTTATCCCCCCTGGTAAAGAACCAAATGCTTTTGGGGAGTGGATAGGAGGGAACTAGATAATTAAATTGCATCTCCTTCCACCAGCACCCAAACCCACACATCAAGGCCTCCCAGCAAAGGCAAGCAGGCTTCCTCTGTATTTCACTGTACACAATTAAATGGGACCCTTTAATTGAAATTCTGAAATCAAGTTGAGGTGTGAAGCTCATTTAGATAAATCACAAAGGAGACATCTCATTTGGAGCAACCACATGGCAGGGCCAAGGCACTGGCGTGGTGTGGTGGCAGGTTCAGGCTGGATGTCTGGGAAGGCAGGGAAAGGTGTGAGCTGGAAGCACCTACTGGGATTAAACTGGCTGACTCCCACTCCTGGTGAGGCTGCTCTGACTCAGCCCCAGCTGCTCAGTCATGGCTTCATTTGAGTCTTCTCTTGCCCCCAAGCTGGGGATTTCAGCCCTGGGACCTATCAGTGCCATCAGGAGCCATGGAGTGATGGGTAAAATATCTCAGCCATCTTCCCATTCAAATGGGGAAAACACACAGAAGCACAAGCAAACTCTCTTTAGAGACCTGCTGTTACCAAGACTGGAAATAAGGTGCTCCTGCACTAACCAAGTGTAATCAAGATGGGGAGGGCTGGGAGGGTTAGAGGCACTGGGGAAAAGGCTTTGAAGTCTCCTCTTTGACAGTGTCTCCTCCCTAAGGGCAGCCCCACTCTTTGTGCTTGGCTCCAGCACAGGCTGAGGTGCAGCTGTGCCTTTGGGATAAGGTAAGAGAAGACTGTCAGCTGTTTGGATGGTTCAGTGTAGCCCAGGGCACCCACAGAGACCACAGAGCAGCAGACACCTTGGGGCTCTTCAGTCCCTATGGTCCCTCTTTCCTAACAGCATTATTTAATTCTTTCTAGGGGCTAAAGTCCCTCTGCTAAATAGGTCAGCCTTGCAGGGAATGCAAGTACTCAAAATACACCTTTTATAACATCATTCCCAGAATTCTTGTTCTCTTATTTACCTTGGCCAAGCAGTTCAGGCCCCACATAGGTGCCAGATGTTCCCACACCTTTGCATGCCCCCCAGTTCTATTTCCTCTGTTTGGTGAACAGCATTTTTGGGTCCCACTGGAGAAGCACAACTTGTGGAGACCTCGTAGGCTCAGGTACATCTTTGTGCCTGGAAATCTGTCAGCCCTAGTGAGGGTCCTCCTGGGAGGCATGGAGGCTGTGGGATGCCCAGGAGAGCTCCTGTGCTCCCTGCAAATGCAGAGAGGAGTGGGCAGCCTCGCAGCTGTGGGGCTGCTGTCACACGCTGAAGCTAAAATGCCTGGAAGGACAACTTAGCTGTACCTTTTCTTTCCTTTATCCTGTTTTTGGGGGATTTTTTTTCCCTTTGCCACACTTCAAATAATTTGATGCTGAATATTTAAGACTGTTTTGTTGTCTTCAGTTCACCTCATCTGACCTGACGATCTTCAGGGTAACAGCAGATGATGATGAGGATAATACTCTGCTGTTTCCCAGTGCCACTTTCCAAGACTCCCCGAGCCCTTCAGCAACATTTACTTGTTAAGGCCTGCAAGCCATCTAAAGTAGGTTAATTTATTATTCCTGCTCTGTGTGTCTTGAGAAGCTGTGACCTGTTCAAGTGAGCTGGAAGGACCTGTGGGCTTGAACCGTGGGGGCAGGAAAAACCCTGAGTGCTCTCAGCACGTAGCATGGCTCAGACTGCTCCATGTCCTGAGGAGGGGCTCCTCCTGGAGCAATTGGCATGAGGGCATGCAGGAGGTGAGGCTAACTGGAGAGCAGGGAAGGTCCCTGAGGAGCTGAACAAAAAAGCTACACGTGTAACAGTAGATAACAAGCTCCCAGACTTTATCAACTGGAGATTGGTATCGACTGCTGCAAAAAGGATGGTGATGGAGCAGTAGGATATGGATTAGAGATGAGGATGGTAGGTGGGAGGCTGGGTGAGCTACCAGGGCTCACACTGGGGGGCAAAACCCTCCATTCCTAAAATCGATGAGGCCTTCCATTTTCCAGCCTGGCTACCCCTCCAGTGCAGCCCATCTCGTGTTGGCTGCAAACCCTCGACCCCGAGAGCCCCATCTCTGCGTGGGGGACAGAGGCAGGCATCAGGCAGGAGAGGATCCCCCTGGCTCTTGGCAGCCAGAGGGGAATGGCGAGGCTGTGGGAAGAGGGCAGGTCACTCCTATTTTCTCTGGGGTGCTGGAGGCAAGAGGCACTGTGGATGGGAAGGGAAGAGCAGCCAAATGGATCCTGTGAGGGAGCGTGGAGCGCTGGGTTCCTGCCCCAGCTGCCTGGCAGTGAAGCCTGTGCAGAGGCTGCTGGTGGGGATGGGGGGGCTGCCAGCCATGTGGCTCTCTGGGGGGCTGTATACTTGTTTTTCTTCTCTGTGACATTACATAATGCAAGGTAGAAAATGTTTGCACGGCAGCTCTATCGGTCCTTGGGGTGAGGGGAGAAAGGAAGGAGGCGGCGGATAATTTGAGGCTCTTTATTAGACCAATAAATCATTTATAATGCACCAGCTTTCAGCCTGGGCTCTTATTGCTCATGTCAGCCACAGGATGCTACCTGGTGACTGAAGCAGGCAGAGCATGGGCTGGCTCCCCTAAACCAGAGGGGCAGAGCTGAGCTGCACAGGGCAGGCATGGCAAGGGCTCAGGGGGAGAGGAGATTTCATCCTTCACAGGCTCTGGGGACAAACCCCATGCAGCTGGTGGCAGGCACTTGGCCTTGAATGGAGCTTCTTGCAGCCAGAGTGAAGACAAAGCATCAGGAGCAAGTCATGACTGAGGGATCAAGCAGGCAGCTGGGGGTGGGTGGGTCACCTGCCCTCCTCACATCACCTGCAAGCAGAGATAGCTGCAGGTACAGGGGTGATGCAACCCTGAGCAGAGGGCAAGACAGGTATTACTGGTGGCATTCCATTACAGAAGGGCATCCTGTGCCTCTGATCTTTGTGTTTTGGTGGAGTTTAGCAAAGCCTGAGGCTCGTCAGGCAAATATCTCTTGGATTTCTTGCGTGCTCTGGGTGCCAGCGAGGTTCCTGAGGAGGAATGTCACCCATCTGGGAAGGGTTGTGCTCACCTAGGCATAAGCTTGTGGTTTGCCACATTTCACAGCTGTGTCTTGTTCAGGTTGAAATCATCAAGTCCTGCAAAACCACACCTTTCAATAGCCTGCCTGCATTCTCAGGTGCTTCAGACAGCATCAGCTGGCCTAATGTTTTGACAAATGATATCCATATTGATTTCCCTCCTCCTGCTCCCTTTCCTCTTCTCCCTCCTTCCACAGCAAAGAAACCACTTTTGATACCTAATCTCTGGAGCTGGGCAAACACAGCAGAGGAGAAGATGAACCCTCCTTTGAGGGGAGTTCACACCAGGGTGGGCTCCCAGATCATCTGAACAAACATCCTTCCCTGTTAAGGAACCAAATGCTTTAAAAAGAGGGACCGCTGAATTGGCAGAGCATGTGCTCCTGCTGGTGTGCTGGGGTTTAAACCCTCCCCCCCAAAAAATGCTGAGCAGCTTCAAACAAAGCTAAAGGGGTTCCCAATGGGGAGCTGTAAATGTAAGAAATCCTAATAAATACCATTCCCTCCTACGAAATGCACTTTGGGGTGGGGGGAGTTGCACGGCACGCCTGTTTCTGTGGGATCTGATTTAACTGTAAGCTCTTTAATATGTTCTTTGTGTCCTCCTGGACAGTCTGATGGAAGCAGCAGCTAAAAGCAAATCACAGGGTGAGAAGGTGAGTCTTGCTGGTGAGAATTAGCAGTGTCAGGAGGGAAATATCACACACCTCGCCGACTGAATTATGCATTATCCTGCAAAATCCCTGATGTCAATAGGCAAATGCTATTCCTGTTGTTTTGCCTGTGATGATTGGCAGCAAAGGAATTCAAATCACATCCACACAGCAATTGTCCTTCTGTAACTAAGTCTCTCCTATTCAGACGGGTGTGCTTGTGCAGACAAAATCTATGCAGCATAGAGGGTGCTTCAGGAAGAGGTTTGGAAAAAGGTGGTGAAAACATTTTCATGCTTTTAACAGTACAAAATGTTGTCAGGTTAGCATGTACTGGATGTGACACCTTCTCTTGTTTTTCTCAGGGGCACTAAACACTAGATATTACCTCAGACCTTGGGAGGAATGGGAGAAGTCCATACCCAGGTATTGAAAGTGACTTGAGGCACATCCCTCCATGGAAGGACTTTTCTCTCACCAAACGAGGTAGGAAGATGGGAAGCAGAGCCAACCAAAATGTCATCCCCCAAAAAAGCAGTAATGGGGTCATCAGTGTCCCCTCTCCATGTGGCTGGGCTGAAAGCAAATGGTAAGAAAATGATTATTTTAATGAACATGAGGTTGTTAAAATTCCCTGCTATTAGATCTTGCTAGTGTGTTTGAAGAAGAGCAGATAACAAAGCTAGAAAACAGAATCTGCTTTTATTTGCTGCTTAAGTTGCTTTTGGCCTGCTACCAGAAGACATAAATCAATTACTAATTGCATTCCTAGTTTGAGGTGCTGTGAGCATTCATATGTTTAATCTGTCCCGGGTGCTTTTAGAAACAATTGCACTAAGGTGAGAATGCGAGTTGCACTGAATTTTCTTGCTCCTGTTAATATCCTACCTTTCACAGAATAAGGCTGTGTGAAAACCTACTGGTTATTTTGTTTTCTGCTTGGTGACAAAATGAAAAATTTGGAATGAAGAAAAACGGACATCTGCGTTTTAAAATAACATTTTGTTTGCATTCTTTGGATGACTCTCTTTTAGAACATAACTTCATCTTGAACCACCACTTCAAGATGTTTGGGAAACAACTAAACAAATCCAAAAATATTTTACCAATAACCTGCTGCTTTAGAATAGTTGCTGCAAAACAGAATTTTATTGCCTCCCCCACCCTCTCCAAGTGGAATAACCCATCTGCCTAAGGAATGCAGCCCTTCCCAGGTTATGAGCTCCTGAGAGGATTGTGTGATAGAAAAGAAAACATGGATTTGATTAGGTGGAGACTGAGACCTCAGCCCCCTGTGGCAGCACTGCTGCCTGCCCCCCTGCCCCTGAGCAGGAGGGGACAGGGAGGCAGGGGCTGAGCAGGGAGAAAACGTGGCAGGCTTTCTCTCTGGGCTGCTGGGTCTGCCTGCTGGGGCTGGCAGGAGCCTTGGTCACTGGGATCTGCTCCCTCTGGGAGCTGTGGCTGCTGGGAGGGGGCAGGAGCTGGCCCCTTGTGCGGGCCTGGGGTGTAGGCAGCTGGGAAGGGGGGGAAATTGAGGGAAAGGAGACTGTAGGTCTGAAGGGTAAAGCAAATTAAGAGGACAGGGAGAGTGCAAAAGGAGACTGGAAGTGCTGGAGGAGCCAGGCTAACAGAGGGCAGGAGAGGCTGTGTGCCTTCTAGGAGAGATTGGATACAGGCAACTGAAAATGAGCCTTCTGTGGGGAAGGAAGAGTTAAAACAATTTTGAGCCTTGCAAGGCTCACAATCTCAAACTATAACTGGTGAAAACCAGCAGCCAGCCGAGGATTACAAAGATAAGAGCAAGGGTAACACACCAGAAGGAGCTGATGGAGGATCAGACCATGGAGTACTAATGACAACTTCTCACAGGGCAAAAAAGTGGGATATAATCCCTGGTCCAAGGAGCATGGAAATCATCCCAACGCTTTTGCACGGACAGAGATTATCATCGGCCCCTTTCCCAAACAAAAAGCTGTGACTGTCAACCTCTGGGATGACACTGGAGATGGGAGTATCCCCTTGGTGCCTGTCCTTGCAGGGTTCAGCCCCCTGGCCCTGGCTGCAGGTCACTGTGGGCACTGTGTGGCCTGGGCACTGCCCACAGTGCCAGCAGCTGTGACCTGGCAGCCTCCCCTGTGCCCACGTGCTCCTTGGCTGCTCCAGGTCAGGGCTGTCTCCTCTCATTTCAACTGCTTCACTGCACATCAGGCATGCTGAGGAGCCAGGAAAAGATGGGGTGGTCCAGGTTCACCCACTGGTTTCCCACCTCGGATGCTCTCACCGCTCCTCAGCTGTCACTGCTTCTGCAAGTGGCCTGCAACATCCCTGTCACATGGCTGTCCTGGAGATACCTGAGGGGTCCTGCTGGCCAGCAGGCCCTCCAGGTGGGCAGTGATGGGCTGAGGGCATGCTTCAGGGCTGTGTTGTAGGCAGGAGCCCTGGACAGGGTTGTTCCAGGGCAAGGAGACCACGCTGGTTTCTTCCAAAAGTGTCGGTGCTGCAGCTGAGCCATTGTATCCTAATTTCCTGAACTGTGCCCTTTTGCAAGGCAGTTTGTGACTCTGGCAGCAACCTGACCTCTCTGTAAAGATTTGTGCAGAGAGTCCTGTGGCTTAGATGGACCTGTGAAAATGATGGATCACGTTCATCCAGCCTATTTCAGGATCTGATTTCTGCTGTTAAAAGCTGAGGGAATACATGGATGTTCACATGGCTCAGCAAGAGACTTGCCAGGCTTTTCTCATAGCCTGGGCTGACTTTCCTGCAGCTTTCAGACACAACATTAAAGACTCCATTATGGAAAGCTTGGAAGATGGCTCTGAGCAGAGGCAAATCTGCAGGTCTCCCACAGTTGCAGTAAGATGGAATTGCTTGGCATTTCCCAAGGATTGGATACATTTGTGACTTTGATAGCACCTGCAAAGTAAAGGAAAGCCAGAGTCAGGCCTGTGCTGACAGACAGAGGAGGAAATGAGCAGAACTGGGGGTTTAGGCAGTTCCAGGGTGGAATAAGCTGTCCTCTGATGCAGGTCACAGGCTCACACAGGTTATTCCATCCCCAAACTGCTGGGTGCTTGGCCCCCTTGTTTTCTCATCAGCAGAGACAAGCCCAAAGGGAGTGAGGCTTGCAAAATGTGGGCTCCTGGCAACAGTGGAGACCTGTGAGGTCTGCTGAGTCTGGCCAAGGAAGAGGGCAGGCACTCTGGAAAGAAGCTGCCTTATCCCTACATCATTCACCAGGACCAGTATGGGGTTTGTGCTCCAGACCTGCAGCTTTCAAGCAAGCTTAGGGCAGCAGGTATTTACCTCTCTGTTGTCTACTGTGTCCCAATGCAGATAGAATATGTCAAAATTGTGGGGCAATCCCATAGATTTCCAACTCCATTGCTTCTTGACAGGAGCACTGTCACTCCAGTGAAAGCCACACGACATCCAGAAATGCCTGTGGTGTGGGTGAGTCAGGGTCATGGTAACACTGAAAGGGGAAATGTGGATGTGTTTGGGAAAAGCTGGAAAGACCAGAACTGTGGACATAGCTGGGATGCTTTGATCCAGGCATTTAGTGGAACTGCCCTCAGGGCCCATCACACAAAATAGCCCAGAACAGAGATGCCTATTGAGAATCTTCTCTAGCAGTCCCTTTATGGAAAGGCCAGAACCATAAAATACTTCTGGGTGACTGTGATCTTGCAGCAAGGATTTGCTCTACACCACTTCCCTTTTGCAATGTGCTTTTTTCGTCTTCACAAAAGGCTTCCTTGGCAAAAGGGAGCTGCCAGCTGGCCAGATCTGGCCAAGGGGCTAACAAAAGTATTCAGCTCTACGCAGTTTAATGCCAGCAAAATTGTCTATTCAAAGAAAAGTCATAGTTTTGACTCTGTTTTTTCATCAGGGTTTATTACTCCAGGACCACTGCCAATACAATTTTTTTTTTTTTTTTTAGCTTAAAAATAATAATAATAAAATCCTAGCATTTTGAAGCCATACACTTTGAAAGCATCCCTCATCCTGGCTGATACCACTGCAGATTCCCATTTATGCTCCTTTTGATCCAAGTGGTCAATGCCTTTGCGATGCCACTTTCTTTCATCCCAAAAGTGGAGAGAAATGGTGACTTACTCCATTTCATTGAGTTCCTATTTTTAAATGTTAAAAACAATTTCATTCCTGATGGCTGTAATGACATCTCTGCCTCCCTTTCTCCTTCCCTTTTTAAACCACCTCGAAACCTAGGGGATGGAATTGGCTGACAGGATTCCTTTAATTATCCTCGCTCCCAACACTCATCTCTTCCATGGTGCCTTCAAGGGACACCACTATGAAAGGTTCTGTACACACAAGCACTACATCCCCATCGAAGCAGAGAACAAACCCAAAATGTCAGAAAAGCCACCCTTAAAGAAATTAATAACAAATCCAAGCAGGCACACTCCATCCGCCCCATTAGTCAGTAGCTCTCAGATACCATGGTGATGAGCCTCCCTAGAAATATTTCCACAGCAGCAAAACTGCCTTAAAGGGGCCGCACAGCCTCCCCCGGGCTACCTGGGCAGAGCCCTCCTCGGGAGGCACCGCTGTCCTTCCCAGACGGCGTGGCTGGCACCTGAGCTGCGTTCCCGAGGAGGAAGCCAGCACCATCTGCTTTTCTTTTCCCTGCCGCAAGCACCGGGAGCTGCACAGCCCTGGCGCCACGCCCGTCACTCTGCAGTTCAACCCCAACACATTGCCGGGGAGGAGGGTGCTCTGCACTTTCTCAGAGCCAAGGAGCCAGGTGAGCACAGCATCCCTGAGACAAGGAGCCAAGGTGAGCACAGCATCCCTGAGACAAGGAGCCAAGGTGAGCACAGCATCCCTGAGACAAGGAGCCAGGTGAGCACAGCATCCCTGAGACAAGGAGCCAGGTGAGCACAGCATACCTGAGCCAAGGAGCCAGGTGAGCACAGCATCCCTGAGCTGCACATCCCCGGCATCTCCCGACCTGCGGCCTCACCCAGCACAACCACAGACAGAGGCTGGAAGTGTGGAGCCAGACCTGAGCTTGTTTATCCTCCCAGAGGCAAATGTTTGTGGGGCAGAACGATGCCTGATCAGGTTGTTGGGCTTTTGGGAGCTCCTGTTCACAGATCCTCCAGAAGAAAAAAGAGCCAAGCAAGAGGGGCAGGGAAGGGAGGGGAAAGGAACACATGCTCAGATGTTTAGGTTGCTGCAGCCAACTTCTGCCCACGCTGGAGGAGAGCTTTGAGTTTCTTGCCCTTGATGTAGCCACCACCAGAAGTTTGTTTTCACAAAACCTTCTTGTATTGAAAGCTACAACTCACACCTCAGTACCTCCTCTGAGAAGTAATGAGTAACCCTGTTATTAAGCTGTGGGCAGCATCACCTGGAGGGTGATTCTTCACACACCTGCCTCTCTTCAGAAATAGATGGGAAACTTTGCACTGCAAAATAATTTTCAAAGGGCAGCAGCTCCAGTGGAATATGGGCCATATAAACACAGAGAAATGATCATGTGAAATAAAGCTGACCTAGCCTTGATGCAGAAGACCCAAAGCATGGTTGTTCCTAGTGCCTGTGTAAACAAGGTAGAAACCACTTGGAGCTGCTGACATGCACATGATCCCAGCAGAATGACTAGGAGAAGGAAGAAAAAAGAAAAGAAGTGTCTTTCCTATAACTTAGTGAATCCCTTGCAGCAATTGGAAGCAATGGGAATATAAGTTCTTTGGACTTGTGCCCTCTTTGGGCTCTCTCCCACGACTGCTGTAACCAGTCCCAAGGTATGACAGAGCAAGGTAAGGGCTGTGTGCAAATGCCTTCCTGAGCTTTCTGGTGTGGTCCTACAAGAGCACTTTTTGGTAAAAACATGCTGTTAACTAGTTGGATTGTCTGCAGTCTGGGAGGAGGTGAAGAAACCTACAGTCCCTACCAAGAAACTGCTGCTCACTCACTCCATCACTGCAGACAAGTCTTGTCTCTCCTCTCTTTTCTCCCCCACTGCATCTTGCACCCCTCCTGGCTTTCTATCCTGGTGTTTGTACAGTAGTTCCCAAGCACATTCTGGATGTATTTTGTTTCCCTTAATTGCACTTTTTAAGTGATACCTGGAGGTCCTCAGTACATGGTGGCTGAGTGTGTGAGCAGTGTGGAAACACAGTGCCTGCCAGCCCCCAGGTGCTGGGGTGTGTTGTTGAGTTGCTTGTCTGCCCTATTTACACAGAGACTAATCAGCTCTCCATGGAATTTCTGTTTGATCCTTTGGCCTGTCTCAAGGGAAACACAACACTAACTGACAAAATATGTATATTTTGGCTTTCAAAAACTATTACATTTTGCAAATGTCACCCAGACATTGAGCTTTGTGGTTGCCAAGGAAACATCATGGGAGATAACCTGATCGCAGCTGTGAACTGCATCCTTTCCTCTCCTGGTGTGAAACCCCCACTTCCAGAAATGCCCGCTCTTGTCTTGGGGTATTTCATCTTTAGAAAGCAGAGGCTTGAAAAATAAGGTTATTTGCAGTCCAGAAGGTATTTCCTTCTGAGATGGAGCTATCTGTGGGGACTTGCTCCTTGGGCTCAAAGGCAAAGGGTTTGTCGTGCCCCGATAATATCGGTGTCTGCTGGAACAGCCACAACCCTGCTCAGATAATGTGGGATAGAATCAGAGGTGGGGGGGGGGAGGCTGTACAGTGTCAGCCTGGGGTTTGAAAAACTTGGTCTCCCTGGAGCTATTAAATCAGAGAATCACAGGCTGGAGTCAGTGCTGGAGCTGTAGATAGGATGGATGGAGCCTCTTGTCTGTGACCTGGCATGATAAGGGCTGTGCTGAGTTGTCCCAGAGGCTGCCAGGGATAGAGTCCCAGCCCCTCTTGCAGTGAGGGAACCTCAAGCTGTTGTTCCCAAGAGAAATGTTCCTGTTCTCCCCTTATGTAATATGCTATGTGCTCTCAGGTGGAGGTGGGATGTCAGGGAATCTACTCTGGTTTTCCCTCTGTGCCATGCAGGGCCAAGCCACTCAGGAAGGGAAAACCACCTCCTGCCTTGTAAGCAGTAATAGCCCCAAGCATCTCTGCCTGTTCCTCCATCCCTTGGAGAGGTACAGCAGCCCTGGACACAGATGTTGGTGACCTCTGGGTTGGGCTGGGGGGACACAGGCCATGGGTGTGCCACGTGTGTTGGCTCTGGTGAGGGAGAGGGGGGGATGAGCACGTGGCCCCAGGGAAGCCTGATGTGTGTCTCCCTTTCTGGTGTGACAGAATGGCACTTTAAAGATGTGAGATGCAGCTCTTTTCCCTGACACTCAAAGAGCCAGTTGACAAGCTGCTGTCAGGGAAATGTTGTCTAACTCCCTTTCCCCCAATAATTTCCCTGGTAAAACTGCAGTGCAATGGAATCAAATGGTGACAGAAACCAGTGGGGGAATAGATGTGTTTTCTTTCTTTCTTTCTTTCTGTTTTATTTTTTCCAAGTGTGTGTCTGTACTGGGAGCCATGTGCACATCGGTAAATCTCTCCGGTTCAAAGAAATGTTTTTAGTGTTCATATTCAAACTTTAGCTCTTCCCCCTCTGCTAAAGAAACAACAAAGCCTTGAAGATGCTCCCAGCTTGCATGGGATTAAAAAGACATCGTGGCTGAAGTGGAAAACAGCATCTCATGTTTTTCCTTTGGGTTACATGTTCAGACAGCCCCTCTGCTTCTCTTTTAGCTGGTGCTGTGAAAAGTCCTCTCTGATGAGGAAAGGTAAACCCTAGGTGGAGGAGGGAGGGAGGAGAGAGCTATGGTTATAAAACCACCTTGCAGGCAGACAAGTCATGCTAAAATAACTGTGAGCAAACCTGGGAATGGGACTGGCAGTGCTGGAGAGCTGCTGTGCACTTGGGCACCAGAGTGAAGCTTGGCCCTTGATGGTGTAATTGCCATTAACACCTCCTATTTGCCCCAGTCATTTCCCTCAGGTGGTTGAATGTGGTTCATTGGTGGTTCCTCTCCTCATTTCCATAAACAGGAGAGGATTTCCTGGGTGTACAAGGAGAGGGAAGGATCAAGAAGGCTGCAGTTTCCCAGCAGCTTTGTGCAATGCAGCTGGTGCTTCTCATCACCTGATGCTGGAGTAGAAGTGTGGCTGCAGGGCTCCTCCTCTCATGCAGTGTCTTTCTTCTCCAAGGAAAGTCTCCATTAATTGATTTTGTTAGAAACTTTTCCTCTAAGAGCCCATCTTTGCCATCCTAACTCCTGTCAGGCTTCAATAAGGGTTTTAAAAGGGGTTTTCCCTACTTTTCAGTCTTTCCTCTAAGCTCAGCAGAGCAGAGAAGACCTGATTGAGTCCCTCAGAGCTGTAACCATGACAGGCTGGTCAGCCCTCTCTTAATATTCACACTAGGGTGTTTTACTCTTAGGATGGATGTAATTTGTTTTAAGGCAAATCCTTGGGGTTTCATTTTGCTTTCCAAAGTGTAACAGCTGCTTAGGCTACATTTGGTTGAGGGGTTTGTCCATGACTTCTGGCTTGGGTCATTAGGATTAATCTGAGAAATTGCCTTGCCCTTTCCTTCAAAGAGCTTAGGCCCATTTCACTCAGTGATGAATTTGGCCCCAGAGTTTAAGTATCTACTTTTTTCGTACTTCCAATCCTCAAAAAAACCCTAAAAAAATCAGATATCCTTTGGTAAAAGGGCACCATAGTTTCTGCATAGAGCAAATAAGGCAAAGGGACATGAAATTCATGAAATGCTGATTTTTGCCTTTTTTTTTTAAATAAGCTACATCAAATTCCTTATCACTGAGTCCTTAGGAACTGCCTCAGCACAGTGGAAGAATTGATTGCATAAATGCCAGCTGTAACTCTCTTATTTTTGGTAACAAGGCATTACTAAAGGCAGAAAGGCAGATTAATCCAGTGCCACGCTCCGATGAGACCAGTGTCCTTTTGTCTGGGACTGGCTCAGGAACCCTCTGCTGCCTGGTTTTTGCTTCCAGCCGTGGATGTGGGGACTGTAGTGGTGGTTCCAAACACACATACCTGTTATTGCAGCAAGAAGTCGTGAAGGGTGTGCACATATAGGTTAATTGTCAAGGGAAACCGACTTCAAGTACCATCAGACTGTTTTGAAATGTAATCATGACATCTAAGAGGATGATCTTTGAGAGATCAGAGGGTGGAAATTATTCTCTTGCTTTGCACATCTGAGTGCAGTTTGGCTACAGTCAAATTAGCTGTTTCAGCCTACACTGTCAGTTTGCTCTTATCTCCCTTTCCTCTTGTTGTATTATTAATAACAATGAAAAAAAAAAGAAGTTAAAGACGGCGGTAAAGACCTATCTGCGTGGGGCAGGGCTGGAGCCAGCGATTGTCTCAGAGCAATTGTGGATGGTGACTACTTTGAGTGCCCCTCAAAGGGAGGTGCGGGCCCGGGGATGGCAGGGAGCTCTTTGCCACGCTGCCTGCGGGTGTTGGAAAAGCAGGGCTGCTGGATTGGAGCTCGTTCTCTTCATCTTCCCTCCCTCTCTCTCCCTCTGCACAGCTGCATGTAGTAATGAAGCTGGCAGCGTCAGAAAGTCACTAGAAGTAACCCAGCTGCCTCCGCGGGTTCACGGGGAGAACGACTTTGTAGCTGCTCTCAGCCAGTCCATTAATTGCACATAATAAGGCATTTAGTGACAGAAGGATGGTTGATGAGCCTTAGCTGAAATAACAAGGGCCTGCCAAGAGCTGCGTTTCTTTGTCAGGGAGGGTTGTGGAGGGTCCTGGCGCTGAAGTGCGGAGCTGGAGTCGTGCAGGGATGAGAGCAGAGGGAACCTGCTGCTCCCTGATCTCGAGGGCGCACAGCTGGCACTGAGCTGGGAAGCACATCCATGCTGAAGGGCTGCCAGGGCTGATCCACCCTGGGGACAGCAGGTCCCTGCCTCTCCAGCAGTGTCTGCCTGGGGAGCTGCCCCACTGCCAGAGAGGCACCTGCTGGATGCTGGATGCTGGCTGCACCACCAAACACCTTGTGAGAGATGAGTTGTTCCAAATGGGGCCTCCATCCCTGTGGGAAAGAGCAGGGCAGATTGCATGGAACACCAATGTGGACTGGGAAACTTGGGCTCTCTAGTTACCAAGCTGGTCCTCTTGGTTTTGATGGGACAATGGATAAGGGGTAGAGGTGAGTGCTTGCCCCAGCTGACTGACAGATTCTTTGTGGGCTGCCACGGTCCTAGAGAAGAGAAGGACAATGGCATGGTGAGGGGATGCATTGGCAGCTGTTCCTGCAGGGAGGAGTGAGAGGGGTGCCCATGTGATGCAGCCAGGCTTGCTAGGAACAGCTCACTCCCTCATTAATGGAGCAGCTGTTCCCACAGCATTTCACCAGCATCAGCCCCTGGTGTTGTGGGGCTCCCTGCACCTCATTCCCAGCTTAGCTCTGTGGGGAAGCAAGTCCAGGAGCTGTCACATCAGAGCCACACAGCTCCAGTCATCAGTGAGAAAACAGTGACAGCATTCCTGCTGGGAGAACCTGGCCTGTGGAGATAAGCAGGAGCCCAGGATGATCCACCAGCTGGAGAGAGGGCAGGCTTTGCATGTCTCTGCACACAGGCTGCTGCTGCAGCATCTGGATGCCCACAGTGAGGGTCACCCTGCAAGGGAAGGTGTGTATCTCCCCAAAATAGCCAGCCACACCTACAGTGGGCACATGCATGTGGTGCCTGGAGCCCACAGCTGGACCATCTGCCTCAGTTTTGGTCTGTGCAGCCACCCAGCTGGCTGGCACAGCCCTCACCTGGGAGAAGGTCTGTGCTAGCAGTTGGCAGGAGGTGTTCCTTTGTCTGAATGAGCACTTGGGAATGTCAACATTTCTCCAGGCTGGTTTACTGCTCTCCTTACCTGTTTATTTTAATGTCTCAGTCCTGTGCAGCACTACTTCTTCTAGAGGGTCTGGATGTTTCACAAAGGGATGGAAATATTACCCCTGTAGAGAAACAGGGATACAGCACAAATGGTTGGTTCCAGCACAGGTTTTCCAGCCCTGAACTCTCAGTCCATCATGCAAGGTCCAGAAAGAACAGGAGGCAGGTCTGGCACAGCAACCTGCAAGAGAGGGAACAGCAGTTTTCCAGGTCAGATTACAGAGGTGAATTATGGCTTGTGTGAAAGGTCTTAGGAAATGTGGAGAATTGGCAGCCCTGCTGGCTGTGACACCTCTGTGGATCTTTCATGCACCCCTTTCCCATGGTCAAAGGGGACATTATCTGTCCCTCTGCTCAGATGGGAACATTCTGGGTGGACTGGAGGAGCTGTCCCACAAGCTGAGTGATGCCATCCGCTCTGAGCAGTGGGTATTAACGCTGCCACCTTCATTACTATTTTTAATTAACACCCTGTCATGACTTGGCAACATTCTCACCTGCCCTGTGCCTCAGGACATCTGGACAAGGTCTGGCTACCTTCCTCCCCAGGGCATTCCTGACAGCAAGCCCGGGGCTTGGAGGCAGACAGCTCCTTGGTGACACAATAGCAAAGCACACAGTTAAACAGCTGCTCCTGCCTGTGCTTTCTCCAGTGCTGTCCTTGTCCTCTTCCATGTCCTTCCAAGGAGAGAAGCAAGGACCTGGCACAGCTGGCCTGTCCCACTGCTGGCAGCAAGCCTTGTGCTGATGTTTTGGGCAGCCCTGCTTTGCTGGTGTGCCTTATTTGTTGTACAGCTGAAGTGGGGAGCACATGGGCTGGTGTCAGATCCTAATCACCTACCCACAGCTGCTTTTCTTTGCTCTACTTCTCTCCATCTGGGAGGAGAGCTGGAAAGCTCTCCTTCTTCTCTTCCTCTCTCCCTAAAGGCTTCAGCCTCCTTCTTCTACTCACCTAGTCTGGACAGCCTTGCTTTTATAGAGTTTTTGAGGTTTTGCCTTGAGCTTTTCAAAACCTGGAGACCCGAGGCATACACTGCCCATAAGAGTGTGAAACTCCATGGCCAGAACCCATGACTTTTGTTTGCTTTTCAACAGGGAAAGACATCTGCAAATCCTCACATCAGAAGTCCTGGGTAGATCATAATGGATCTTTGGTAGGATGCTAGGAAGTGGAATGAGTTAATTCACAGAAAATTGCAACTTCAGCTGGCAAAATATTTTGATTTCTTCCAAAACAGAGTGTTATAGTTGGTACGGTGGGCTTTTAATTGTTTTTTTTTTCTCTATAAGTTTGGGTGAAGGAGGGAGATTTGTCACACTTGTACAGGCTAGATTTGGAGGGAAAGGTCTTGACCTTGCTTCCAAAAGGGGGAAAAAAAAAACCAGAAGCACCAGGGCTGGGTTCTCCTGTTGTCTCACTTGACCCCCTTGGCATCCTGCCTCATCCAGATGCAGCACGTGTGGAGACACCAGTTATGTTGCAGACATGTGGCTGGAGGCTTTGGCTCAGGAGGCAGCAATCCAGATGATTGCTGGGCATGTCCTGCCTTTCCCACCTCTGCTGAGTAGAGGAAGAACTCCCCCAAACACAGCAGTGGCTGAGTGAAGCTCTTGATGTCCAAGCTTTGAGCACGCACCTCCCAAAAGGGAGCCCAGGCATGACTCTGAGTCACAGCCACGTGTGGATTATTAAAAAACAAAGCAGCATCCTGCCTGGGAAACCTTTCCAAAAGAGCTCTGCCATTCCTGCCCCCAGCAGCAGGGACTGCTGAGCAAATGGCTGCCTCTGGGCATGCATAAACCTCCTGGCTCTCCCAAACCTCCTGCATGCCTGGGAGCCAGGGATGCTGCTCCTGGAGTGCCACAGCTGTGTGCAGCATCCTTGACCTCTGTGCTGGGGCAGCGTGCTCTGCCGTGCTGCTCCACAGTCTGAGCTAAAGCAGGGGAGCCTGCCCAGAGCAGTTCACACTCTGGAAATTCAGATCCTGCTGGCTGTGCCTGGAGCTGAGAGGTCCTTGGTGGGAGGCCCTTGCTGTAGGACAGGTCCATTATGGAGAGCCAGCTCATGGGCAGGGATCGCTGGAGCAAACTACTCCAGGAAACAAACAGCCTTTATTCAATAAGTAGCTTTTACCTCCCAATCAATGCCAGACCTCTGCCCCCTCCCAGCCCTGTTGCTGGAAGTGCCATTACTCTGGCAGAAGGCAGCACTGACTCTCTGAGAGTCAGCAAAGGAGCAGGGCAGAGCCAGTGATCCTCTGGGCTCGTGGTGTCCCCACAGCCCTGGTGGCACTGAGGTGCTCCTCTGGGCAGCTCTGGGGGTGCCTGCATTAGCACCAGTCAGACACTGCTGACTGAGGCCTTCCTCTCAGCTGCTTATTGTCCTGCCAGACCCCAAGCACTGCAGCTGAGTATTTCAATGCCAAGTGTCTGCCCCGGGCTGATTTATCTTTTTTCCTTTAAACAGAAGCTTCAGCAATAATTGGATCTGTTGTTTCTCAGAGCGAGACTAAGGAAAATATGTTCATAAAAAATCCTGCTATGCTGGAGAAATGCAGCGCCTCTGGCCTCAGTGGACATCTGCAGTCCCCACTCCTCTTACTTCCCACGTGGAGTCATGAAGTGAAGCCCAGCTGGCCACCTCTGCTCCACGTGCTGTTCCTCATGCTCTGGATACTGGAGTGTCCTTTGGAGGGGTACAGAGCTGTCTGAGCACATCAAGGCAACAAAACTCATTGCCTCTGCATTTTGTGCTACCAGGACTAGTGGGTATCTCTGTGTCTTAGTCTCACCCCTCTTTCTCTCTGCTCTGCTGGGCTTCAGTGAAAAATCAACTGATTTTAACAAATGACATGAACCCTGGTGCTGTAAGCACGACCTCAGGAGAACAGCCTGTGAAGAGAGCTGTCACTGGGGAGACTGCTGGGCAGCACACAGCGGGAAGGAGATACAGCCTGACTCCAAAGAGCAAGGCTAAACCCATGCAAGGCCACACCTGTGCTTGTCCCATCCAGCCCAGCACTAAGTCAGGTAGGAAACCAGCAGGGAAAAGCATGCTAAACAACCTGAGTCTCTTTTTTTCTACCTCCAGTTCCAGCTGTTATTCTTTTAGTGAGTGAGAGGAATTCAAGCTATTTGTTCCTGGATGTCAGACCTTAGCTTCTGGGCTGTTGCCTCTTATTTGTTTTTAGTTGCCTGGCTCCTCACAGTGATCTATTTCTTCCTGTGTATTTCAGCATTCCACCCTATGGGCAATGATTTCCCCTTTGTCACCAAAATATTGCATTAGCATTCATTTGGGGTTTTTTTCTGTGCTAAGTTTGTTTAAAAAAAACAAGTAACAAGCAAACCAGCAGACTGAAAGGAGTTTAATCCCATCCTCCTTTCAATGCTACCAGCTCCTTTCTAGTCAGGTTGCTACTCATCTTCCAGTGCTCACACAATCCTCAGCTTTGCTGGCTTAACTGTTAATTTTCCACTCACAGGCATTTTCTGTGGAGTCCAGACAGATGAGATCTCCTGCCATGCCTCTGTCATTTCACCAAAGTGGTGTAGAACATGACTCACCTGTTGTAAACCCACCTTGCCTCTGAATTTTGTTCACCTTTGCCTTCCATCCAGGCCTTCTCTTCCAGGAGGTGTGCAAGGCTCATGTCCTGCCTGTGTGCTCAGGTCTGTGTGTCCATCACTTGCTGTTCTTCAGTCTTCTGGTACCACATTTCCTTTTCCTGCTCTGCTTCCTAGATCCTTGAGAAACCCCTGCTAGCAGCCCTTTGTTTTATCCTAGTGTCTCCCTCTGAATTTGGATTTGGTCTCACTGTCTCCTTCACTCAGTTAAAGCACATCAGTCTTTTACTGGAAATGTCCATATCCAAGTCCTCCTCCCTATCAACCTTTGTACCTTTCCTCTGTTATTCCTGATCCTCCTTCTCACTGAAAACTTGACCTGATATTTCTTTCCTTCAAGGTCAACTCTCAATTTTCTTTTTGACAAACAAAATAATTTGAGTGTTTCATGTGCCTGCTGGAAAGCTTTGGGGGGTTTTCCCTCTGGACCACTGAGATCATTTGGCTCCTTTCTATATCCTCTTCTTCCATCAATACTCTCAGAGTGTTGTAACCACACTGGAGGCAGTGGGCTGGGATTCCTGTCACCAGCATGGATCACAGGTGTATTTTACTTGTTTCCTTGCTATTCCCAGTGGAATGTCCATTACCTCTTGCCACAGCTTTATGCAGTTAGTTCACATGCTGTCATGAGCTCCAAAACCCTTTCCAGAGCCTCTACTTTCAAGTCACAGCACCCCTAGGAGTCCGCCTGGAATTTCTTATTCCAGGAACAACTTCTTGTAGTAAAATGCCATTTAAGCAGGCTTTGCTCACTGAACTGTGGAGACTGCTTTGCATGGTTGCCCTGTGCTCCTCATTATTCATCACTTTGAATCTCTTTGTCATTTATGCACTGTAACAGCACTGAGATTTGCATCTGCTTCCCAGCGATGGAAATGCTGCAAAGTGTCAGGTCTCAAGCAGCTCCCTGAAGAACCCTGCTTGAAACACTCCCATCTGTAGATGATTCACCACTGACAATTTCTTGTTGAGATCTGTCAGCCAGCTCTTAATGTAGTAAACGTGTGGTTTATTGATATTATACACTGCTGATTTTTTAATCAGAGTGTTGTACAGTCGAATGTCAAATGCCTTACAACAGTCCTCCCTAAAGCTGACTTGGAGCCAGCCTTGGAGTCAAGTGGTAGGTGTGATATGTGTCAAATAATTGTGTCATCTCATCAGGGAAGGCCCACAAATCTAGCTGAGCCAGTTGTTAAATATATCCCCATCCTCTGCCCTCACCACCACAAAACTCTTGGGAATTTCATTCCGGTGTCTCCAAGCTTATTGCTGCCTCACTGTGTGCCCCCACTTCTTCTGGAGCAGGAGTTTGGCTGCATTTTTCTTCCATCATCAGCATCAGTGTGGGCCTCTCCTCAGCCAGGGAGTGTACCTGGTGCTCAGCACTGGGCATCCCCCAAGGAAAATGGGATGTGCAGTGTGTGGTCCTCAAGATCCTCTGTCCCCAAAGGCAGTTCAAGGTGTAATTATTCATCCGATCCCTCTGCTCCTTCTGGAGTGCACAAGCTGGAAACCTGGACTTTGGAGAAGAAGGGAGGATGCTGAAGAGGACCCATTCCTGCAGGAGATGTTCACTCATCCCAGAGCTAAACCTGAGACTGATGGGCCCAACCAAACATTTGTCTTCTGAAAAGACCAGTGATTGATGCCATGTGCTTCCATGGCCCTTGGTGGAGGCTGGAGAGACCTCTCCATGTTCTGGGGGCCCTGGAGGTGCAGAGAGGGACAGGGGACAGGGGAAGCTCTGTCCCCTCTCTTCACTGCCACTGTAACTCTGATGCACTTGGTTTAAGTCAGCTGGTAATGGCATGTGGTGATAAATAGTGAGAGACAGGAGTTTGTTGCAAACAAATGAGCCTCAACTAACCTCATTTCTTCTTTTTGACAGGATAACAAGCTTAGAGGATAAATTCTCCCCTGCCAGAATTTGTCTCTCTGCTGCCAGCCACCTCAGCATTTAGCAAAACCCCATTCTTTGCTCAATTCCAGGCTGCTTAAAGCAAAGGCAGGTTCAGACCACCCTCCTCAAGTTTTGGATTCGGTCCCACAACGTTTTTTCCTGCAGGCTGCTGTACTTGTTCCCAATCCTTCCTCCTCTGGAGATGCTCAAGCCTCTGCACCACCTGCAGCTGGCAGGAGCACTCTGTGGCAGTGCTGGGCAGGGTGGCAGAGCCCACATTGACCTGAGACCCCGTGGCAGAAGTGGTGTGGGAAAAACCAGCTGTGTACATCACCAGCAGGGACAATTCTTCTCAGCAGAACCCTGAAGAGGCTGTTCCCAGGAAGCTCAGCAGCACTGGTGAGTAAACTGGCAAGAACTTGGGATTTTCCTTGGGTGCCTGTGAGGTGTCGCTTGGTTTTGAGACATTGCTGGTGTTGGACACTTTGGAAGTGCCTTTCCTACCCCTCTGGAAGCTATGAAGGCTCTCAGCTGTGTGCCGTGCCTCTTGTTAAAGGAGATTTCCCTCAGCAGAACTTTAGAGCCTCCCAGGAGTCCAGAAATGAACAGAAATATATGAAGTACTTAGGAAAAGAGGTCAGGTTTGCAGAAATGTGGGAAGACCACTCAGAGGCTGAGGAGTTTGGGGTGCTCTGCCTGTGGCTCAGGGTTTTGGAGTACTCTGGTTATCCATCACCTCTAAAAAACCCAGCTATGGGATGCAGAGCAGCAGGTACATGAGTGAAATGCTTCAGTAATGTTTAGCAGCATCCTGAAAGGATCTTCTCCTCCAGGCTTTGAGTCCTGGGCATGGTATTCATCTCTGGTGGCCCTTTTCACAGGACCTTTGTTGCAAAGAAGAGCCTGGACCCTTATGCTCCTCTTAGGCGAAGGTATTGGGTGAGAGGATGTGTTTAAATAATTAAAATTTTTTTCCATTTTTCTCCATTCATGGTCATTGCGTCACATCCTCGCTGAGCACAGTTCTGTGTGCAGTGCTAAATGGAGCACTTTGCCAATTTCTCCCAATTGGTCAAGGCCTTGAAGAGTGAAATCAGCAGCATTCAAAATGAAGCAAAACTCTGCCAGCATTAGGTTTTGTTGCAAAGTGAAATTTGCCCATGGTTAATTTTGAGGATTTGTTAAGGGGCGCAACCTGGGCCCCATCCAAGCGGTGCTGGCAGGATAAAAATCCTTCCCCCACCACCAAGGCAGACATTTCAGGGGCACCATTTGCAGTGTGGTGGTCCCTGTGTGCAAAGAAAATAGCTGTCCATTTCAGCACAGGCTGACCTACTGCCTGCTCAGGGACTTGCCTGTCTCTCTCCAGAAGTGCTGAGCGTGTACTATTCCCACTGACTTCTTTTTGGACAAGCTGTGGGTTTGACAGGTTAGATCCATGGTTTGGGGGGGTTGTATCACATCTGGTGACATGAGAAAAATGGGCAGATTAAAATACAGTTCAATCTTAACCCTGCCTGCAGATTAGCATTTTAACCAAGTTCCCACCGTGCTGGATGAACTGCACTTTCCCTTAGGAGAAATACTGCTCCAGTGCAACTGTGATGCAAGAGCAGATCAATCTGCCCCTTTAGATTGCAGCTGCTCTGAAGTTTTGGGCTTGTCCTGAATACAGAATTCAAAACAAAGCTCGAGAGCCTGCATTGACTGAGAATAAGGTATTTTTTGCAAACCCCTGCCAAGTGATAAGGCAGCTCCCCCTGGCTCTGAGAATGGAGCTTTCATCCCCAGCCATCCTCAGGTGCGAGGGGAAGCTGGAGCTCCTGTGAAAACACCCAATCCTGCAGCTCTGGGTAAGTGGAGGCTCTTGAAAAGTGCAGACTGGGCGTCTTTCACCTGTGGTTTACCAGGGAGGCAAATCAACAATTTGCTTAAGAAAATATCTTTTACAATTCAGCACATCGATTATCACATGTGTAAGGAATAGATGCTTGAAAGGTGCCTCGGTTTTGCATATCTCAGTTTGAATTCTGGCTCCACAGAGACGATAAGGTTTTCCCAAAGCTGCTTCCTGCTGTGTGTTTGCCTGGGGCTTACATTGGTCACTGGGGCTTCAGATTGCAGAACTCAGATCGGATGTGCCTACCTTTGTTTTCGACGAAGGGACAAAACTTTGCCCTTTGCAGTGCCTGCAGAGCAGTGAGTAATGAGTGTTTTGTGGAATATTGGTTAGCTGGGCTAATAACCTGCCCGACCTTGCTGGGGAGAATCCCTTCTGCCCTTGCAAGACAGAAGTGAGTCTCCCTCTGTAGCTGGGAGTCACCTGCCTTCAGGGAATTTCACAGCAGAGGGCATGGGGAAATGATGTGGGTGGGGGAGCTCTGCCTGCCCGCCTCTGTGCCCTCTGAAAGTGCAGAATTGCAGGCTCTGGTGGGCTTGCTTGCTGTGATTATAGGCATGAGCAGTCCCCAGCCATGCAAAACTTCACCTTAAAACAGAGGAATTTCCCCAATACAGCTGAAAAGAAGTTGTGCTCTGTTCTGCTGCAACACTACCCAAGCTGCCTGCTTCAAACATCCCCCTAGGTGGTGCCTGCTTTGGTGCTCCTTCTGCTCCCTTTTTCTGCTGAATGCTGCCATTCTCCTGGCTTTGGTGATGTTGTTCTTTCTGCAGCAAAATGCCTCTTGCCATCCCTGCAAACACTCAGGCCCTCAGCTTTTGGGGACAGGCTCTCCACCATGGGGTGAGCTTCTACAGCACCTTTCTTTCAGGGTGGGTAGATCAGCGTATCTTCCGTGTCTCTTGGGAGGTTCCTGTAGGAGGAGAGGGTTTGCACTTGGAAGCTGGGTTCTCATTTTGGACTGCTCAAGGCTTTCCTGGTGGCAGAGAAGGTAGGAACCTGTTTCAGAGACTAACCCTGGGATTTAACTTCAGGATTCCCTTCAGGTGCCTGGCTTTGCCTGCCCATCTCCCCAAGAAAAGTGTCACACTCCACCACAGCAAGTTCTGTGGCAACAGAGCTGGTGACCTCTCTTGTAGAATCCCAGACACTGGGCTATCAAAAAGAAGTTAATGAGATAATGAGAGCTGACAGGAAACAAAATATTGCCCTCTAAAAACCTTCCCCTTGTCATTTTCCTGCACGTCTCGGTGCATTCTGTGCTGTTCTGCACTGCCTGTGCACAGCAGCCCTGGTAGCTGAGTACACATCTTCTGGTGTGCTCTGTCCTCCTCCATTCTTCTTGCTTAGCCCTCCCTCATTGAATCTGATTGACTCTGAGGCCATTGATTTTAAATAAGGTCTTGGGGGAAGGTCTGAGGGTTTTGCTCTGGTTTTGTGCAGCAGGCTTGGAGTTCTGGTTGGGAGCCACTGAGCACTGCTGCTATATTAAATGATGGTCAGTGATAGGAACACAGTCATTGCTTAATGCCCCAAATTGCTGCTTTTAAATGGGCAGGGTTTGGCTTCTGGCCAGATCTCTGTGCTCCTGGCAGAATGGTTCATTACCTTGTTCTGGCAAATGTATTTTCATCTGCTAGTTTAAATCTGATTTCTAGTACTCTGTGTGGTTCTCACAGCTGAGGAATTTCCTGCCCTTTATCCGCCTGTTTTCGTCCAATCTGGGCTAAAATCAATACACTTAAATAAATAAAGCCATTGGGCTTGCGAGTACCTCCTGCTGTGTCAGCAGCACAAGTAAAGCTGGGTGACCAAAGATTAGTTAAGCCATTTTCTTCTTCTTCTTTAAGTAAATTTGCTGTTGTTGAGGCATGGTGGACCCCAGCAGGGTGTGCTTGCCAGCCAGCAGATCCAGCAGCAGGCCTTGGCATCCCATCAGTGGCACTGCCTCTGTGGGGAAAAGTCCCTGTGCTGGTCTGTGGCCACCCTTACCCATTAGGGCTTGGGTTGAGCATGGGTTTCTGGCATTTTTTAATGCTTTTTGATAGGGCTGTTCTGCCACTGAGCTCAGGAGGGTGAAGGCCACAGGGTGTAGCCTTGTCCTTTTAAAGTACTTCCCAAGTGTGGCTTTCACTTCTGCACTTCCCTGGCAGATGTTTTCAGGTCTGCTTCTCCTGAGAGGGTTAATCACTGCGTGGCAGGGATGTCTTCCCACAGCTCCTGCCTGCCCTGCAGAGGGGGATGCTGGCAGGAGCATCCCACACCAGGATTCCCGCATGCATTTCTTCTGGGGCCAGCGAAAAAGGAAATAATGGCATGAAATGAGGTCTTCTCTTTCTTCCCTAATGCTGGGAGTTACCCCTGAAGCACTGAGTTCAAGGAGCAAAAAAAACCCCCATGTTTGGGATTTCTAGAGCAAGCCTTAGGGTTTCTGCAGCCCTGCCCTTGTGTGGGGGGGTTTTGTTGGTGAGCAATTAAGTGTATTCCCTGCCCTGGATTGAGTTGCCTGCCATATGCTGGCCAGAGAAAACCTCAGTGCAGTGGAAAACAGATCCTCTCCTGCCTTCCTGGGCAGTGCCCTCAAGCTCCCCACAGAGCCCACAGTTCTTCACAGAGCCCAGTAATTCAGCTTTGCATTCATGTGAAGGACAGAAATTGTGCTCTTGGGCCTCAGTCTGGTGCCAGCTTCCAAATTACAGTGTAAGCCCTGCTCCAAAGGTCTCCCCTTGACTCAGGGCAATCGTTCAGAGATGTCTCTGTGCAGCAGCTGCAAGGATGGAAGGAAACTGCCTTTTTAACATTCTCTGTACGTGCTGTGTTTTGGGTGTTTGTGGGGTTTTTTTTTGAAAGGAAAATTATTTTTAACTAAATTGAAAACAGCAACAAACATAAAATTTTTATTAATAGAATCATAGAGTCATTTGGGTTGGAAAGGACCTTTAAAGGTCATCTACTCCAGTCCCCCTGCCATCCATCAGCAGGGACAGCTTCAGCTTGATCAGGTTGCACAGAGACCTGTCCATGATTATTTCCAGGGATAAGGCATCTAACTCTCTGGGCAACCTGTTCTTGTGTTTTACCACACTCATTGTAAAAACTTTCTTCCTTGTATCTAATCTGAACTGACATTCCTCTGTGTCAAACCTCTTGTTCCATCACTACAGGCCTTGCTAAAGTTAGTCCTCATCCTTCTTGGAGGTGCCTTTTAGGTACTGAAAGGCTGCAGTAAGGTGTCTCCAGAGCCTTCTTTTCTCCAGGCTGATAAACCCCAATTCTCTCAGCCTGTCTTTCTAGCAGAGGTGCTCCAAACCTTCTGATCACCTTTGTGACCTCCTCTGGACTCGCTCCCACAGGTTCCTTATGCTGGGGACCCCAGAGTTGGATGCAGGAGTTCAGGTGGGATCTCAGGGGAGCAAAGGGGCAGAATTCCCTCCCTCAACCCCCTGCCGACACTGCTCTGGATGCAGCCTGGGATGTGTTTGGCTTCCTGGGCTGCCAGTGCCCCTGGCTGGCCCAAGTCCAGCCTCTCAGCCAGCAGTATCCCCAGGTTATCCTCAGTGGGGCTGTTGATCCCTTCATGCCCCAGCCTGTGTTGATGCAGGAGTCAGCACAACCCAGGTGCAGCACCAGCCCCTGGCCTTGCTGAAGATCATGAGATTCCCATGGGGCCACTTCTCAAGCTTGTCCAGGTCCCTCTGGATGGCATCTTTGACTCACATCCTCAGGTGTGTCAGCTACAGCACACAGCTTGGTGTCACCTGCAGACGAGCTGAGGGTGCACTAGATCCCTTTGTCTTTGTCATTGAGGAAGAAATTAAACAATTCCTGTCCCAATAAGGACCCCTTAGGGACACCATGGGTCACTGATGTCCATCTGGACTCTGAGCCTTTGACCTTCTGGATGTGATCTCCCCCTGCTATTTGCTGCACAATGAAAAACATTTTTCATAAAACAACTTCCCACGTTTTCTTTTGTTACCATCTACCCAGCTCTGGTTGCAGCTCACTCTTGGGGGCAACTAGGATATGTTACAACCCAGCAATTCAGCACAGGCTGGGAATTAAAGTGCAATGCCTTCCCTCCCTCCTTGCTAACAATTACAGGGCCTGGAAATGAAAGCACTCAGGGGTGCAGCATCAGGCCCGTGGCACAGAGGTAAGTGGGATGCCACATGATCATTGCAATCCTGCAATTCCTTGATAGTGAGTGGGATTTCCAGAGCTGGGATGCCCTCAGATGCCCAAATTGGTGAGGTCACCATGCAGTAAGTCGTGCTGTGTATGACAGGGCTGCCCCAGAGTTCCTCTGAAGGTGAGTACAGGTATCACAAGCTGTGCCCCAATCTGGAGAGATGCAATGGAGTGGAAAGGAAACAGGCTCTGTTTACACACAGATACCTGTGCAGCCAGCAATGTTAGTGAGAGAAAACAGAAAAGGACATGACAGTTACACTGGGTTTTCATTAAATATTAAATGGAGTGAAGTTTTCTGGAGTGTGCCTGGGCTGTTTTCAATTGTCTGTGTGATGGCAGGAGAGAGAAGCCAAGTGGGTGCACCCTGGCTCTGGAGGTGCAGGGTTCCTGCCCAGGAGCTGTGGTGACAGGAAGCCTTTGTGTGCAGGCTGCCACAGGAGCTCATTTCACCCACAGCAGCAAATCTCCTCCAGTTGTCCCGCTGCTGGTACAGCCCAGAGAGAGGATTTAACTCTTGCAGGTGTCTCCAGCACGAGGTCAGGGGAGGAAAACACTGGTACAGTGCTGGCCCAGGCTGGAACAGTGGCAAGGAGCAAACACTTCCCTGGTTGCTGGCTGGGGATGGGGAATTAACCACTCATGCACCTCCTTTCCACCAGGTTTAACACAGAACCAATTCCCTGTGTGAAGGGAGTACTGAACAACTCTGTACCTTTTTTTTTTTTTTTTTTTTTTTTTTTTTTCCCCTACTTTCTTTTCCCCACTTTTCCCCTGCCCCAGGAGCTGTGACAGAGCCTGGACACAGCCCTCCCATCCCACTCCATCTCCTCAGCAGCCTCCCCTTTCCTTGTGCAGGAGCTTAGCAGGGCAGCAAGAAGGAATCTCCTAACTTGGATTGGGTTAATAAGTTAAAATGCAGAGCCTTAATCCCTGCTGCTAAATCAGAATGTAATTCAGCTTATAACCACAGCCCAATCCATGTGAATTACAATCACTTTAAATACAGCCAGGACTAGCTGGGATTTAACATCCTCCCAAGAGATCCTGAAAATGAAAACTGGGACACTGCCCTGCTCTGGCTGAACCTGCCATCAGAGGGAGCTGAGGCAGTGGGGCAGAGGGAATTTGTTACCTCCCAGGCCCCTGAGGAGAGGGAACCTTGGGTGCAACCCTTGGTCAGGGCACGTGGCCGAAGGATGCATGTGAGCCTCCTGCAAGAGCTTATCCCTGGGGAGAGGGACAGAGGCTGCCAGCAAACCCAGGGCACTTTTATCTTTAATTTAAAATGTTTATCTCAAGAGATTCTTCCAGCTTTAAAACAAACATAAGGAGATCTTCATTTGCCTGGCAGCATCTGGCCTCTGAAAGCAGGCACGTACAGTACAGTGCTGGCAGCAGGGCTGATAGCAAGGGCTTGTTCTCTGCCTCCTTTCTCCCAACTTTAACCTCTGGCAGGATGAACCTTGCTCTCCCTCTTCCTGCTTCAGGAAACCTCTAGAGAAAATGGGTCTTTCCAGAGCTTGAATCAACAGCGGGCACTTTCCAAGCGTTCCCGTAAATGCCTGGGAAGATCTTTTACTGCTTTCACTGTTACTTGATGAAGTCCCGGCTTTCACAGCTTTGATGGGGAAAGAACAATTGTTCTTTGTCTTCCTGCACCACCTCGGCCTGGGAAATGGGAGCAGCAGAGTGCTTCTGCCCCCACTGACCCACAAGCTTTCCCAGGGAGCCTGGGGCAGTGTCTGGGAGCATGCAAATTCAAAGGTTCCACAGAAATTGAGGGTCTTAATGGAGGCTCTTCCAAGCACTGAACTGGAAAGTCCCTGTGGAAACAAGACATGACTCTTGTGGGCTGCCAGGCACAGATAAAGAGTTCAAGGCATCCAAATTACTACTTACATTAGTGGGCAGAGGTTAGAAAATATGATCTTCTGCTCAGATTGGTGCCTATGTTTGAACCTTTTTAGGAAGAATCTGATGGCTTTTTTTTTCACACCACTTTTTTTTTTTTTTTTTTCCTGTGGTTTCCTTATATTTCTCTTTTTCCATTGGTGAAAGGCTATGCTGTTGTGCTATCACCTAGCCAAAATGAGAATGCATGGCAATTTCTCAAAGCCTGGCACGTAAAGAGCCTGGTGCACTGGGATGGAGAGCTTGTGAGTTTTCCGTGGGTGTGATGAGGGAATGGAAATGATCTGAGTTCTTGGGTGCTTTCCCAAACCCAAGCTAGCCAGTTTTCTATGTTTAGATATGGTTTACTTAGCAGCACTGCTGGAGTGGAGAGGAGAGCAGAGGGTTTTCAGGCACCAACAATGCCTCCTGATGCAGCCTGAGACTGTTCCCTGCCCAAGCCAAGTGCTGGGGCCTGGGCTAGAACAGGGGGAACTTCCCAGCTCCTCAGACAAACAGAGCACAAAGCTCCCAACCATACTGCTCTTGGCTCTTTACAGAAATACACAATCAGCTGATGGATCTCCTCCCAGGCAGCTGGGCCAGCTTGGCCCCACAGTTGTTCTGACATCCTCCCTGTGTCCTCCAAGATGTGCCTCAGGGCCATTGTCCCTCTCAGCAGCTGCCTGGGCGTTTACCAGGCTTAGGTAAGGGCTTTTTTTCTTTCCCACTGAAGTCACTACAAGATTTTGAATTTTTGCAGGGCTTCACAATCACATTGTTAGTTTCCCCTGAGCTTTCAGAGAGAGCTGTGAGCAATGCTTCCTCCTACTTTTGCTGGTCTAAGTGCAAAAAGGACAGAGATGCTCATCTGACTGTGACCAAGATGGCCCATCCTTTATTCCTGAGACAGGGGATCACAGCACTTCCCATCAGGGCTGCCCATCTACGTGCACTACACGTTGGAAAGGGAGGTCACATCTTTCTGTGGATGACCTACAAAAGGTGCTTTGAAATGAGGGTGGTCCCAAGAACTTGCACTGCATGAAGAGGCCAAGCTGACCCTGAAGCTGAATCTGTTTCTTGGCTTTGCCCCACTGGTGCCACCAGCAAGGATCTGTCTGTGTCAGGGTGGGAGGTGTGACAAAGTCCCAAGTGGCAGGCTGAGCCCTCATGGCTCAGGGCACAGGGATGTCACCTCTGTGCTGGTGCCAGAGCTTGGACAGAGCAGGCACCTCCTGCATGGGAGCTGGCTGCTGTGCTGGCTGCCCATGGGAATTCAGGGAGAGCACCTGCCCACCTTGGAGAGGAAAGCTGTCCTCCCCCAGACACACCCCGGGGTGTGATGTCCCTGCAGCTGAGCCAGGAAGTCTCTTCCTATCAGGTTTTTTCTCAGGATGAATGTTAAAGGGCATTTCTTCAATCAGGAGACCCCAGAGCTCTCAGACTGGCAGTGGGCAGGCTGCCCCTGGAGAGGGTGTGGTGCTGTATCCCTGTCATGCATCATCAAATCATCCCTTATCCCACATGCAAGTGGGAATTGACAAAATAATGGTTGCAAGTGACTCTAACAGGGAATTACAACATCTGCTCCATCCTTTATGTGTTGGGGCTTTGGGCACAGGACTACTGCTAGGCATTCCTCAAACCTTCATTGCAGCACCAGTCTCATAACAGGGTTTTAGACAATGGAAGGATGGCAACAGGTCACCTCTGCCAGCAGCAGCCAAAGATTTCTTTGTTACAGACCATTTTAAAAGTTTTCCAGCCAATAACATATTGCTAAAGCTTACAGACAATTGTTCTAGCCAGTCACTAAAAGCACACGTCCACCTGCTTCAAACAGTGCTTGCTTGGATGCTTTCTACTAACAATAAACAGTATTCCATTATTAAGCTGAAAACTTTTTACTATCTTGCTAAGCATGTTTTTCTGTGGCCTTAAGATCTAGCCTAGCCAAACCTAAGACTGAGACTATTGTTTCATGTCTTTGCTTGCTGTACTACTGTAACTTTCCTACTTTTAAACTTTGCAGTTGCAGCTAATTCTAAACTCTTCTGCCCTTTCTGTTTCTGGGCCTGCTTCCACAGATTCCTGAAAACCTTCTTACCTTTAGTATTTCCCACACTTTACGTGGGCTGTAATGCTGAAAGGACTAAGCAATTCCATGAGTCTGGCCCCAGCTGCAGTTACTCCTGTGCTGGCAGAGATGTGAAGGCCATGATGAAGGAGTCAGGGAGATCATCCTAAAAAGGGGAAGAGACTGGAGATGCCAGGACCACTGTGTGCTAATTCCCTCTCCCTACAGTGGAGCAAATGGACAGGGGACAATGCCAGGAGAGGGATGTCCAACTTGCCTTCTCCAAAGATGACCTCAGGAGCAGAGCACTCTCATCAGCAATCAGACTGGTCCCTGCTGATGCTGGGACAGGGCAGGTCCCAGGCAGGCACAGAACTGGCTTCTCTCTGCTCTATTCTGGATGCACCCCATGGCTCAGGCACTGCTCAGCACTGGGAAGCCTCTGGAGAATAACAAATAACCAAAATGCTTTGTCAGCGTGGCAGCCCATCACACCAGCAGAGGCTGTGTCTGAAATACAGAAGCAGTGCAGTTTTTGCTGAGGAGCTCCCTCAGAGACAGGCAGCTCCTGCATTATTAACATGGTGCTGATGAATCCCTGTTAATGAGATGGCCAAGAGGCCGTGGCTGGGCTGTTCTCAGCTCCACACTGCAGCCTGTGCCTTGGAGAGCAGGAGAGGAGTGCTCTGGGGAGCAGTTGGCAAGGCTGTGCTGTAGGATTTGGCTACTTTCCCTAAAACTTGCATATATCTTGCCAGATTTTGAGCTAGGTAGACATGGAAATCCAGTGTGGGTTCTTTGGTGGCTGTAAAAAGTGAGGTAAAATGCTGCCATCCCTATGGGCTTGTGACTAAAGAAGATCTGTGTCTTGGTGTGTATTCTGCTCTGCTCTAGAGAGCAATGTAGGCCATATTCTCTAGTCTCTCCTTAAATGGCTCAACAGATTTCCATGTTAGGAAAAGTCTTTATCCATTTTTTTTTTTAAACTCAATTTCATCTTGCTCCATTTATCAATTCTCCTTTTGGCTTCTGGAATGCAATTACTCTCCCACTGTGGTCATTATACCTCCTAGGATACTTGTAGAAGAGGATTTTATACAGCCTTAGCTGACGTTTGGCCAGGAAAGACATCTCAAACTCTCTCAGGTTTTTTTTTTTTTTGCTAAGTCAAGCCTCCTCTGAGCTTTCCTAGCTGCACAATATTTCTTTGACAGTACAGCACATGGGATGGTATTTAGGAGCCTCTGTGTAAACAGGAAGACTGGTCAACCTCCAGTGCATCACATAATGCTTCCACAGTCCAGCATGCTGTTGCCTGTTCTGATCACAGTGCAATCAGTGTTAATTCCCCAGCAGTGCTGCCAAGATACTTCACTCTGCACTGCAGGCACTCTGATGCCTTCCAGATGCCACAGATGATGTCACATTCCCGGTGTCATTGTTGCCTCATGCAGAATGAATCTGATAACCTAATCTGTAACCACACCCTTCTGTCCCTTGATGGGTTTCTGAAATGTGAATGGTGTTAACCTCCAAAGTTTGTCTGCAAGTGGAGGGCAAAGAAAACCCTGAAGGAGCTAAGAGGGCTGGTTAAGATTGCACAGGAATGATTTCAGTAGCACTATTTTGTTGGTGGGAGTTTTTCTATGTTTTGAAGCAGAACTTCCTGCAAATCTTGTAAGGAGTCTGTGGAGTAAGGACAATGTGGAGCCTGCAGAGTTGGGGCAATGAAATGGAAGGAGTGGTGCTGGAAGGGCACCACATATCCCAACAAGATTGTGCAACACCAAAATGATTGATAAATTAAAAATATTGAAGTCACCTCTTTTATACTTTCAGATTTTAGGTGTGTGAAGGGAAGCTAAGGTAGCCTTGAGGCCCTGATTTTGGCAGCAGAGTTCTGCAAGCGTCCCTCTAAGCTGACATGAAACACCAAGAAACCCAGACAAGACCTTGGAGAAGCCTGCAGCAACTGATAACCAAACCCAGAGGTGCTTTGGACTGAACCAGAGGGAGGTGAGCTGGTTTGTTTTGGCATCAAGGAAGGCAGAGCTGAACCTTTGGAAGGGATCACAAAAGGAGAGAGACACTGAGCGGGCTCTCTGCCACCTGAGAGGCAAAGTCTTATCTGTCTGCAAAGTGGTGCAGCCCCAGGAAAACATTCCTGGTGTAGGAGTTGAACAGACCAGATGTGTAATAATGCAGAAGCAGCACTGCTAATGCTCAGGCTGCAAGAACAGCACTGCACAGACCCTCCTGTGCCTCCCAAGCAGAGCTGAGTTCATCTTCAGAGCAGCCTTGGGCAGTGCAGGGGAAACAGAGCCTGGAAAGGAGCCAGGAAGTCCCTGAGGGTGGGATGGGGAATGGGATTGAGGCAGTCTCCCCTGAGCAAGCTTTCCTTCTTGCCTCCAGAAGCTGTAACTGTACTGACAGCCTGTGCCACGTGTTGAGTCCTCTGCAGGACCGAAATATCTTGCTTAATTGGTGGCAGCAGGTTATGCTATCTAAGTTTTGCGAGCCTATTGATCGTGCTCTAATCATCTTTAAAAAGGAATAGGTTTAAACGAGGCCTGCCACTGATCCCTGAGGTGCCCCTGCACACACCTCCTCGTTCCCCCGCCTCTCCAATTAGCATCCCCCGGTGCTGCAGTCATCCCGCCGGCTGTCTGTCGGTGTGGCAAGGCACCAGAGGGAACAAAAGCACAGAGCCTTGCCTAGGAGAGCCGGGATGTACTCCTGGCTCTGCTGCTGCCCGTCTGATCACCCAGGGGGGTGGTCTGTAATTTGGATATTGCTATGTGTGCACCCTGTGCCGAGGGTCACTGTTCCTCCATCCTGCTCCCCATCTTTTGGCACTATTTCCCAGGATGTGTGCAAGGAGAACCCTCTCTGTTGGGCCAGGCGATGCTGTTGGCAAGCAACCCTGGTCGCCAGCACATCGGCTGCGAGGATGCTGTGAGGGCACCGGGCTGTGCGGAGGTTTTGAAGCCCAGGAGCCCCAGCGGTGCCGGTCACTGAGCTCCAGCTGTGCCTTGCCCCATGCACAGCCAGCCTGCTGGAGCAAACCTTGAGGAGAGGAGCCCCTGTTTTCAATTAGCGCCGCTATTTCGGAAGGGAATATCTGCGGTGCCGATGTAACCCATGGCAACCATCTGTGGAAGCGGCGTTCCTGCTGGCTGGGGAGAGGGAGCGGGGCTGAGATGGGGGCCAGGGACAGGGCGGGGGGAACCCGGCAAGTTTTGGGAAGGCGGCATCTCCTCCCTGCGGGTGCCTCTCCTGCCCTCACTGGAGCAGGGAGGTGTCGGTGAGCCCCTCCGCAGCCCACGCAGCTGGATAATTTATGGGCAGCGGCAGCGGCTCACCGTCACTTTGTTTGCAGTTTGCCTCTAAATATAGCTGTGCTTGAAGGGAGGAAGGCCAGCTCCTTCCCTGCCCGCCTCTCCCCCTCGCTGCTGCGGGCTCTCTGCGCACCCGGGGGAGAAGGGCCCGGCAGATGCATCGCCCTTGTGGCACCTTTTCCATCCCACATCCCTGCCTCGCTAGGAAAACACCAGCCCGGCCTGGCGACAGTGTCCTGCCCGGCTGAGACTGGCAGCTTGCCTCGGTGCTCTGAGCTCGGCCACTTCCCAGAGAATGAGCCCTCATGGGGAGGTTTCTCCCCGTGCTTTTCCTTCTTCCAGCCAAAAATTGCAGTAATTGCATTAGTTCTAAGTAACGCACCTCTAACGGAGGTGTAACGCCAAGGCTGGAGTGAAAGATTGCCTGTGGGTATCACCTCAGCTAATTCCCGTGCTAAAACCAAATACGCCCTTGTTTATCCCCCTGCTGCAGGTGCCAGCCTTGCCAGTGAGCACAGCGTGGCCCAGGCCACTGCAGCAGGCATGGGGACAGGCTGTGGGGCACCCAGTGGTGACATCTCCCAGCCTGGGACGGGGGCCCTGCAGCAGCCGTGGAGGTAAGGAGGCATGGCCTGGCATTCCCCATCTGCACTCCTGCAGGTAAATGAAGGCTCCCCTTTCCAAGTTGCGTTACCCCCACCCTTGTGCTACAGGTCCTGGTGTGGCAAAGCACAGTCCTGACCAGGGTGACACACCAGGAGCTGAACCCAGCTCTGAGACTGACGGGAAAGGAAAGGCACTAAAGCGCTGACGAGGCATTATAATAAGTACCGAGCAGAAATAAGAACCTACTTAGGTTTTAAACATAACATTAATTAATAAAGAAAAGGGTACACTGTAGATGCTAAAAGCCCTCAGATACTGAGGAGAAAAAAATCTCTTTTGCCCATAATTTAGAAACTGCCAGAGTGTGGTTCCCTCGACCTAGATGACAGCACGGTTATCTCTGGGGAGGGGACCCCTCTGCAGTGGCACACACACCTGCTCTGCCCCACAGAAAAAGAGCTCTCAGGAAAAATTGTGTGAGGATAAAAGGAAAAGGTCATTTTCAGACCGCACCACTCCATCACATCAACATTAATTCCTGTTGGTCCGTTACTTTGGATGTAACGGAACGCAGTGAAAAATGACTCTGTCCCAGTCTGGCAGTACACTTCAGCAAACCTATCTAATAGGTTTATTATAGTTTATTGAGCAAGTGTTAGCCCAGAGTAGATCAGAGCAACTGCCAAAATGCTAAATGGTCTCAGGAATTATGGCATTCCGGGAAGAATTATTGTGCCAGGATGGGTAACTCAGTGTCTAGGGCCCCACGCTACCTCCATCTCTGTCAGAAGAAATAATGGCCAAATTTCCTTCTGAGCCTCATGGCCCATTGGACTAATCTGCAGAGGCCAGCCTGTCCAGCACTTACAGTAACTTCAGCTCCACCAGCCTGGAGGATCCTTTACAGTCCCTTTCTGTGAACAGATTATTCTCAGCATGAGAATCCATGATCCTGCCTCTCCTGCTACACACTGAATGGAAATTCCCTTCTCATGGTGAAACAGGGAGTGTGACTGGGCCACAACCCCTGTGGGGAAAATGTGAAACCTGTGTCCCAGCTCTTGGTAATGACACAATTAGCTCTGGGTGGGAGAGACTAGAAAAAAACACTTTATTCCTTCTGAAAAAAGAAATAAATCTCTAAGGCTTGTAAAAAAGAAAATGGTCTTGAAAATCTTCTTTATGGAGAGACCATATTTTATTACCAGACAGAGTTAACAGCAAGGTTAGTTTACTACACCAACATAAAAGTTAAATGTCCAATTACTGTCTCTGGAAACAATGCTAGGGAGAGAGGAAACTGCAGAAGGCTCCACCAGCATCTGTCTGCAACCTTAACACCATCCTGCCCACCAGATCCAGATTTCTTTCATTCAGTGTCCAAACCAAGGGTTTATTCTAGGAACACTCTCCCTGCAGAGAGAAGTTTCAAGCAGCCACCCCTCCTTCCCTTACAGTCCATTATTTATGTCCATATCTTTTCAGGAGAGTTGTAGAGTGAAAATAGAGTGCTGAAGGGCATCCTGGGGATTTTACAGCAGCTTGTGACGTTTCAGTGCGGGTCTCCAGAATCCCCTTATTTTATGCTCATGTAGGGTCTCTTTAGAGGGCTGTGGCTTCAGCCACCCAGCATTTGTGAAACTCCTGATACAGTGCTTGCAAGCTTATTTGAAAACAGAGAGCTCTGCTGAGAAGAGGGACTCTGTAATCCTTATTCTCCAGCCTCTGCTTCCATCTCTTCTCAGTCAGTTGATAAACTTTCATTGCAGTAGTCTCCCAATTACTGAGTATATGAGTTCCTCAGCATCCTACAGCAGTTTCTCTTTTGGATGCTCTGTTTCTCAGCAGAATGACTTGCAACATGCTCTCTTAAGTGATTTCATAACAACCTGCAGAAAAATCCTGTACTTTCTTTTTCTGATTACAACCCCCACCTCCCCATAACTAATGCACTATTTCTGACACCCACAACTTGAATTACCCTAGTGCACTCCCACAGAGACTGTATCAGATGTATTAATGATGCCTCTGACTGATTTCAGCCCCTGGCATAGAATCCTCATCCCCACTGTCAGGATATAAGGAACAGAGGTTTCCCTCACATTGGACCAGCTGTCAGCATCAGCCTGGTCTGAATTTTAAGCTCACAGCCCACTTCTGGTGTGCATGTGCTATCCAGAGGCATCAGCCTTGAGAAGTTTCCACTTGAAATACACCGGGATCAGGCATGGCTGTACACTAGAAGCAGTGCAGAGGGTGGCAGTACCACGTACATATTCATATAAATACAGATATAAAAATCCCAGATAACGAATTGACAGGACAAACTCAACTGAGTTTTGTGCTTAATGATGTTTCTAAGAAGTACTGCTTCTGCTGCTTGCAGAGCTGGGGGTGCCAATGACGCGTGTAATTGAGGTCTCTACTCGGTGTGCCTTGCTGAGTTATTCCAGGGAAGCAAAGGAGAAAGAGGAAGGCCAGAAGAAATCAAATGTGACCACACTTTTTCCACGTATGACCATAATTGTTAGTGTTACTTGAGTGATCTGCTGATGGCACAGGGCCTGATGGCTTCTGGTGCTGCTCTGTATTAACAACCAAAGAGGAACTTGGAGGCAACTTATCCTCAAGCCTTGTCTTGTTATCCCTCATAGCTAAGGGTATCCTCCCCCTCATCCCCATTTTTTTTCCTTTGAGTAAGCAGAGAAATTCCCCTTTTCCACCCTGTTTTAATTACAGGAGCTGTGTGACCTTTCCTGGAGCAGCTGCCAGAGACAGTACTAGTGCAAGATCACCAGGCCAGCAGACTCACAGAAAATATGTAAGTAGGTTACAGGGGGGTGGGGGAGGCTATTAAACACAGCAGGATCCACTTAACAGAGCACCTGTTAGGGGAACAGGCAGGCAGCAATACCTGCACAGCTTTACTCTTTCTAACAAACCCTGGCTGGGCTCAGGCAGGAGTGTGGGAAGCTGGGCAGTGAGGGAGGCTGGCAGGGAAGAGGCTGAGGGTGTTTGGATGCTCTGGGCTGGGTGGCTGGGGGGGAATCACACAGCTAAAACCTCTCTGCTGCAGGTGAGCAGGGAGCAGTTCCCTGATCCCATTCCTTCTGTGTGCACAGGGGTGTTGTGTGCTGTTCCCAGGGCAGGGGACAGAAGCAGTGAGGGCAGAACCAACACCCTGGCTTTAGACCTGGTCTCCTTTGTGAAGGCTTTTGGGAAGTTCAGGCAGACTTCTTTCCTCACAGAATGTATTTAAATTCTGAGTTTTTCTGGGTGGTGTTTTGACATTGCCCTAAATAGCTTAAGTACTGCCTTATCTTTTGGAGAGAGGTTCCTCTGGCCACCTGGAGAGCATCTCTGGCATTTGACTAGCTGGGTAATGTTTTACTTCTCCTGGCCAAGGTAAAACTGCTCTTAGTTATATGCAGCATGAGGATTTTTTTTTTCCCTTCAAATCTTGTATTTATATAACCTGTCTGCTGACAGATATAGCCAAATCAAACATCTAAATAGGATTAATGCAGGCAGCTTATTACTGGCTCTTGAAGAAGGCCAGGAATTATGGTTATCAACCATAACAGTGAAGCTGGAGTGCCTGACCTCAACAACTTATCCTTGAAAATTACTATACAAATATCTTCTGAATTGGTGAAAAGTAATTTCAAATTCACTGAATAACAGAAAAGAGTGCAAACTAAAATAGCCAGATCTGAATATCAGAGTATATTTTTGGTTTTTTTTGTTTTTTTCTTGGTGACAGGAGGATGAACATAATCGTAAGTGAAATAAGTGTTGAGCCATATTTAACCCTCTCAACACCCCATCAAGACCAAACATAACTGTGTCAATCTTTCCAAACATTAAAAAAAATTGCCTGATTACAGAAAACTACACGCTCTGTCCAGTTTTGGGTCCACTCTGCTATTGCAAGGGAAATATTCCATGATGTCTCCTGCCCTTGGGTGGGATTTAGCTGCAAAACCTGTGGAAAAGATGCCTGGATGCCTCCTGGCTTACAGGGAGCTTACAAGTGGGGTGATGTGTCCAGGACACTCCACATCAGGCTTATGGCTGGATGTGATGGTCCTGCACAATTTTGTGCTGGGGAATGTAGTGCACAAGGGCACGGTATCAAATACACGTTTTTTCCACTCCAGATGGCTCACTCAAATTAATCCTGCAGTCACTGAGACTGGAAGTACTGTTCTTACCTCCTGATGGTTACCAGCAGCCTGTTTGAACAGAGTTGATGACTCCCAGTGGTGTTCTTGATGGGCAATGTCTCGATCTTTTAAAATCACCCTTACAGACAGGTGATTAGTTCCCTTATTGGCATTTTCACCTGCAGAAATGAGAACTGAATGGGCTCAATGATCATTTTGCACTGTAATTTATGCATGTAGTCCAATATAGCTCATACTGAGGATCTATTCCTCTTTTATAATTGGGACGAATTCCATCTCTAGAAGCTCTTCTTCCAAGAGAGGATGAAATATCTAAGCCATCACCTGTCTTACACCATTCAGCTGGTATTTATTTCTGACATGTTCATGTCAGTAGAAGGCTTTCCAAGTTCACAGAGATATTGGGAGGTTTCATTTGTACAATACTGTGAGATTGCCTGATCAAAGGCATACAAGTGGAAATCATTACTGTTATTTTCAGACACGTCTTTAATCACAGCCTCTCCCTATTCATTGCAATCATTGCAATTGTAAATCAGAAGTGAGTTCCCTCACCACCTGGCCACTTGGTGCTCTTTTAATTTCTGCCTGTTGCCTGTACAGTGAAATTTCTCCTGCATCCCCCTCCACCTCTCCGTAATGCAAACATGTGCACTAAAATTTGCTATGATAGCTTCACTTTATGTGGATTTCTTTCTGCAAAGAGAGGTGATATTGAACTTTCTGAATCTCGCCCACTAGGAAATGGGGATAATGCTTGGAGCTGTCAATGTAAGGACCATTCACCACTGCCTGAGAACCTTCCTGAAGTGACTGAATTATATTCCTACCAGCAGAAAGTAGGAAATGAATTACAGTGATTTAAACATGGGACTAGAAAAATTTGACCTTCTAACTACAAAAAGGAATAAGCTTGTTAACGCCCTGTTTTCTTGATAATGTGTATATTTTTGTCTGATCAGGCACTGAGTCCCAGTGCTGTGGTAACTCCTGGCCAGGAGAACTGAGCTTTCTCCTTTCTGATGTTTCTATGGGATTTGTGCACCTGATGTTGTGATAGAGCTGGTCTGTAGTCTCTCCCAAAACCAGTGAGCCCCTCACTTCAAGAAAGGCATTGAAGTATTAGAGTGAGTCCAGAGAAGAGCAATGGAGCTGGGGAAGGGTCTGGAGAAGAAGTCTGAGGAGCAGCTGAGGCATCTGGGAGTGCTAAGCCTGGAGAGGAGGAGGCTCAGGAGAGACATTTTCACTCTCTACTACCTGAAAAGAGGTTGTAGCCAGGTGGGGTTTGGCCTATTGTCCCAGGCAGCAAGTGACTGGACAAAAAGACGTGGCCTTAAGCTGTACCAGGGGAGGTTCAGGTTGGACATTAGGAAGAATTTATTAATGGAAAGGGTGGTTAACCAATGGACTTCCTGGGAAGATGGGAAGTTACCATCCCTAGAAGTGTACAAGAAATGACTGGATGTGGCATTTAGTGCTATGGTGTAGTTGAATTCAGGTGCTTTAGGTGGTGATCAAAGGTCGGACTTTATCATCTTGGAAGTGTTTTCCAACATTAATGATTCTATGATTCAGTGCACAGCCACTTCTTTTTCCTCGTATCTCTGTCATCTGTAGAGACTCTGGCAAGTGTGGCAGCTGAGGGTGGAGAATCTGCAGAAAGGCCTATGTGAAAATGCCCATTAAAATAATCTGACAGCTGTGCTGGAGATCCACTAGGGCCAAAAATGACCATCTACTGCACTCCTGAGTTGTTTTTGGTTTTTTTTTTTTCAGAAGCTGAATCTTTTATTTCTGAAAGGCTACAGGCACACAGAGTGGGGTGGCTTTGCCCAGCAGCTCAGGCCAATCCAGCTTGGCAATGGCAAAGGCAATCTGGTTTGATTTTGAGCCTGGCTTTGATTTGGGCCACTGGAAACCACGAGAGTTCCAAGAAAATGCTGATGTTGCTGACTGCCTCAGATGACAGCAAATCTCATGCATCCTGACCAGGAAAGTGCCTCCCTTCCAGCAGCTGCAGGTACTGACTGTTTCCATGTGTTTGTCTCATTTGGCTGAAGCCCTCTGTGCAGCAGCTGTCCCTGCTTTTATAAAGGCTAAGGTGTTTCCCAGCTCCCATAAGCAGAGATCAGTGTCTCAGGAGGACAGGAATGGGAGGTGGAACCTTCCCATCTGAAATCACAAATTCTAGTCTGGCCCTAGGTCATCTGAAAGTTGTCATCACTTAGAATTTCAGTCTACTTGTATTTGCCCTGCATGATTAAATATTCATGCTGGGATATTGTGCCATGCACGATGAGAATATTCAATGTAACCTCACTGGAAAAACTATTCTGCAGATGTAGTCAATGTCCTGCTGCTTTCTGAAATGAATTCTACATTTGTCCATTCCCTAGCTTCTCTCTGATGAATGTCAGACTAGTCCCAAATGTCCACATGATCATCCCATTCCGAGAAACTGATGTTTTATACACACAAACACAAACAACCTCCTTTTCTTGCCTGATAAGGCAAAGGGGGTAACATGCTAAATATCCTTCTCATTCCCAGAGGTGGGTGATCCATCTGAGAATGAAGAGATTGCTGGGGAGCAACCCTTTAGCTCAGGATCACAGCAGAACAGCTTCCAGTGCAACTAGCTGGTGGCTAATTTGCTTGGGGCTGGCAGCCTGGTGCTTTCAACAGCCTGAACTTCACTTAAAAAAATTATAGTGATTAAGTAAACACAGCTATAATGGAAATCTTTACTCTGCATATTACAAACCAAAATGGCCATGAAGGGAGCAATTATGAAATCTCAGGACTGTGGTGAGGGGAGGAATCGTTTGAGCTGTGCTGTTGTTTGTTTTTGTTCATCATTTATTTCCCCTGGGAAACTTGGCTCTGAAGCAGTCTCTGCTGCATTGAGAGATTCCTTACATTTTTGTTAACCCAATTTCCCATCCAGTCTTAGGCAAGATGGGAGAAAATATAGGAGTTTTACATGAAATCACAAGACATGATGAACTACCTTGGGGAAGGATTCCAGCTTCCAATTCCTGTCAGAACCCCTCAGCACAAATTGCACACCAACTGCCCTCTCTGTTTTTCTGTTAGTTATCAGTGACATGTCTGATTTTACAAAGACTTAAGGGAGTGGTGAAGATGATGCAGGAGTGGCAGTGTTAAAGCTGTGCTAGTGGGAATTGCAGTGATGATTCAGATGTGGTGATCTTCTACCCTTTCTGGAGATCTATGATTGGTCCTACTGGGTCTTAGCAGTTGCTCGATTCAGGAAAATTATAGTGTAAAGCTGCACCAGGCTTTCAGCTTCAGCTGATTTTTGCTGATGTTTGCTCAAGACCAGAGGGGGATTAACTGGTGGAGTAGTCAGCTTTTAGTGGAAAATTGACTGAGAAATGGAGAACACAACAGAGAAATAGTTGGCAAATGATGGGATGAGTGGTAATTCCTAGGTAGCAAAAAGATTGATGAAATCCAAAAACCCAACATACTTCCCAAATGTATATAATAATGGCAGTTCAAGAGCTGCTTCAAGGGCAGAAACTAATTTGGAGAACTTTTCCTTGACTCAACAGGCTTAAACAAAGAGAGTCCAGCATTTCCATTTGAGTCCTACTTAAAGCTGCAGATCTATCAGCACAGGTGCTCAGTGTGGTGTACAAATATGACAGCTAAGCAAAGCCACAGGCTGCCAACTGCTAATTGTCCAAGATCTCCATATGAGGGCAAACATTCCCAGGTAAGAACTGAGTGTGCTTCAGGAATGGAGAGCAACCCACCTAGGCTTGAAAGAAGAGACCAGAAATTCCTGGCAGTTCCCATCACAAGGCTGTGTGTTAGCTAAGGAAGAAAACTTCCCAGGTAACCATCCAGAATTTCCCCTGGTATCATGGTGGGCACATCCCAGAGATGTGGTGTGTGAAATAAGGGAAGAAACTTTCTTCTTCCCCAGGAAAACCCACTTCAGGTACAAGGCTTCAGAGCTGAGCTAGCTGGTTGCCAAGGCAGGCTGGAACAGCAGTAAAGTGGGTGGTGTCTAGGGAATAAGGGACTAAGTTTGGTAGGAGAGGGACTGGGGGATAAAAGAAAGGATTAATTTTTAGGGTTGGGTGTAAACATGGCAGGATTTTGACAGCAGGCTATAGCTCTTGCCTCAGCAAACCAAGCAAAGAAAGGTAAGCACAGCACACACACACTAAAGGAATTGTTACTATTACTCCTATTCCAGGGCAATAATAAAACACATACCTGCAGGTTGGTCTGAAAGCACCTCCCCTGCTCACCCTCACTTCTTCTGGAAGCCAATTAAGTCCTTCCCGAAGAGATACTACATGAAAAAGAGGCTTCTCTGAGATTGGTAATGGCTGTCACCCCAGCAATAATCATAATGAATCACACTTGGGCTCCTGTTGAGCTCATATTTTCAAAGAGATGTTGGTTCTCGATCCATTCATTAATATTAATTAGCGTGAAGTCACGTTTCATTTCCCACTTATGTGCCCAACCTGCAGCATCCTTGTGTGTCCTGTGCTAACGAACCAGATGCCATTTATGGCTGGCACAAAATAATTAGCTAATAGTTGAAGAATACGTACCTCAAGTTATTTAAATATTTATGCCAGACTTTTTACATTTTGGCTCCCAGCCCTCATCTGGGGGTTGCAACGCAATTTAGGGAGAATATGAGAAAGTTTTCACAGTTGTCTGCAGAAAGCTTTAATTATACATTCTCCATATGGATGCAAATGCTTGATGTTATACAGATGTTGGCACCAAGCTGACCACCAGGTACCAGAAGCAGAAATAGCAAACTTCAGCAAGCAGATCAAAATCCATCTCCCTTGTGACTGGATGCTGCATAATGCAACAGTCACTCTTTCACCTTCTGATCCACCCTCTTTTGCTCAGAGACCTCTTCAAATACTTCCAGCCAAACCCTGCTCCTGGGGGCCTCTGGAGGAGGCTGGAACACAGAGAGATGTTATCAGCGAGAGCAAGGACATCCAGAACTCAGAGGAGCTGGGATTCCTGGTGTTTTGAGAAATTGAGGAGCATATCCCCCCTTCTGACTCACAGTGTCATGCAGGGATGTTTGTGTGCGTAATTCCTGGTGTGCCTCCCTCTGAAGGAGCAGAGAAGGAAGCTGGCAGAAAGGGATGACACAGGGCTGTTAGGTGGATTTCTCCTTGAGGATATGCACAGAACATCTACTCTGTTTACTACTCTATATGTGAATGACATTGATATATGAGGTCCCACTGAAGGCTGATTTTTTGCTTAACTCGCCTACCTCTCCTGTGTTCTGACCTTCCACTCTTAACAGTGTAAAGATGATTTACTTTTGCATAGTCAGAAGCTCAGAAACCCCAAATTATCTGCAATGTCTTGAGTACATAATTATATTGAGCTTATCGCTGTGATTCCTCGGCACTTTCACCTTACTGTGCCCTCAGCAAGGCAGTCCCTGAACCAGCTCTGGTGGGGATCCAGTTCTGCTGAAGCTTTCATTTTTTTGGAGCAGGTTTGGGCAGGGAAATGATGGGAGGTGGGAAGGGGAAATGTTGGTTAATGCATATGTTAGATATGATACCAGGAGAAAAAGTGCTTGTGATCAGTTCTCACATGAGTATCACGCCCTCTGATCAGGAAAGACGAGGTGGCTGCTGTGTGAGGTGCATCTGGGTCCTGTGAAGGAGCAGTGACCCACACCTTCCCTATTTCACCTGCAGCCCTGGTGCTCCTGCCTCTGAGATTGCCCTTTTTCACAAGTAAGCAGAAATGGGCTTACTCACTAGGTAGATGAAAGGACTTCTAAGGAATATGTGGGTGCTCTAGCAGGTAGTGTTGCACTTCACTGAACAGAGCCCTTCCCTTTGAATCAGTCTCTGCTTTGGCAACTCAGCCTTTACAGGCAGCTCCTTTTTTTTTTTTTTTTTTTTTTGGCCTAACTTATGAAAACCGTGAAGGATTTCTCAAGGTTCCAGTTAAATTGCAGTTTTTGCCATTCCAATCCGCTGTTCCATCTCTGTAGGCAAAAACAACTGCATTTTCCCTGCCACTCCTTCTGTGCTGTGAAATAGCTGTCAAGCTCTACCCCAGAGTTAGCTGCATTGTTGCGGGGGAAGAAATGGGTTTTTTCTGTCCATGCACGAAAGTGAATAGATAAATCTCTTTAGATGAAGAGGCAGTTATTTTGTCTTAAAGAGTGGGAAGTGAATGGAGGAAACAGTGAGAAGACTACAGCGAGCTGCAGCTCAAGAATCAGTTCAAGATATTTATTCCTTGCAGAGGCAAAGGAGAGCAGTCCCACAATTTTTCTTCTCCTAGGTCAGGAACACGGGAGCGACACCACAGTAACTCACTTCTTCCCTCTTGAGGGATGGCTGTTAAGGCAGTGGTTTTAACTTATTGTATTTAATAAGGAGCTGAGAGACAATAAAGCAACAAAATGAAACTTCCACCGACCACGTGGCAAGAAGGGGAAAGAGGTTAGACAAAAGTCCAAATGCCAAGTCTGAAAAGTGGAAAGCAGGGGTGTACTGGTTACAAATCACTTACTCCACAGAGCTGGCCCTGGACACGATGGATGCACTCTCTTTTTGGTTGCCTGCAGCTAACATCACTCCTACCAACATTTTCTGCCATGGGAGAAGAGCTGTGCTCTTTGCATTGCAATGCAGAACTGCAGGCACTGGGAAGAAGGAAACCAAAGTAGTCTTGGCTGAGGGATGAGAGAGCCCTGAAGGGTTTAGTTCTTAAGGACTGGTTTGTGTACTTTAATATGTCCATCATTAATTTGTGTAGTGCCTTGCTGGAAAGGGTGCTTGTGCTGCAGCACTCACCAGGGCACCAAAGCAACGCACAGGAGAGGCTCCTCAGGACTTGAGGGCTGTTCTCTGGATAAGGAGGTAGTCAGAGTCACCTGGGAATGCTGATAAGGCAGCTGCTTCTTTTTTCATTGTTCTTTCAACTTCTGTAAAGGTGCAATATGGATATTTGCCACACTGCCCACGGCATGAGAGGCCAGGTTCTCATTTGCAGAGAGGCTGACTGGAGGCCTGTACATGTTCCTGCTATCCATGATCTGCACTCGAGGGCAGACTAGCTGATCTGCACCCCCAGGATGCTAAGGAAGAGCTGGGAGGAGGATTTCAGTTGGGTATGTGCTTTCCCTCCTCTTCTGGAGAGTGCCTCCTCCGCTCTTTGTTGAGTTGGAAAGTAGAAAGCATGGAGAGCCAAAAAAAGGGACTTGACCGAGCAGTTCTGCAGGAGAAGTTCCTAAGTAAAGGAAAAATCCTCTCTCTCAGTCTGGTGAGAATAACACACGGTGCTCTAGTTACTGGGGGCACGGGTGAAGGGAGCTAGTGAGGATGCCAGAAAAAGAGTGCAGCAGGCGTCATTGCATGGTGGTGATCTACTTTTAAGTGATACCAGAAAAACCTATTAAATATATAACCTCAGTGCCCAGAAAAATGTGTTAAGAGGTTTATTCATGTAGGAAAGGCTTCATCTTATAAATATAGATAAGGGGTTCTTTTTTTTTTCCTTCTTCTTCTTTTGGATTTCCTAAACAGAAAACATATTTGGACTGTAATTTCCCTTCTGGGAAGCTCTACCTAGTTATGCTGCTTTCTGTCTGGCAGGACTGCGAGGTCCATGCTGCAAATGGGAAAGGAGCTCCGTGTGATGAGTTCTTCCTAACATGTATCCCAGTACATCCCATTCCAAGCCCTATCCTACAGAGCTGTATGCATGTGCTGCCCTGCAAGAGGGCTGGTAGTTTCACCATGCAGATGTAGGACTGCTGTGTGCTGAGGGTGGATAGCTGCTGTTCTTTTCAGGATGTACCTGCTCCAGGGCTGCTCCTGACTCTTGAAAGAGAGGGAAAGGTCCATAAAATAGGAAGCCACAGATCCTACTCTTAATTTCTCCTTCTCTCTCTCAGCATAGGCCCTGCAGAGCACATCAGGTGGAAATACTGTTGTGAAGATTAAGTAAACCTGCTATCTTTCAGGTTGCCACCTTCCTTCCTCAACAGTTCTCCTTCCTCTTTGAGAGGGTAGAACAGGACCTCTCTGAGGTGCCCAGCCTCATCTACCAACAAAAGTCCAACCACCATCTTTATGCTGAACACCAATCAACCTGTGTCTCACCTTTAAATCCATGTTCTCCAGTCCAAATTAAATTTTAATTCTGATTCCGTGTTGTTAATTTCTTGAGGGCTCCCAAAAGCTCAAGCTCAGCAATGCTAATGTTCTTGTCTGTAATCCCCTCTGCTTGTGGGGGACTGTGGTGTCCCCACATGGCCTGCATTCAGGGCTACCAGGCAACTGGTCCTTCCACCCTGGCTACCTTGCTGTCTTCCCCATCCCCAAAACCTTGTCCTGTCTTGCTGATGGACAATCTTATCTCATCCAGACACCTGACATCAAATAATGGCCCGTGCCCTTTCCTCCATCCTTCACAGGAGAGTTTTGAAGAATCCCCTCAAAATTATTCTGGACTGAGTCATCCTCCTCACACTTGGTTTTCTGGCTTCTTCTCATTTGCCTTGACTTCCCATACCTTCACAGCTCCTCAGCTCTTCCAGGGTTTCCCTGTTCCAAGTGGCCTGGGAGGCAGGGAGGCCAGTGCCAGCTTTCCCTCTGCAGTTGCTTCCCAAGCATTGTTGGGCCGTACCTGTATGAGCGTTCTTGCCAGGGAGGAGCCTGCTGAGGACAGCCACAGTCATCTGCTGTCATCCCTCTTCACATCTCCTCTCAGTTCCTGTCATGTGTGCCCACAAACAAGTAAAATGAATAATAACTGCCAATGTAGACACTCTTGGGAGATTAATCACGGTGACTAACAGTGCCTCATGGCTTCTCCATGCTCCTCTATCCACGACCATCTGCTGTTGCTTTGCCTACCGATCGATAACTGTGAATCAGGGCATTTCCTCTTCCCTTCTCCACCCCACCCCAATCTCTGCCTCTTTCTCCTAGGGGCTATGACAGCTTCCAAAATCACTCCATTATCACAGGCAGGGCAACTCACGTCCTGTTGGTACAAGGAAGCTTCCTTTTATGAATGTTAAGGACCCTCCCTCTGTGTGAGTTGTGAAACAACTCGATGACACCATGCTTGCATTACATTGCCATTGTTTTTGGCATTATATTGGCTGAGGTGAAAGTGGAACTAGCTTATAACCAGGTTGCAAAACTCTTGCCTTGCTCCTTCTCAGGCACTGTTACTGGTCTGTGACACACTTCCAAAAATCCCATTTCTGGTAGAGTATTGAGTGTCTTTTCTGGTTAGTTTTTTGGGGAAGGTTGGGGGGGGATTATTTAGTTGTTTGTTTGGTTGTTTTTTTTTTTAATTTTTGTCTTGGGAGTATGAAGATATCAAATCTAGTCTTTCATGGCTTTGTGCAGACCTCTGAGGTGAGGCCTGTCTCTGCATCCATGCATCCCAGATCATGAAACATTGCAGACAGCATTACTTTTTCCTACTGGAGTGGAAACCATGGCAAAGAGGGATGCATTATCCAGCTGATTATTCTAAAGCAACCACGAGGAAAGGTAAGGTAGGAGTACAGGCTTGGGTTGACCTCTTCCCACATGCTGGCACTGACTGCTGCCATTTCTGCTGTCCCCCCTGGGACAGGAGCTGTTGCTGGGGGACAGGCAGCAGATGACCCTCTTTCCTCAGCTCCAAGTGCCCACTGCAGCATTAGCTCTGCCTGGCATGTGTGTCTGCAGGAATTCAAACAGTACTCGAGAGAAAACAAAGCAGAGCAAATGGCTTTTCTTGAAAAGCAGCTGGTGAACTCCTGTGGCTGGAGCCAGAAGCCCTTTTAGGGCAAGTGACAGCTCCCCTTCTCCCTTAGGGAAGGAGGATCTGCTACAACAGAGGCTTCTCTGTAATGGGAGGTTAGCAAAGGAATCTGGCGTACGTTTTACCGGAGTAACGGCTCAGATTTTCGGTTTGCAGCCCTGCTGTAAATGACATTTCCACGTGGGTGGGATGACCCGGACAGCTCCAGCACTGCAGAAGGAAACCTGTCCGTGCTGGCTGGCCAGGGTGATTCAGCTGATAGCAAGTCAAAGTCAGCATCCCTTGGGTGTTTGTGAGGGGGCCGTGGCCCTGGGTCTTGCCTCAGGGGAACCCACGACCTCACTTCTCTCCTGCTGTGTCCCCTGATCTGTCTTTTCCATCAAGGTAAAGTGGGAGTAAGATAATATCCCTAGGATTTGGTAACCATCTGTGTCATGGCCAGCTTTAGTCACAGCAGTTGCTTTCAGGCAGGAAATTGCTGAGGACAGCAAATCATCCTGACAATAACCATCCTGCAGACCTGTTGCCTCTTCCCCCAGCTTTGCCCTGAGCCTGCTTCATCTCCATCTCTGCAGCTGGTGCAGGAGGAAGAGTGTGGAGAGGGCAGCAGCACAGGGCTTCCCTGGACTCCCTCCTCCCCCACCAGGGCCTCCATGAAGAAGTGACAGGGTGCAGAAAAGGGGATCACACCAAAGAAGCTTCCAGACTCAGGAAGTTATTTTTTCCTCATTCTGGAGAAGCAAATATCACATGACCTGTGTGATGGAAAAGCTCTTCTCAGCACGTGTCAAACAGCACTGAGAAGTGAAGAGTCGGCACAAAACCGTGTTGGCAGTTGACATTTCATGAGCACATTGCCATCAGGCTCAGCTGAGAGAGCTGCGGAGACCCTGGAGCAGGGTGGTCCCTTTGCCTCCCCCAGCACGGTGCCTCTGGGGTGCAAGGTATTGTCATGTGGGCAAGACAGAAAGCTGTGAACCAAGGTCACCCCTGCTCCATACTCAAACTGGTGCCTTGTCCCCAGCATGGTTTCTTGTTTGCGCAGAATTTAAGGAGGTGACACTGAAGTCTAGGGGGTAAAAGGCATTCCTGGCCCTCTGGAGAGGGTTTTAGACTACATTTTGTTGTGGAAATGTAAGTGTGCTTTTCCATCCACAGCCTGCCCTGCTCTGACTTTGTAAGGGTGACACAGAGATGCCTGGACAGGCTCCTACCATAGCTCACTGCAAGGAGAAGGGGCAGTGCTTCCCCTGCCAGTGCACTAATTTAAATTACCTGGCAGCAGCACTAATGCACAAAACCTGTTGCCTCCTTTGGGAGAGACTCTGGGAGCTGAGAAGTTGGAGGTGATGAGTCATTTGCAGTGTAGTAGAGAAGCCATTCATTGCCTGCCTGCATTGCAAGATATCTGGCTGCCTGTGCTGTGTGCTTTCAGTTCAGGCTGGAAGGGAGACAGAAAATCCTGCTGTGTTTGGGAATGGCAACCTCTTGGAGTGGGAGATGAAATGCTAAGGGAGAAAAAGAAGAAGGTGGTGGAAGGATAAACAGGGGACCAAGTCTCGTAATGTAACATTCAGGAACCTCAGTAGAAAGTGAGACTCCTGGGCTTTCATTCCTGATGTCATGAATATTTCAAGGTTTCTATAATGATTCTTGAATGTAAAATGCAAAACAGTCGTGGGAGTAAGGGCATGGTGTCCTGGACTTCTCCCTCTTAGATGAATCCCAGACCATTTCTTTATTACATAAAGGTGACCAACACCCACAGCAAAATGCAAGCAGAATTTATATCTCCCAGTATCAGCTGCTACCTTGCTGTCAGGCCAATATTGAGAGAGGTATGAATTGGCTGCAGTCACAGAAATGAAGGTGTGGACTCTGAAACCTAATGATAACATATTTCTTCCAGAGTAACAATGAAAGTGCTTATCATAGCTAACTGGATGAAAGAAATGTTTTAAGATAAATGACAGCAGCTGAGAGACTGCTTTTTTTTTTTTTTAATTTTTTTTTTTGTACAGTTGCCCAGAACTGTTTAGAAATAATTCAGACACACCCAAAGAGTCTCACATTGTTAGATTGGGCCAAGAAATAGATTTTCTTTCCTAAAAGTGATTCTGTGGAAAAATGGGAAGTGCAACCAGGAGCTGAAAGTCTTGTGAGATGAGAGGCTGAAAGTATACTTGGCAAAGGTGATTTCTTCTTTTGCTTTTTACTGCTGAAACAGTAAATTTTTTTTGCTGGTTGCCAATGAGGAAATTGATAGTGAAAATGTCCATTTGCCCCTTTTTCTATGTCTCTTTTCTTCCCAAGGTGGAAAGAAAACAAAGATAAAACCCCTGCTCCATCAGTGACCGTGAGGTTTGGAGTCAACCTTTTATGCACATGCCTTATTCTGGCACGCACTCTAAGAGTGGGGAGGTCTGAATTAACTGGCAAAACAGGACAGAACTGGGATCTGAGCTTGATTTTGGTAGGTAGGATTAGAAAACAGAAAAGCAGTGTGTTCATTCCTGCTTGTACTCCAGGCAGAGCCTACAGGAACTTGGAAGGTCCCAGCAGCAGCTGCAGGTCTGGCTGGCCATGGAGCAGAGCTTAGAGCAGCTTTCCAAGGAATACCTGGGGCCTGGCCTCTGTCATCTGTGCCTAATGAGCCCAGGCTTCTTGGCCCTGAAGGGCCCTGCCCCTGTAATTTTTGTGTGCCCATGTCAGGACCAAGACATTTTAGATTTTAGAACAGCCTTCTGGGCTCCTTTCTGCCTGTCCTTAGAGACGAAGGATGCAACAGCTGAATGCCACAGAACACAGCATCTGAGAGTTAAATCAGGAACAAGCAAAGCTTTGCCTTATTGCAGCTCTTTGCTCTCTCAGTGCTCACCAAGCTGCACTAATGCTCCAGCTGTGTCTGGAGGGGACATGTGGGAGGACTCCTGCAGCTGTCCAGCAGGGAGTTGAGAGGAGAGCTGACCATCAGCCCAGCTGGGCAGCACCAGCCCTCTCCCCTGTGCTGGCCTGGCTCAGCCTGGGAGGGATCCAGCAGCCAGCAAGGGTCTTGGAAGACTGCAGGTTCAGGTAGTCAGGGAGCCACCTCGCCTTTCTCCATCTTCAGGAAACATCTTTCACTCTGCACATACTCCAAAGCTTGAAGCTGCTGTGTGTTTCTCAGAGAGATGTTTCCCTAATGTTATTTCCCAAGGTGGTAGTATAATGTTTTTCCTCGCAGATAGATCATAACCTCAGGCTGAGTGCAACATCAGACGTGGGTACTTTTATGAAAAAAAATTGGCATACTCTTCTGTCAAGCAACAGTTAAAAGAAAATCTGCAAAGGGATTAGCTGCCATACACTCTGAGGCTTGCTGACAGATGTCCTGAAAATCTGGAAATGTGTCGATCTATCTTTACACAAGGTTTTTGGTTTTTTTCCTCATTCTCTCTCCTTCTCCCTCTTCTCATCCATCTTCCCAGGGCACACAAATGGGAATTCCTTCAAATCCACGGGGCTTCCTAGGAACTGCCTTGATGCCATCCACAGATTGGCATACGGGTCCTAGGGTGCAATCTGGGCTGAGTTAAACCCAAAACCTCAGTTTTGTTAGATGCCAGCTTCCCTGCAATGGCAGCAAGTGCTGCTTTGTGCCAGGGCAGTTGGGGTTTTCTTTCTCTTCCAACTGCAACCTCTCAGCTCATTTTAAAGGAGCTTAAATGTTGGCCATTAAATATAAATATCTTCTTTTTCCTCTGGGTGAAGCTGATGTTCAAAACTTTGCAGTGTAAATAAGGTCTGGAGAAAATGTTTTAGGCAATGATTCTGTCAAAAGAAATGGCTCTGGCCATTCCTCCCCACTTCAGACCAGAGCTCTAGGTGTATCTCTTCTCCCTTTCAGTGTGGCAGAGGAGCTTTGACCCGATTGTGATGTTCCCCCAAGCACATCTTCAGGCTTAAGACCCTGTGTTCTGTGGATTGTGTTGTGTGATCATGGGCAAATAACACAGGACAATTTTTTTTAAAAGTGCTTTCTTTTTCTGGATGGTTTGATTTTTAGTGCTCAATCTGAAATGCTCAGGTGGCCTCTGAGAGGAGGGGGATGTGGATATACCCCCCTGTCTTTGAGCCATACAGTCTTTTCTGTTCTCCAGCTCTGGCCCAAGCCACTGCCCTCAGGGAGACAGTCACTCCTGCAACTGCATTAAATCTCCCCCTCCTCTTCTCCCCCCACGATCTCTTTCCTCTCCTACAGGAAGAAAATAATTTCTCCTGATTTACGGAGGAGTCAGGAGCCTCCTGCCTTGCTGAAAACAAGACAGGGGCCTGCCTTGCTCTGTTGAGTCCAGTCCCTCTTTTTGCTATAGTTTGTTACCATTAGCACCCAGGTTACTGCCTGCACTAAAATTGAAGGATTGCAAATCTTCTGTGCCTTGTTCCCTCTCCTACCTGTTAATCAGAGGAGCCAGGTAAACCCCACTGGGTCCAAACTTGAGGGTGTGCATTGTTTTGTCCTGAAAAAGGAGCAGCATTCTTACTTCATAACGCACACAAGTTGCATTTTGGCCCAACTGTTTTCTCTGAGGGCAGACAAGAGTTTAACTTCACTGTTCATCTGTGGGCCACGGGAAGCCTGTGCACACTGGGCGAGCAGCATGTTCGGAGTCTGGATGTTGATGTCACTCTGCTTCCCTCGGGCCAAGGACACAGCTCAGTCACAGCTGTTGTATTACAGCAGCCTCTGGCAATCCAGAGGTTTGGGATGCATCTACCCTGAAGGCCCTCAGCCACACAGCAGCCGCCCTTGTCTCGCCTCTCACTCAGGCACCCCCTGGTCGTGCTTCTGCTAGAAAAGGCAGGGGCATGGGAAGTGCCTGTGATTTGGCATGAGCACCAAGCAGCCCAGCAAATGGCACCACGTGGGATCATTCCCCCTTCTCCCGCTGCCCAGTCTCAAGCCGAGCCGTGGGGAAGCAAGGCCCAGCACACTGCTGGCAGTGATGGAGCACCAAGGAAGGCGGTGGTGTGGGTTGTGACCCAATGAGTGTATCATCAGCACGGCCTGAGTCACGCCTGTCTGCCTCCAGCTCTTACAGCTGCCCCGCTGCCAAAGAGCAACCGCGTGGCCCGAGCAAAACCATCCGAGGACGGCGCTCCTGAATGACTCAGTTGTGCTGGGAGAACAAGGCAGCCCAGATCTGCCTTCCTGGAAAGCTGCTTCACGGTAACCTTGTGCTTTGAAAGGGTTTTGTCTTTGAGGTGACTGTGGTGCTCGTTTCCATTCAGCCGCGTGAGTAAACCGCACGGACAGACAGACGTCCACGGGGAGTCAGAGCCCCACCACGTGAGCCTGAAACGCCAGAGCCAAGCCTCAGGGAGGGCTGCCTGCCTCCCTGGGCTAGAGAAAGCTGTCCTGCCCCAGCCTCAGTTTCTCCAGTGATGCAGAAGCGAGGCCAATGTTTTCCCCAAAAGACCAGAAGGTGTTTGTGAAGTCCTCTGAGGAAGGGCGCTCTCGTGAACACCGAGCTATTTTTGTTATTGGGGTCAGGGAGGAGAACACACGCAAAGGTGATGAAGCTCTTGAAACACAGGTTCCCATTAATAGTCTTCAGCACACACAGTTCTTATTATAATCTAATTTGACTGGAATTGGATTAATCTTATAATGCTATAATGTCATTTCCATGGTCTTTTTATATTTTTATTGTTACTATGCATTAATGCAATATTCTGCAAGAGCTCTGAGAAGGGGATGTGAGTTTAGTGAATCTCTGATAACATTTTTGCAGGGCATTTTTATGCTCCTGTTGGGCTCGTATGCTATAAAGTCACGTAGTGCCTGGAAAATAGCAAGAATTCACATAAATTCACCTTGAATTATCTTCCAACAGGCTCCACTGGCAAAAGCAATGTATTCAGAGCCAAGACACCAGGCTTGTCCCTGACCTGTCCTGTGAGCTCACCTGAATCATGCCAGTGTTTTCATCTCTGTCTTTTCATCTGAAGATGGAAATAATGTGTCCACATAGGAATGTCATGAATCTGAGGTCTAATATCCCTTGCCATCTAGAAAAACCATCTTGTGTATCACAAAGCTTTAATACTTCCTTTTTTTATTGAATTTATCCTGCCTGTGCCCTATATTTCTTAATTTGCCTCTTTTTTTTCTTTTGCTATTATTTCTTTCTCTAGCTATACATCTTTTGAAGCAAAAGAGAAAATTATCTTTATCCTGCATGAGTAAATGATCTTTATCCTGCACCAATTTAAAGATGTTGGACGTTTACTTCAAAGTAGCTCCACGGTTCTTGCTCCAAATACTCACAGACTTGTCCATGAGGACTTATAATAGGACAAATGTGACAAATATTGGGTAAGCTGAGCAATATTAAAGTGGATGACATTTCAGTCCTCAAATCACCTAAGAGAAAAGCCAAATAGACTGGTATTTTCTATGAACTCTTATCAACACCTCTGTTCCTTTTCCAAGTCTCACTTGAAGGCAGTCTCGATGCAATTAAAGCTTAAGGGTCAGAGCGTGAGCTTCATTTTCAGTGCAACACTAACCCTTTCTCTCCCAGATCTCTGGTTATTCTGTTCTTTGGTTCCTCTGCTCAGAGAGCGTGGCAAAGCTTCAAATTAAACCTCCCACTCTGAAAACGGCACGCTTAACATTATTAGCCTGCAGAAACAGAATTTGCTGGGTCACTAGGAGCTGGCTACCAACGCATCTGCCATGACAGCCACGTTGGGAAGCAAGTCCATATGGTAATCCAGACAGCTTCTGACTTCTGCTGGGTACAGCTTCTAAGGACTTGGCATCTTTTATTAGACAGTTTGGGTTTGTGCTGTTTTCTGCCTTTCTGTGGCATAAAAGGGTTGGGTTCCTATATTTGCATCACCAACGCTTCACTGGGGACACTCCGTACGTAGGCAGAAGGGTCTCCTGGAGAGGATCCTTGCCAGATGGGAGCACTAGGAGGGTGGGTACCTTCATTCTGCTATTGCTGTCACTTCTGGCCTCTTTCTTATTTTTGTAAGCAAACAAGCAACTAAGAGTTTCACTTGGAAGGCAATTTGAACGTCTGCACCCTCGAGAATGGCTTTCTCATTCTCGTTTTATTTACAAACAACCTCAGCCCCAATCCCTAGCGTTGCCATATTCATGCATTTCAGTGTTTCCTGGATGTACTTTTAATGCACTTCTGCAATTGACACACTGTGGTGTTGACGGACTGGGCAGCATCCCAAGCGCAGCAGTGCCCGCACATGGGGAGGGCTCACATCTGGCAACCCGGCACTAATACCAGCCCTGGATTCGGGTCTCGGCAACAGCGCATCGCAGCGGGACGGTCACGACTTGTTCGAAACTTGGAAAGCCCCGCTGTTATTTCTGGTTTGCACGGGAACAAAAGGGCGCATTTATACCATATCCCAAGACGCCGGCTTTCCGTGGAGCGCCCGAGGACTCTTTTTTT
>WEIU01019865.1:818828-920322 GCA_013389925.1 Aegithalos caudatus | reverse complement strand
CGGACCCTGCGGCCGCAGCTCGCCTCCCTGCTGCTCCTCGGTAAGTGCCCCTGGCCGGCGGGGAGGGGAGGGACAGCGCGGGGGTCCCCCGGTGGGGCGGGACGGGACGGGACCCCCGGTGGGTGCAGTCCCTCGCGGGGCGTGCGGGAGCATCGCCCCTTGTCAGTTGCCAAGCGCCTGTCCCCAGGAGTTGTCACTGCCCGCGCTGCTCCTGTGGTCGGAGGGAGGAGTGGCGGAAGAAAAAAAAAAAAAAAAAAAAACCCGAACCGAAAAAATGTAAGTGTATGTATAAAATAAACCGGCGTTTCATCTCCAGCCGCAGTACCCCGGTGACCATTCCTCGCCGTGACCCGGGGCGTGGGAGCAGAGGGGACGGGCAGCTCCGGGCGGGCTCTGGCTGCAACTTGGAAAAGCGAGCGGCAGTCCAGGAGCTGCCGCTGGGGTCGGGGGTGTCTCGGAGGGGAAATCGTACGGATAGGGAGCTACACGGGTCTGTGCTGAGCTTGCACAATGAAAGCGGGGAAAACGCCTGGGGTAAGGTAGGCTGCAGAAACAAAGTGCTCGGCTTGGCTCTCGAAGAGCGCGTTGAAATGTAGAGGGAAGGCAGACCCTGCCGCCGTGAAATGCAGTTTGACTGCTTTGTGCTGCCTCTCAAAGTCCTGCCGTGGTCCCTTCTCTCTACCGTGTTCCCTACCCCGTGAACCGTTAAACCTGTGGTTTTGTCCCGTCCCACAAGTGCCTGCTCCAGGGATGACTGTGTACGGCTCTGTGAAGTCCTCTGGGATCCCAGCGCCGGCGGAGAGATGCTGTGGGAGATTCCTTCCTACAAATTCGGGAAAAGCAGAATACAAGACAGTTAAAACGCCTCTACGCTTTTCGATGCAGACCAGTGTGCGAGGCTTAAGTACTGATGAGTTGGAACATTTGTGGAAAATACAGCACGGCACCCTCACGCTGCTTTCTGCCTGTGTATGTACAGAGCAACCTCGGAGCTGTTTTGATTTGCCTTTTCATTGGTACGATTTTCTGCTGGCATTAATGCTATTGAGGGAACAAGCGGCAGGGCAGGCAATTTTACTGTCTTGAGAATTGTCACATACATACCTGCTCCGCCAATTTGGAAACAAGATCTCTACTAGAATTGCAGTCATGCTTCTATGTCTGTAATTTGGAGCGGGGGGAGGGTGATGTGCTCTGCCTGTCTTTAGCAAAGAGAGAGAGAGTGAACTCTTTGAAATGGTTTTGGAGATGGTTCAAACTTCCCCTAACCACTAGCTTGCTTCCTTGGGTTCCCTGGGAAAAAAAGCCTTCTCCGAGCTAAGTTTATCCGGGGTGCCTTCGCTTCGTGAGTGCAGGGAGGCTGTCGTAGCCCGCAAAATGGGTGTAGGCGAAGGGCACAGCCTTGGCTTCGCACGCTCCATCGCTGCTGTTGAAGAACAATAGCACCATTCTGGATTAGGGATTCCTAATATGGAGCGCTCGGGTCCGTGGGTCGGTGCAGCGCTCCCTCCGGAGCACGCCCAGCTGCTGCGGCGGAGGAGCAGCAGAGGGCATCCCTCCCTCCTGCCGAGGGCATCCCTCCCTCCTGCCGAGGGCATCCCTCCCTCCTGCCGAGGGCATCCCTCCTGCTGCCGAGGGCATCCCTCCCTCCTGCCGAGGGTTCCCTGCCGCTGGGACCCGCCAGCCCTGCGCTGCACACCCCATGCTGGTGCTCACCCGGAGCCCTGCCCGCTGCCGTGGCCGCCCCGACCCCCTGCTTGCAGGAATTGCCTTTCTGCGTGTGACCTAAAACTGGCTCCAACCTGCCTTGATCCTCCCCGGGGGACGGGCTGCTGTCGTGTGTAGCTTTGGAGGATCGGTTGCTTTTCATTGGTCCCCAAACCCCATGGACCTGTCCGGTTAGTTAAAACATCCTGCTGGCCTCCCTGTGCTGATGGTGAGGCTGTTTTTAAGGGTAGGATGTGTACCACGTGTGTGCCTGGAGTTACTTTTCCTTCTTTTCACCTGGACTTCTTCAGCTGGTTGGTCTGCATCTGCCCAGCTGCCAGTTTTAATAAAGCTGGAGGTGTGTGACAGTGCCTCAAAGCCACAAGTCACACAGAAGTGCTTTAGGTTGCCCCTTGTAGAAGTGAGACATCATTTGACTTAGTCAAGTAAAAATGCATGTTTTGTAACGAAAATGTGACTGACTAGGAAAGGACTGTTGCTTTCCAAAGAAGTATTGTTAATGCTAGAATATGGGGATAAGATTCTATGGGTCAAAAAAGGAAATGCAACTAATTCTTCCCATCCGTTTCTGCAAACTCATTAAAATCACTGAAGGAAGGATTGTGGTTATGGAAAGATATGGTGGGTGATTTAATATAATATATCAAGCATTAACTGCCTACCAAAATCCAAGTAACTGTGAAACCAGGGTTTGAAAACCCACATCTGGAATGTGGGTGTAACATTTGTAGATCTCTGCTGTTTTTTCCCCCTTCTTGCTGCGGTGTTTGTTACAGGATTCCTTAAACAAGTGGCACTTCATCACAGCAAGTACAAAATGGGAAAATAGAGCAAGTGCTGTAAATAATCCTCATGCAGCAATGAGACCATTAATACTTGTGCCAGCCAGTGCTAATCCTATGTGTAGTTGCAAGATTTACCTCCTCTTTTTTTTTTTTGCAGGGATGCAAAGTCTGATACTCCTCATATTTATAGTGTAATATATAGGAAACACAATAGGCTTCTGGGGAACGCTGAACTCATTCATGTCAGTGACTGGTTTATGAATAGTTCTGCTTCTGAGTCTCTTGCAGTCTCCAGAATACCACCTGTGAATGCAATTTACGGCTCTTTGTGTTCAAACATTGCATATGTATATATGTACATAGACTCATTACCCTCTTCCTCTCTCTATTCATGCATAGTAATTGGTGATTTATTTGCAATTCCTAGAGGGGAGCAGAGCATGCGTAAGGTCTTGGAGCTGCAGCTCATTTGTAAATGGCATGTTGGAGTGAAATACCCATGCCCGAGGTGGCTCTTGGAGAATGAAGGGATGATCTCTCCAGCCTGTTTCCCGGAGGGGAAGGGATGCTGGCTGGGATGCAGCAGCGTGCACTTGGCTGCCGCTCAGGAGTTCTGCTCCTGCACCCTCCTGCTGCCTGCCCAGGCACACAGGCTGACACACAAGTGTAGGTGCCACAGACCTGAGGGGTCTGGAGGGGAACATAAGGAGAAAACAGCGTAGTGGGTGTTTGCACACGGGGGGGTTTGGGGTTGTTTTTGTTTGTTTGCCACAGCTGGCGGCCCAGGAACGTCGCTGGCGCCTCATCTGCTCCTCGATGCATTGTTAGCAGCAGTGGCCAAGATCAGGCTTTCTCCATCTGCAACCCCTCCGCCTCCAGCTTCCTTTTGCCAGCCAACTCCGCTGCCCTCGTGCCTGTGCCTGCTGCCTCGGGATCTCTGTGGTGTGCAGCGCCGGAGCTGGGCTGATCCCCAGCGTGCTGGGCTGTCTGTGACCCTGCTTTATTTGGGGAACATGCTGGAACGTGCTCTGCAGGAGGCTCTGGCCATTGCCTCATTCCTGTGTGTGGTCCAGGTGGCTCTCTGGGTGTCCCTAAGGTGGGAGGCTGCTGCAGCCATGGGAGCCAGGCTGGCAGGCTCCGCTCCTGCCTGTCCCCAAATGTAATTCTTCATGGGCAGGCTCCTTCCCTGGCCCAGTCTTGGCCAGACTGTCTGACATCCTGAGGCTCCTGCAGATCCTGTTTATTTACACAGGAGGTTTTGGTTTATGCGAATTGTTGTCTTTTAGTTGACCTTCCGTCAAGTTAGATGTCTTTATTAAAGCAGTTTTTATTGCAAATCGAATGTGTACTTAGAACACTTCTACCAGACCCATTATATAAAGTGAAAGGCAAAATAAACAGTGCTGCAGACCACAGGGAAGGGGGTGGGAGAGAGAGGGTCATAGGGAGAACATCACTTCAGTGTTGGAAGGCTTGTTGAGTGGTTCTTTTAACCAGGAAATTGCCTTTTTTGAAAAAAAAAAATCTTTTAAATTTTTTTTCTTTTGGTCTCTCTTGGTATCTTTCTTATCTGTTCAAAACTGGCCATGGGTTCTGTCATTGATTTAAAGGTTATACAGTCTAGTTTGAAGCCAGAGGTGTTTTCATTGGTTTACCTTGGGTGAATCAGAGTGCTGTAACCTGAAAGAGTGCACTTTGCTGTCTGATAGTCAGCAATCTGCAGGATTCCTGCCCAGGAACTTAAAGCACCAGGAAAATCACCGGAAAGAAAGGGGAAGATTTTTGAGCACAATAGGGTTTTCTTATTGTTGCTAGGGTTCCTCAGCTCATGATTTGACTTGTCTACTGGATCAAGGGCGTTTAGGCCCTCCAGCTAGTGTCTGGAAAACTGCTGTATTGTGATTTGCCTCTGGCTTTGAAGTTCCTAAATACTTCTTAATGATAACCTGCTAAATGGGTTTTGACTCCATTTTTATATTGGTATTTCTTTCCTAGTCATATAAAACCTTCTTAAAGAATAGTTCTCTGTGTTAGAATATTAGGAGCTGTTTAGCATCTGTTTCTTATCAGCCATGGAGAGGCTAAAATGGAGCCTTTGCTGACAAAGCTGGGTTTGATCACATTGCAAGGCAAAGAAATTGAGTCTGCAGCTGCCTTTGGTGGGTCAGGGGCGTCTGTGCATCTATGTCACATCCAGCTCTAACCTGTTGCTCCCCCTGTTTCCATCAGGAACATGTTTCAGGTGATGTAAGTCAGTAAGCTTTTTCTTGTTAGGTTTAATTAGCAAGTGGCAGTGAGACAAGAGCAAGTCTTTCCTTTCTGGCTGTTGCTGAAGTCACATTTCAGTAAGTAATTGGACACGAGCACAGAACCAGACCATCTCAGCTAAGTGATGAGAAGCCTTTCTTGCAAAGGGAAAGGCTTTGACACTCAGGACTTGTACCATTGCTGCACACTGCTTAAACAAATGCCAAAAAGCAGGGATGCTCCTGAAGGGAGATGTTCCAGCCTGGTTCCTGCCTGGTGTGGCAGGCAGGGGATGGTGCAGGTCAGGGTGCTCACATGAGGAACAAGATGGAGGGACTTGATTGATCTCAAAGCTAACCTGGCAAACCCAGTAAATACACAGAGGGACTCTGTGTGTCTGACATGAAAATAGATCTGGTTTTCACGTGGTCCTGAGATGTTTGTGGGATCCCAAGGGAAGGGGGGTGCTGTGGAAGCAGGTAGCCAGAGGGCACGGCAAGTTCATCTGGCTGGGTTACCCAATTTGCTGGGGTGTGCTTGCTCCATGTCCCAGGGCCTTCCTGTGGGTCCAAGGATGTGTGACCAGTTACTCATCCCTCCAGTGAGCCCACTATTTGATCCAGACATTCTTTTTAAGTGTTACCAGCCCCTGACAGAGGCTGCCTGCTCTGACCTGCTTAGAGTTTAATCTGTAGTTTCTGGCAGAAACCACTGCCTGAACCCTCTTATGGCTCCTCTTTCCTGATTTTTACTCCTGTGCTGGTAATTTCTTGGTATTTCTAGGTCAATTTCCAGCTCTTACTGGATAATGATCCACACACAGGGAGGGACAAGGTGGTGTGCTGTGGAGGAGTGGGAAAAGGATTCCAGACTGATGGAATGATTTGGGTTGGAAGGAACCTCAATGATCGTCTAGTTCCACACCCCCTCCCTGCCATGGCTGGGGGTGCCACCCACTGCACCAGGGCCCATCCAACCTGGTCTTGAGCACTTCCAGAGATGGGCCATCCACAGCTTCTCTAGGCAGCCTGTTCCAGTGCCTCAGCACCCTCTGAGTCAAGAGTTTCCTCCTAACATCTAATCTAAATCTCCCCTTTCTTTCGTTTAAAACTGTTCCCCCTTGTCCCATCACTATCTGGCCGTCTATAAAGCTATTCTCCATCTTTATAAGCCCCCTTTCAGTACTGAAAGGCTGCAGTGATGTTTCCCTGGAGCCTTCTCCAGACTGTAAAAAAGATGAGCCAAGGGAAAGCATTAGGGGGAGAAGGGAGGTGAAGAACCCAGCTGGTAAGAAAGATAGAGGAGAACAGGCTCTGACAGATCGATTTTGCCAAATGCCCATTGCTTTTCAAGTGTCAAAGATTCCCGAGTACAAAAGAAACTCAGATAGTGGGGATCTGTCTGTATTTGTCTTGTTCCTGAGCAGTGTACTTACCACTCCTCTTAGCTGACTTCTTTCCAAACAAGATACTGATTCCATCTGGGACTTGAAAAATCATCTAGCACTTCTCCTGTCTCTTCTGATTTTGGCAGACTTAAGACTTGGCTGGTCAGGAGGGGATGAGGATTCTGCTGAAGTGCAGAAAAAAGGAGATTCCAGTGCAGCTTCTGGTGACAGAGTTGTCCCAGTTGGAATCCAGAGCAGCATCTGGGGCAACTGCACAGCCATTAGCACTGTCAAGCATTTCACTAATGCCAGTTGTTTGCTGTTCTGGGTATTGTTTTTCTGCCCCTTGCAAAACAGCTCATTGTCGCTGATGTGTTTGGAGGTGATTTTTCATAGCTGTTGTGACTAAGTTTTGGGGAGTTTTTAACTAGTGGCATGAATCTGGAATTGCTGTCATTTGCCTGGTGTTCCCTGCTTTGCTTCCCAGCAAATATGTTCCCTTCTAGAGTCATTGTGATTACATGGGGAATAAAAGGGAATGATGGGGGATTTTTGGGGTGTATTTTTTGGTTGTTCCTCCCACACTGCATTTCTGATGTGTCTGCCTGAGCCCTTCTGTCACTTTTATGGCTTTTGGGCTTTGTGTGGAAGTTGATAAGCTTGTCAGGGGGAGATGGGCGCAGGGGGTGAGGTAGATCTATTTTTCAACAGACTGCAGTGCAAAATGTCTGTTCTGTGTTTGAGAGGAGCTCAGCACTGACCCAGGCTGCTGTGAAATGGGTGGTTTCTGAAGCTTTTAGAGAAATGGAGGCTTGAAGATGAGATACTGAGCCCCCAAATAGCAGAATTTTTGGTCATTTCTTTGGGAAAGAAGGGCTCTGATCTCTCATGACAGCAAGGTTATTAAGATTTGGCTGCTTAGATAAATTGGGCTTTTTTCATCTTGGATTAATCATTTTGTCTCCATTCAACATCAGCACCATGAACATAGGAATCTGCCCAGGTACCCCCAAGTCTCTCTGGAAGGGAAGCTGGACCTTGAGTATGAGTATGAGAAGGCAGTTGTTTGTTGCCAGAAGTCATCCAGAAGCTCAGTACTCTGGAAAATCATACTGCTGGAATCTGGCACTTATTAACTCAAGTTACCCAGTACCTAGGATCCAGCCAAAGGGCTCTGGCTGGCTGCCAAGCTGAAATTACCAACCTGGGTGTCAGGCCTTGTTGGTTCCTTCTTGATAGCTTGAAGTAAGAGCTTCCCAACAAGCATCTGTGTGCCAGCCCCTCTTCTAGTCGTGTTTCTTCTTACAGCTTTGTAAAGTGTTCGAGGTAATTATAGTACTTAATAATATTTATTCCGTTCTGAGCAATTATCCGAGTGCGTTTATCTCCGGTGTGCTTCCAGAGTGCTCTGCCCCCTCTCATCGTATCATTTCATCTCATCTCCCTGACTCAGTGCTTTCTGCTCCTTCCCCTCTCATACAGTCCTTGGCCCTCAGCTTCTTCCACCCTCCTGAGTGCGCTGTCAAGCTTTGCTTTCCTCTCCTGGAGGTTCCCGTGTCCCGTTTCCCTGCTCCGCTGTCTAATCCCATTACAGGGGAGGGATGTTTGCTCCGTCTTCTGGGGGATGAGTGCCTAACCGCCCTGTCAGGTGCTAAGGAGCTTTCCAAGGAAGGACATGGATACCAAGGGAAACTGGGCTGGGCATGGTGCCATCTCCCAGCTTTCTGCTGGCTGCTTGTGGCCTGCAGACAATGCCTTGAGAGCTCCTGCTGAAGGGTTTGACCTTTATGCCTGCAGGGTTATCCGGCGCCTGCAGCAGGAGTCACAGCCTGCAAATTCCAGTGCTTTCTTCTGACTTGTGATATAATTGTAGGCAGGTCGCTCTGCCTCTGTTCTTGGCTGCCTGAAGTGGAGAGAGTGGCTTAAAAGGTGTCATGGGATCTTTTTGGGGAGGAAATATGCAGCGTTAGGGCTGAGGTCTCGCTTGCTGTCTGCAAGCAAACAGGCTGCATTTTTTCCTGTTCGTGGAAGAAAACGTGGCATGGAGATGATTGTTACGGCCTGATTGATTTCACTCTCGGTGTTAGAAAAAGAAGAAAATTGATTTTTACTTTGAGCTCTGTGGTGTTACTTACCTGCACAAGCTCTCTTGCTTATCCTACGTGAATGAGAGCTCTGCTTGCCACAGCCCATGTGACTGTAACGTGGAGCTGCTGTGATTCATCCCAGCCATCAGTGTTACAGCAGCACAATTAATCTATGGGTCACTGGCACCTTAGGAGCTGTTACGTCTAATCAGCCCCACGCCATGAGCTAGTTGGCAGTTAAATCTAATCTAGAGTGTGTGGCTGCCAAATGCATGAAGTTTGCCAAGCACTTACTCCTTTCTGCTCTAAATGAGTTGGACTTGAGCAAGATCAGCTTCAGGTGCCTTTCCTGCCAGTAGGACTCAGAGTCCAGCCTCACATACCTGTACTGCAGAGGGATAAAAGTTGTCCAGAGTCCAAAGGGCTACAAGGAGGGTGTAAATCTACCTGCTCATCTTTGTATTTAGATACCAGAACAGGCTTTTCTCATCTCACGTTGCTTTTTATCCCACCTCACGTTGCTAACATGTGAGAAGAGATGTATTCGGAGGTGATCTCTCAGATCATCACTAGAGCACAGAGGGATATTGTCTTGGTTCTTTTATATGTATAAGTCTTGTCCGAGATGTCTAGTTTTTGTTTTTATTTCCTATTTTCTGCTGCTCTTCCACCTCATCCACTCCTCTTGAGTTGTGCAGTTGTGCCTGCAGGGTCCCTCTGCAGATGCTACCCTGTGGCTGCTAAGCAAAGGAAGGGTAGAACTTACTCAGTGCTTATTCTGATTTGTGCCTGGCTCTGGTGTTCAGGCCAATTTTTTTTTTTCCTCTTAGTCTTTTTGCAGGGAAGAATGTGGCTGCAAATGTGTCTTGGGAAGGAGGTTTGTTTCCTCCTGGAGCAGTGGGGAAAGCTGTCTTAGACTGCCCTGAGCAGCATGGGGTGGTGTCTGTCACCTCTTCTCTCAAGCCTGCCTCTGTTAAGCTACTGTCACCCCTCTTCTGGCTCCTCTCTGGATCCCCTTGCCTTTTTAGGCTGGCTTATTTTGGGGGAGGGTGTAGAGAGGAGGGAGGTGAATGTGAAGAAGGATTTGCTGTGTGTCAAATGCCTAATAGCTGCTCTAGGAGATCCACTGGGACGCATTACTAAAAGCATCCTAATGATCTCAGTGTAATGGGCTTGAGCCTTGGAAGCCTGCTTGCTGGGATGGGATCCCAGGACTTTGTGCTTGGCTCCTGGAGGTTGAGGGCTGGGCTCCTGGCAGCAGACAGGGCAGGCAGCAGGAGCTGCCTCAGAATCACAGAATCAATTAGACTGGAAAAGCCCTTTGAGGTCATGGAGTCCAACCTGTGACTGAACACCACCGTGTCAACCAGACCACGGCACTGCATGCCGTGTCCAGTGGCACTTGGATACCTTCAGGGATGGTGACTCCATCACCTCCCTGGACAGCCCATTCCAATGTTTCATCACCCTCTTTAGGGTACCCATCCTTCCATGAGGAAGTGTCAGAGGGAAGCCATATGCAGGGCTTTGACATGGCAGAAAAATGACTCAGTGGGAGGCTTGGCCAAGCACCAAGTCCTGCTGTTACCTCAGAAATGTAGATTACCAGAGGCTGCAGTTGTGTGGGTGCCAGCTAAGTCCCTGAAGAGATGTAATCTGGGGTAATTTTCCTTACAGAGATAGCTGGGAGTTGGTGGAAGATGTGCAGAGCAGCATGACCAAAACTGGAACCAGCAGCCTCTAAACCTGGCTGCTGGCAGCATTGTGGTAGAGATGTGCTGGGGAATGTGGCCTCCACCCCAGCTGCAGAAGCAGCACCCGGCTCTGCTGCTCACATTCCTCTAACCACTGCTGTTCCTAAGGTGGCATCAAGCAGCCTTCTCCTCCTGGCACTGGTGGTGGCCTGGGAAAGAGGTGGGCTGTCCCTTACCTGCAGAAATGATAGGAGAAGGGGTCACATGAGAAAGGAAGGTTCATCAGTCCTGGAAGGTACCAGTGGAGACGTGAAGACCCCTGAGATGGGTGGGGGTGATGAAGAGGGTGTAGAAATGAGGGTGGGAGACAGCAGGAGTCTGGTTTTCCAGCAGATGGACAGATGTAAAAAGAAATGCATGTACGTGATCTTAAAAGTGCTGCAGTAGAGATTCTCCGTAGTTACTGGGGTGATCAGCATCATTTTCTAAATCATCCTCCGTATGTGGATGCGAATCTTGAGTGTGGGTAGGGTGAAGTGAGGCTTCTGGGGAAGTATGCTAGTGGGAGGCTAAAAATAAATTATCAAAAGAAAGAATTGAGAAATTAACAAAGCTAAACGGATGTATGCAGCTCTAAGAAAAGGGTGTCGTATTTGAAAGCATATTTTTGAAAATCCATTTGCTTAGTCATCTTACAGATAACTTAGCTATTTTTGCCTTCTTTGCTCTGATGACACTTCACTGTCTATATAATAGGTTTAGCATCTGCATTCTTTTCTAGTGTAAAGGGAAAATATATCTGCTAATTTTGAGATGGCTTTGTAGAATTGCTTTACCTCTTGGCTGTGAAATAAATAAGATACTGGTCTTAAAACTCTTTTAAAGAGAATAGTTCGCATTATTTTCCTTCTAACTCATCTTTTTAACCCATCTGCCATGTCTGCAATAGAATTTGAATAGAGAATATATACCCTTGCTATTTCATGTGTAATAATAACTGTGCCCTCAGCTGCTCCAGACATTAAAGTGGTGATGTTTGGGTTCAGCACAGTAATCTACTGGGGAATGAATGCAAGATCAAGGGCATTTGCAGGTTTTTATTTCTTTGTGTTTGCAGGGGCTGTGGCACTGCTAGCGGGTTGCTCACAAATGGTGTCTTAGATTACCTCCTTTGCAGGCAGCAAGATTTGCATCTTGCCATTCCTATTTGATCTGCAAGTGGTGATGAGAGCTGTATACTTGAATTCAGATGTTTCTGAGTAGCAGTCTGCAGTCATTAGGGCAGCACTTAGACCCCAGAGGCTTTTTCCATGTTTTCATCCTGTTTCAGTAACCGTGTCTCTTGTTATCTTGTTCCTGAATATTTTCTCTAGTAAGAGGACGCTGTTTGTTGCAGCTGTTAAACCTCAAATGTCTTGAATCTCCCTTAGGGAAGAGAGGGGAGAGTTCCTGAGGTTTCTGTGTAAGTAGACTATAGAAACACCTACATGTCTTTCCCAAGTATACAGCCAGGAGATATTATTGGTGCTGTCCTAACCAGCTGATGGAATCTGGCTGGTTCAGCCTGTGATTCCTCCCTCTTGCTGGCTCACTGTGTTGAAGGGGTTTTGTAAGGAAACAGGGATAAACATGGATTTTTGGCTTTTTTTTCTTTTATTCTTTTTTTTTTTCCTTTTGTTTTTTTGGCATGCAGTGGTACTGGATGGCGCTGGTTGCTTTTGTCAGAACAGCGTAGCTAGGAGGTGTCAAAGGAAATTATGGATGTTTGTTCGGTTTCCTGGCTGGATGTACCATGTGGGTTTTGGAGAAATGTGCATTGAATAAACATTGGGTAAATCTCCTAGGACTAGCACTGCCTGGGAGCAGTGGTGGGAGCTGTGCTTATCTTCATGGCAGGATTTAAAAAGAAACGTTTGTATGAGAAGAGTTTTGCGCCCTGTGTTTGGTTCCCATCGGTTCAGTGATTTGCAATGTTCCTCCGTCTGTTCCCTTTAAAGCCAGCTGGCCAACCTTAGGAGAGGATTATCTGAGTAAAATTCTCCAAAGCCTATATTGCTGTCAGAATTCTTGCTTTCCTTCCCTCTCTTTCAGAGGCCAACCCAAGCCCAGGTGTGACCACTGCCACACATTTAAAACACTGGGACTGCTGGAGCCCCTTGGGAGACAGGTTGTGCCCCTTTTGTGCCACCTCACTGGGTGGCCGTGGGTGAGAGGGCAGAGCCAGTGGGGACAGACACTTCTGGGAAGGGCAGGAGCTCTGTCCCAAGTGGTGACAGCTTGGTGGCTTTACCAGGAGTGGTCTGTCCTGAGCTGGTCCCTGCTGCCCCCCAGGTTGTGCTCCCTGTGCACCAGAGGACCCAGGGAATGCTGTGGTGGCAGGGAGCCCTGACCAAGTGCCAGGTGGCCCGGACAGGGCATGGCAAGGAGCTGGCATGTGTGGGCATGGGAGCATCTTCCCTGCCAGGGACACGTGGGGCTGGCTTCTGTGTGCTTTGGGACAGTGACCAGGAGCAGCCAAGTGCCTGTGGTGCCCAAGCCTTGCCTCACAAGCTTGTACAGGACATTTAATTTTGCCTTAATCTTTGGGAGGTGACATTTCACACTGCTGCAGGCAGGTACTCAAAAAGCTGTGCTGGTGGGTTCAACCCGTGCCAGCCCTCACTGCCAGTCTGCTGCTGCCATGAGGCGAGGAGGGGGATGGCCTCAGCAGCTCCTTTGGGATGGCAGTCCCAGCTTCCAGGCCCTGCAGCCCTCCCTTCTCCCTGTCTTTGTGCTGGTCTCCTCCAGCTGTGTCAGTCCCCAGCCGATCTGGAGCGTGTGTGGTGTTTCGGTGCAGCTGCTGAATCTGTTCAGCTTGCATCAGTCGGTGGCTGTTAAGGCTCATAATCAGTGTAAAATCTCTGGGGTGCAGCTATTTACAGGAAAAAAACCAACCCACTGCACCCTTCCAGACTTGCATCAAACAAGAGTTTTATTCTCATTAATTGAATTCCTCTAGAGTCTGATAACTTGGGCATGTTGAAATCTGATAAATAAAACCCTCCCTCCCTGAGAGCTGTGTAAGCCTTTCCTTAACTCCCTGATCAGAGGGGACTAGGCTTTGCTAAGTAAGTAGCTGAAGATGAAAACTTCTGCATACGTCTGCTCATCGGGGAGTGTAGGCAGGAGGATGCTCAGAGTGGTGTATCAGTGGAGGAAAGATTTACCTCATCCCCCACCCTTCCTTTTCTCAGTTGATTAGGAAAGGTTTTTTTGTTTAGTGAAAAATGCTGTTTAGTCACCCTCAAACACATTGTCTCTATCCAGAAGCTGGGACTCTGCTTTCTTTCAGACCTTCAGATAAACCTGCAGCCCTACTAAGTGGCAAGTCTGCTCTTGCTGAAGCCAGGGTGTATCACCTTTGGTGTATCACCTTTGAGCATCTCTGGGGCTGTGCTGCCCCATCTCATCTCGTGGGTGCTGAGACGTGGTGCTCTGTGAGGCAGAAGGGCCTTTGGACTGCTGCCCGAGGTGTGGTGTTGCTGAGCTGATTCTGTAATCCTGAAAAAATCCAACTTGCAGCTTTTCCCAGACTCCATACATCAAATGAGACTTGCAATCGTTAAGGTCATGTCCCTTTCTGTGTTGCATCTCCCCTGTGTAGTTCCTGTCTTGGTGCTGAAGGCTGGGGCCCCTCTTGTTCAGCAGATGTCATTCCTCCCTGTGCCTGGATCACCCATGCCATAATTAGGTACCTGGCTTGCCAGCCAGCCTTTTTGCATGTCTTGATTTTCAGTCAGCACTGCTCCTCCCTTTCAGGGTCTTTCTGTTTTTCTCCTCCCCTGCCACTCCTGCTGCTGCTGCTTTTTTTGTGCACCCTGGATTTGGATTTTCCCCCACTCCACTTTTATCATATTTCTGCCCCACAGAATGCAGTGGCATCTCTCCCCCCATCCCCAGGACACTTTTTCTGCCCTCTCTCCCATCTCCAGCCCCTCCATCTGCTGCTCCTGCTGACGTGCAGTGGCATGAGGCTGGCATGAGTCCTCTGACCACGCTGACCTCCCCATCTCAGAGCTTGGCCTCTTCCCTCTCTGCCTTGTCCCTTGTAAACTCCTCTAATTTTTGCTCTACTGAATGCTGATGGTGGTATTCCCCCCCAGGCTTGGTTAGCCCCTTCTCTGCCTTCAGATTTGCTTCTCAAACTGTAGCAACTTTATGAAGAGAACTGGCGTACAAATGATGGTTTGTCTTTACCCGTTGGTTTTCTCTGTCCTGCTTTCCTCCTCCATGCTTTTTACAAAGGTAGAATTTCTAACTTTTTTGCTTGTGTTAAGGGTCCCAACTCATTTTCCATTGTCTCTTTCATTTGTTTTCCTACTCGTAACCTCTCTCCTTCAGTGCAAAGCTGCTTTACCCCTCCTCCTGCAGCAGCTGCTGTGTCCTCTGCAAGCCCCATGGGATGCTCTGTCTGGAGCTTTTGCCTCCCAGCTCTCTGCCAGTTTAGTCTGTCTCTGTGATTTACCTCTGAGGGCTTTCTTAATAGCCCCCACTGCTCCACATCTCGGTTGTGATCAAATATTACCTTTCTTGACTTTGTAATTGACCTTGCACTAACCAGTTTTGGTCTCTTCACTTAGAGGTTTCCTCTAAGTTCTGTTGTCTTTGTCTTGTCCAGCTTCTGACAGAGCTTTTCTTGTGACCTCATGAGTTTACCCTGTATACCAGCTTCAGGGTATGTTTTTGTGTGGCTGCAGGGGATCTATTCTGTGGCCCTGTCCAGATCTTCCTACAGTCCCTCCCTCTTTGTAATTTTGTCCACTCATAAAAGCTGGAGTGGCCTGTCTCTGCTGATGTTACATGCTTGTATTTCTGTTCAATTCAAAATTTTGACCTCTGTCTCTGGTGCTTACTTACATGCATGTGCATGCACCTGGGTCTTTCTGCTTAAGGAATGTAAGATGCAGCATTTCCTATCCATCTCTGCCTCTGAAATTCCTTCAGGTTTTTTGTTGTCTGCTGGTTCCCCTGAACTCAAATTAGTTCCTCCTCCTCTGCTGTGCCAAATGCAAGATGCGTGTCTTCCCTTTTAAAGCCCTCCTTAGCCTTGTTCTACCTTTTCTTTTTAGTGCTTCTTCCCTCTGTGGTTTTTGATTCCCAGCCTCCGCCTCTCATTGTGTTTCCTCAGGCTGGGTTCTCAGAGAAAGAGGGCTTATCTGATCATGCTGCCTCTGCCACCCCTTTCCAGATAACCTGCAAGCCCTTTGGCCAATTTTACACACATTTGACAGGAGTAGAGAGCTTGGAAATAAACGAGTTCCTGCATGTCGTTGAAGAGCAGGTAGCTGAATCAAGGCAGTGGTAGGGGCCTGAAGGAGACCCTTTTCTTCAAGGGTCTCAGCAGTGCCTCCAAATGACTCTGCCAGCTGTAGGAGAAGCTCCAGCTGGAGCTTGCAGTCAAGTCATTAGTCTCAGAGACAGCCTCCCTCCTGAAGGCATGGGAAGCCAGGCTTCATTAAGTCTCCTGCTCTTAGGGTTGCTTGCTCAAAGTGGTGGCTTGGATCCCTTTTATTTTACTCCGTGTGATGGGGAGTAACCTGCAGCAAGCACCTGCAGCACTTCTTCACTTGCTGCCTTTGCATGAGGCCTGTTAGAGCCCTGCCATCGGGTTTTCCCAGCAGAGAAAGACCCTGGCACTTCCTCACACTCTGCCCTGCTCTCCTTCCCTGCCCTCTCTTGCTGGCTCTGTCTCACAGTGTGGCTGAGCTGGTGTAATATCCAAGCTTCTAATTTAAAGGGTTGTTTGCCCCTGTCCCCCAAAGAAAAAGGTGTTCCTGCTCTTGTAGTGAAAACTCTTTCCTTGGGTCATTCTTTTTTCAGCTCATGTAGAGGTCAGGCATGGGGAGAGGAGTTGTGTGTATTTTGCTAGGAATAAAGTGAGTGGGAAAGCAAGACTGCTTTTTTGCTGTGGCAGCTGGTACCTAGATCAGCTTAACTGCGTTGTGAAACCACGTTTTTAAACTGAATCTCCTGGGATGAGGGTGTTTTTACCACCTTTTCTCTGTAGCTGGTGCAGTGGGGTTGCTCTGTGTAGGTGCTTGGTGCTGGGCTGAGGTAACTGAGTCTACAGCAGTGGTGAAAATGCAGGCATTTTGCAGAGTCTTTCACAGAATAGTTGAGGTGGGAAGGGACCTTTGGAGATCACCTAGTCCAAGCCCCTTGCAGGTTGCTCAGGATCATGTCCAGGTGACTTTGAATACCTCCAGGGTGGACACAGTCTCTTGAAGCAGCCTGTGCCAGTGTGCAGTTACCCCTCACTGCTGTGTGTTGGTTTTGTTTGTTTAGTATAAAAAGTGTTTTCCTGTGCTTTCCAGCTGGTCAGTTCCCCCTGGTGCATGGGCTTGTTCCTCCTCAGGGAGGAGAATTACATGATTGTCCTCCTTGCTCACTGATAGTGCTACTGTGCTTAGAAAGAATGATTGTACCTTTCTCCCTCCTAGCCTGGAAGAAATACTAGCATAAATGCTTCTGCATCCCTTTTTTTATTTTCTTTTGTTCTGTTTTCCCTTCCCAATGCCAGAAAGCTCCTGTCCTCCCATTTGAAATGAGAAAGGCTCTCTCTGGTAGCTTGGTGACAACTGCTGGTAGTCTGTGTAGCATGTCAAACTAATAAATTACAGTATTTGCAGACAAGGAGTTCTAAAATCTTAATTAGCAATAAAAGGGAGCAGGTAGCTGAAGAATCTCCCTGGATCTTTGTCTGTCTTTCAGGGGTGCTGTCTGACTGAATCACTGAAGTTTTGAGAGGCAGCATCTTGCTGCTGCTTAGTGAACAGGGAAGAATCCAGATGAATTTGTGGGGAGAAAATGGAAACTAACTGCTGGTTTATGGCTATACTTCTTATTCCTGTGATCCTTTATGGTGGGGTGGGAAAATTATCTTGGAGAAATGCATGCTTTTAGCAAGTACACTTGACTTGGAGGATAAGTCAATTTGCTGTTTACCTGAAAGCTCTTTCTGCTGAAAAAGTGCAAGATGTCAGCTTTGCCTTGCAAATTGAATGTTCTCTCGTGCTAATGGTCATGGCTGAGGGGCACAAATGTTTCTTTAGCACGCCAGAAGGAAGAGGGAGAGATTGCCCCGGCTGCATTCTTTTCTAGATATTACATTTTAGAACTTTTTTTAGGGTTATTTCTACAGAGCTGTGCCCTCCAAAGGAACAGGGGAGCGGGTGCAGACCCATGCCTAAGGATACAGCTGGAGTGCTGGAGGAATGGTGTGCTCTGGGAGGTAGGAAGGAATGTGCAGCAGGGCAGTTTGTCATCAGCTCTTCCAGCCTGTCAATATTGAACAGATTGTTGTTAAGTTTCTTTCTCTAGAAGGTAATCAATTCGGGGTTGAGCAATTAATAAATGGCTGCCTGAGGCTTCCAGTTTAGAGGTTGAAAAGGAGATGCTGTAGCCCTGCCTGGAAGAACAAAGATGCAAGTGAAGGTTATAGAGAAAAATTTGGGTGCTGACTCCTAAGTGTCATCCTTACTAAAGTAAGGGAAAATCTGCAGTCACTTGGGAGAAGGACAAGAAACCAAATAAGCAACTTCAAGGAGTATGGAAAGTTGGGTCAAAACACTGGTGGTGTTTTTATTTGGAGATGGAGGGAGGCACTTGTATGTCTGTCCTTCCTCCCTCTGTTTTAAATAAAGAGAACAAGAAGCTTTGTTTTTCTTTAGGAAAAATAAATTTGAGGGAAGGTAAGAAACCAGACTCTCCATGCGTCAGAAGTATTTTAAGAGATCTCATGAAAGAGAGGGAATTCCTTTAATGAAAGCCTGCGTAGTAAATGCTGTTTCCTTTTGGCAAGGATAATGTGAAGGTGAGATTTGGGACTCTACACTCTTTTCTCCTGGGAGAGTATTTAAGCATCTGGGATGTTATGAGGTGAATTACAGCAATAGTAGGGACATTCTGTTTTTTAATATTGGAAGGGACGCAGAGCATTCAGGAAAACAAAAAAAGAAGTGACATTAAAACGTTATTGACTGTGAAACAAAATGAAGTTTCTTATTGTCTGAGCGTGAGTGATAGCACAGGGAATAATGTTTGACAATTCTTCGAGTGACCCTGGACGTTGAACATGTAGGACTTGAAGACTAAAGAAGGATAATAAAAAGCAATACAGGGGCTGGAGGGCATAATGAACTATGTCAGAAATTTCCTGCCTAGCTTTGATGCTCAAAACAATTTCATTTCACCCCCTCATCTTGATAGGCTAGGAGCACATATCAGCCAAGAGTTCAGCAGTCCAAAATGCTTCATAGTGTTAGTGCTTCATAGCTTTGGTACTAAAATGGCAGTGCTGAATTTTTTGGATGTCTGGGAGCAGTACTAGAGACACCAGGGTAAATCATGTGTCCTTACATGTATTTTAAGAGCTACAAGTTACATGTATTTTAAGAGCTACAAGAACAGGAGGAAAAGCACACGTAGGAATCTTAGGAGACTTCACTTTTTGTGCAGGTGTGCACTAAATCTTACAGGGACTACATGTGGTGACAGTTTCAAAACTCAGGCTGGGGATGTACTAATGAAGCCATCACTGCTTTTCATTGGAAAATATAAAAGCAGGCATTGCCTTGGGCATTCCAGCAGGCCGCTGTAAATGCTGCTTTGTGTTGTAGTGCTTAACCAGACCTGGAACCAGCAGCAGTGGTCCAAGTCACTAGGGCATGTATTCAGTGGGCTGTGAGGAAGAAGCAGCTCCTAAGGATAAGGCACGAGGAGCAGTGCAAGTTAGAAGTACTGCGTGGGCAATCCAACACTTCCTGCCTGCATACTCCCAATATAAGCATAATCTGCCAGGGAGCTTCTGCTCGCTTCTGTTCTTCCCTTCATGATAAGGGTAACCACTAAGGGTACTGTGTGTGAGGAACATGCTGATCTGGGAGATGGAAAAGGGCTGCAAAGGTCGTGTGCTGACCTTGGAGGAAGAGAAATAGTTGATTAAATGGCTCACAGGGCAAGCTGTGCCTTAGGTGCAGAAAAGAGCTGGCATTCCGTGGGTTTACTCAAAACTTAGGAATAACTTGTGAATACAAGGATTGCAGGTTATAAAGGGATTCTTTTTTCTCAGCATCTCTGCAGGAAAATAATAAAAGTGCAATAAGCAGTAGCTGTGTTGCACAAAGATGTTTGGATCCCCAACAGTGCTTTACCATTGTGAGTCTGAACCAGCAGGGCAGGCAGCTCAGTCTGTCCCTCGTGCACCAGCATGTGCTCTTACCTTTCACATCCAGGTACATCTTGTGCCACCAAGTGCTTCAAAGCCCTTGTGAAGTAAGGAGGCTGAGCACCATGAGCTCCAGAGCTCAGGGATCTGTGTGCAGGACTGCCCAGCCATCCTCTTTCCTGTGGTTATTATGGGTATTGCTCTTTTTTCTGACCACAGGCGTGTCTGGCTGGCTTCTGGATGCTGAGTACTTTGACTTTTCAAAGTAAAGCTATACTAGATTAAAGAGTAGTTTCAGGCTTCTGTGCAGCAAAGTAACTTTAAATATACTTTCTGGTGGGATGATGGAGAATGATAGAACTGTAAGAGCAGGGAGATCTTGTGTCATGCATCCCCTGGGGCAGGTTCATCTCTGCCTTATGGTATCCTCAGAGAAAATAAGTGTCTATTAGAGGAAGCTGTAGTGTGAGATGCCTCAGTCTCACAGAGCAGTCTCTCTGGTGCCTCACTTCCCTAGCTTCTGAAAAACGGAGCATTTAGCTAGCTCCCCTGACCAGTCTGAATCCCTGCTTTTCAAGTCCAAGCCTATTGTTTCTTGTCTTTGCACTGTCCAGCGTAGATAACAAATTATTATTTTATCCTTTCACCGTTTTTAGAAGTTTAAAGGTTGTAGTAATACAACAACCTTGATCTGTGGCCCAAGAATATGCTGTTCTCAGGTGGTGTTAAAAGTAGCATATTTTAACATGCCTAATTGTAGAACAGGGAAGGAGCAGTCAGAGGAATGTGACATCCATATAGGATGTAGTTTGCTTAAAAAAGAGGGGGGGAAGAAATCACGAGGGCAGATCACATTTCACACTGTGCATCTGCAGAATACCAATGCCATACTGGGGAAAATAAGGAAGTCTTCTGTCAATATAAGGGCCAGATCTGAGAAGAAGCAAAGGATGTGAAATGGCTCTGATCTTGGTGAGGGGGTTGGATGTCTGACTGGATGCATAATTATAGCAGAGGTACAAGACCTCTTCTGCCGTCAGAACTTGGGAAGCTAGTCACAGGCCACAGCAATCTGTGGTGATTAAAAGAAATGTCATCCCTTTCATATTTATTGAAAACATTTTTCTTTAAAAGACAGTAAACATCTGCTGTGGAAGTGAGCGGCTGTGAGACGGAGCGGCGAGCAGAGGCGAGGGAAGGCAGTGGTGTTGGAAGAACAAAGAGCTTCACTGGAGGCTCCTGTCTAGTTTGCCCATGCTTTGATATTTCCCCACTGATTCTGATTGTTTCCATGCCAATTATTGTATGAATTGCTCCTGGCTGACCTCGCCACTTAGCCATCCTTAGTTGTCTCAGCGGTGGGAAGAATCTGAGTGAGGAATGAGTAGCTTTGTGAGTTGGTTTAGGAAGGATGGTCCATGTGCTGGGAGTGGTGGGAAGGTGGCAGGAGTGGAGGGAGGAGGAGGAGGATAGGGGATCAGGAATCCTTTTGGTTGCACCATTTAGACATCAAAGCAAAAGGGTGGAGGATGGGGACAGAGTTGTTCTGCAGGTAGCTCCAGACAGCCTTTCAGTACACTGAGCTCTCTTGGCATGAGAAAAAAATACCCCAAGAAAACACTCTATTTTCCCAGAATGAGGCTTTACTGTATTAGGGGAATGGTGGGGGCTTACCACATGTTTTCCTCTGATAGCATTGTTTTTTTCCATCTGGCAGCAGGTTGCAGTGTATGGAGATTGTTCCTGCTGTGACTCATTTATGCAAAAATTAAGCTCAAACCCATGTTTTGGTTGTGTGCCTTAACAGGAGACTTCACAGAATAGCAGGTGTGTGTTGCTAAAAGATTGTCTCTGCTTTGGTGTTGCCTGGTGGGGCAGAGTCTCCCTCAGAGATTTTATTAGTCTTCAGCCCATGGCAAAAAAAAAATGATGGTTGCTTGGGGAAGTGTTCTCAGTGGCTGGACAATGGTGAGCTTGGAAGAGCCTTCTTGAAATGAATCCCTGTTTTGTGGAATCCAGAGAAAAAGCAGGATCTAAGTAATGGGCTGGGTTTGGCGTGAGGGGTGTCTACATCCACTGTGACAGAAGGGAGAGAGGAAGGGCCATCCCCTGGAATGCCTCGTGCATGAGTGAGACTGAAAAATTAATCTGATTTAAGAGGGAATATGAGCTTGGAGGATGCTACCTGTCCCTGAGTAATTCACTGGAAGCACTGTGCAGGCTCAGTGCTCCTGCTTTGGGGCAGGGGAGTCAGAGCACTGAGGGGGGGCCATGCCACAGCCTGCAGCTCCTGGGCAGCAGGACATGGGGAGCAGCAGGAGGAAGTCTGCTGGCACTTGCTCACCTTGGATGGCAGCATCCCATGCATTGGAGCACAGTGGCCAGCCAGGTGGCCAGCCTGGGCTCCTGCAGGAGGGCAGCAGTGGCCACAGCCTGGGGTGCACTTGCACCTGCTCTTGGGTTGAGCTTGCCCAGAGCATCTCTCAAGCTCAGAATTAGATGCTTTAGCATAACTGCCCTTTAGCACTTACGTCTGAATTGTCTTCATTACTGGGGACTTTCTGCCAGGTCCTGTGGTCTGCCACAGATGCTAATTTGTCACAGCCAAGTAGGATTTATGCACGCTCCCCTTTCCTTCCCTTCCCTGCATTAGGGGCGCAAGCTCCCATGTGAGTTCTACAGATGTTTTGGGGGAACCAATTTGGTTGTTCAGAGCAGAAATAGTAATGCTCTTAGAAAAGCTGAAATTGTACCTTTCTTAGCTTCTGTTGTAGTGTAACCAAGGCATATTCTGCAGACTAGATGAGATCCACGTTGTTGAAGAGTACAGTCTGGAATGACACGGGTTGGGAAGGGGCACGAGGACAGCTGTACCAGTTCAGAGTAAATCCTGCACCTTGCTCAGCATCATGCCTCAAAAAGCTGTGGGCAGCTGTTGGATCTAATCACCAATGATGGGGGGGATAGGGCAACCAAGAGGCATTCCATGAGTTTATTTCATTATCAATCTCAGTGAAAGTGGAGACATACAAGGTGGTAAAACCCACCATAACAACAGAAGTCAAAGCTCTCTATGTTACAAGGTATTTTAAAAGTTTTTTAGCCCATAGGCTAATGTTAAAAGCTTACAAGCATCTACTTAAGTCAATCACTAAACACTACACATACACCTTACAGCATACAATAGTTGCTTGTTCTATATTTTTTGCAGCTCAGAAACTTTCTATGCTCCAAATATTTCAAGGCCTAAAATTCAACTGTTTCAAACCTCTATCTATGTAAGTTTGTTACAATGCTGTGAAAGTCCTCTGCTTTTTCAGTTCCCACAATAGATAGCTGTGCAATTGTAGCTTGTTTTGGGAGCTGTAGGAACGTGATGTGATTTACCTGTTGAGTAGCCCTCTTTCATGTGCTTGTCCCACTCATATTTTGACCCATGTAAACTTTTTCCATACCCACAGTACCCTTTGGCAAGGGCATCCACAGGTCTGCTGTGTGCAGCTCCAAAAACTGCAAAAACTTGTTAAAAATCTGGATCTCACCAGTTTTGGTTGATGGCCCTTGGTTTTTAAATGAGAAGAGATGGTTAAAGGGTCAAATTCTTGACCATCCTTGCCATGGTATATATATTCGTGAAAAAACCTTTACCAGATCCCCTTCAAGTCACCTTTTTTTCCCCCTCCAGACTCCATTATTTCTGACTGAGAAGCTATTCCCTAGTGTTTATCATTGTTGTTGCTCTTCTCTTGACACTTCCTCAGGAGCACCTGTAAGCTGAACAAACAACAGCGACAACAACAAAACCCAGATGTGTGCTGTGTATTTTATGAAAGGGAGAGGGATCTCCTTGGAAATGTTTTCTGTCTAATAACTGTAGTCAAAGTAATTTTTAAAGGAAATTCAGGATTAGTATTGTCAGTTATTGATAAATAGTACTTTAGATCTTCTCAGGGAAGGAAAACTGCTGTAAAGCTGCAGGGGTAGAAATATCCCCTCAAACTATGTAATCCATTCGCTGTTCAGCACCGTTAGCCCTGTTGCTTACAGAAGATACTTACACCAAGAAGATACCTCTATCAAGGCTTTTTTAGTTGCTGTCTAGTGATTAGGGACCCAGGATAATACTCATAAGAGCTCAAGTTTCTCCTTCAGATGAAATGACTACTGGCAGTGATTATTGATATCTAAGGTAACTTGCTGCAACTGCTGCAGTACTTCTGGATGTGGTGCAGACATAACCCATATGGTCTGAGATGGGGAGAATATTTGTGCAAGAGGCTCTTCATCATTCTGTCATGAGCTTTTATTTATTCTTTTGATCTGTCAGTGCTGTGGCAGGGTTTCTGTGTGCTCAGGCATTCTTTTATTACACCCACCTGTCCGTTGCAATAAGCCTTGAGTCAATGTTCTCAGCTAAAATTTTGCACGCCTGTTCTTCTGAAAGGGACCTGAAAGTCCACCTCCTTCCCAGAGGGTAAATGTTTGGCACTTTCTGAAATGGAGCATCTTCAAGTAATTTCAGGTGCCTGATTTGAAGTACTTCTGAAGGACTTTGAAGTCCTTCAAAAGAACTTCAGATCAGGCACCTGAAATGACCAGTTGCGTGTGGAAAGCCTGAGCTCCGAGCTCTGCGTGTCTCTGCGGAAAGGTCGGATCTTGCTGGAATCATCTGAGGTACAGTGAGGGTACTGCAAAGACACAGTGTACTCAGCAGCTGAGCTGCAGCCCTGCAGAGGGAGGTGCCTGGCTGGCAGGGATGCTTGATGCTCCTTTCTTGCTGCTTTCTTTCTTGGAGAGGCATTGAAATCCTGGCTGTGATGTGACGGGGGAGACTTGAACGACGGTGTGACTCTGACATAACATTTTTGTCTTGCCTTTCCCGTGGTTTTCAGAGCTGTTTCCCAAGACATTTGCAGTGGCCCTACTGGGTGAGCTGGCCTAGGGCAGGGACTGGACACCTGAGGTTCCTGAGTCCTGCACTGTCCCTTGCTGCTCCAGTCTAATCACCTGGCTGCCCTGTCCCCTCTGGCCACTGCTCTTATCCCCATGCACCTCCAGGGCCTGGGAGATGGGTAAACTGGGAGCTGCCAGGCTGTTGTTGGGCCTGTTCCTAGCTCAAAAAGCTGGCAACAATAGCCCTGATCCGTCGGGGATAAGGATCAGGGAATGGCTTCCTCCTTATGGCATGGGATTTGCTGTCTTTTGGAAAAAAACAGATGCACAAACCTATAATATTTTATTAATTTTGAGGTAGCACTTGGCTCGCTACCTCCTCCCTATCAGCCCTTGTGTTGTCAGTAAATTATATTGGATTTGCAATTAAAAGCCAGCTGTGCCAATACAGTACCAGCCAAATGCCACCATCACTGTCTCCTGGGTGTCCTAGGGAAGGTGTGGAGTACACAGCTCCTCCTGTAGTGAGCTCTTCTCTCACTTCAAGAGGGAATGATAAGAGTTTAAATGGGATCTCAGACATGTTATTTTTGTTAATCAGAGCACTCTCTCGCTAAGAAATGCAGTTCCCTTCTTAATACTGCGTGTCATGGATATAGCAATTCCCAGAGCTTGCAAAATGCCAAACATCATGCAAAAGGTAACTATTTGAGCACAACATGTACTGGTTGGATGTCTGCCTCAGGCTGATTGTTTTCCTTCTTTCCTTTCTTGATTAAAATAGTTTTGGGGAAGTATTTCTGCTTTCTGGGATTTCTTTGAAATACTGAAAAGCATTTGTGCCCACCTGTGTTGGAGCAGGAGTTTGCAGCCAGGCACAGGGAACAGCATTGAGGATGTGCTGCTCCCTGTTCCTCTGGAGATCCAGCCTGTTCTTCCAACTTCTGAGCTTTTGTGTCTCACCTCTGCGACAGCAAACCTGCTGCAAGTTGTAGCAACAGCCTGTTTTGTCTTCTATCCATACTGGAGCTGGGCAGGACTTTTTCTGCACTGTCTTCTTCTGTCCCTCAGCTTCCTAGGCTCCTGGAGCCAGAATGGGAAGCAGGGAGCTCTTTGGGTCTTAACTCTCTCACTTTTGGCTGCTTGAGGAAGGTGCAGCAATCCAGTGCAAAGGGATATAGAGGAGGAGAAATGTAGAAATTTGGTCTCTTTGGAACGTGGAGGAGGACTCCAGGTAGAGTTACAGTGAGGGTCCTAAAAACCACTGGCAAGGGAAAAAGGGAAACCCACGTTAGTGCTGTCTGTGAGGATGGTGAGATTTGACATCTACCAAAAATCTGTGCTGTTGATTCCTGGGGTTGTGATCTTCCAGTGAGCTTTGTAAAGTCTGATACCCAGCTGTGATAAAATGCTATTTTTAAACTAGATAGCTGGAAAACTCCTATGGAAAAAATCCAGCACCATGTTAAAAGCCTGATAAACGAAGTTGTGAGCTTAGCTGAGAAATAACCTGATTGAATGTTGTGTGTGGAACTTTTAATTCCTGCCACCATTGCGTGTTTGCCTTGTGGTGCAGTTTGAAATGTCATTGCAGGTGGGATATATGCATGCTGTAGCAAGGCTATGTGTGCATACAGAAATTGGATTATGAGCTGTCTTTAGGTGTAATAAAGATCTTGTCCTTCCTGCTGCTTTTGAAAACAGTTTGCTTCAAAGGCTGTAGTATTTGCTTTGTCCCTTGGCCTTTGTGGGGTGAGAGAAGAGGCTGCCTGCACCTTAGATGTGTGAGTTGTCTCTGGCAGTATCTCTCCCCAGGATGAAGAGATTGGTACAGCAAACAGTGGGGGAGTGTTTGCCTCTGTTGTTCCTTTCCCTGTTTGTTTCAAATGTGCTAGCTTTCCCAGTCCTCCCCTTAAATCACATTATTTCATAAAGAGTAAAAAGAAACATAATTTGGAGCAGCAGCAAGCTGAGCCCAAGTTAATAGTTTGAATTGCACTCCATCTGTTCAGCTGCATGCCCTGATGGATGTGCTGAACCCATTTTTCACAATTTGTTTTAAGCTGCTAAGAACCATCTCTCCTGGCTCCAGTCCAGGCTGGCTGTGGAGAAAAACTTTGTTTCTGGACATCGATGTTCAGAGGGCAGGATTGAATCAATAAACCCAGATTCAAGGCCACCTCTTCACCTGCAAGATGCCAGGTTTTGAAAGCTTAAATTCTTCTCTAGACTTGAGCATTGTTATTGAAAATTAGAAGGGGAGGGGAATCCCCCAACACACACACGCACAGAGAGGATGAAATTTGCAAACGTGATTATGCAGGACCTGCTTTAAATCGGCTTATTGCTGTTTTATGATGGCAAGCAAGCAGTCACAGAAGCCAGGGTGATTGGCCTTGCCATGTGTGCATGCTGCTGGTAACTCAATAACCGATGGACACCCACCGTGGTCTCCAGACCTCGAGCCTTTGATGTAGCAACAAACAAGATAGATTGCTGTAATTTATCTGGCCCCTGGAGGGCTGTGCTGGTAATGTGCCATGAGCCCAAGGGCCAGCCATCCATAATCTGTGTAAAAATACAGCGGATCGCAATCACCGAGCTGCGGGGCCGTCTTTGTTTGGTGCTGCACACGTTTGCGTGTGTACAGAGCACGGCATGGGCTCTGACTTCAGCAGCCAGGGCCACTGAGCTTTGGTGTAATGTGCACAATCCCCCCATTAACTTTGACTGGTTTTGTTATGTGCTAAATGCACACCTTTCAAACAGACTTGGGAGGGCAGTGCCGGGAACCTGATATCTGTGTGCCTTTACAAGCATAAGAGAGAACGGAGGTGTGCTGGGTTTGGGGAAAAGGAATGGGATTTTGTACCAACTGAAGCCTCTGGAAGATTTGCTGATGAAGGACGAGTGCCTGGGGCGTTGGAGTTGGGTGGCCCAGCAACCAAAGGAGAGGGAGTGTAGCCCCCTGGCTTGCACATGGGCCTCTCTCCGTGGGGTGGTGAGAGTTGGAAAGTAAAAGTACCGAAAACAAAGAACCCGTCACCTTGAGTTTCTGATTTGTTACTGCGTGGCGCATTGCCCTTTCACACCTGGGTTCTTACCGCTTCCAAACAAGGGCTTTGTGTTACCTCAAAGCTCCTTCTTTTGTGGGGTGTTTTTTAAAACACTTCCATTGAGTCAGCAAGAATTCTGCAGTGCGACTTGGGGTGTGCTGTGCCAGAGCCTGATGTGCCAGCTGTATAGTGGGGTGTGAGGACTTGCTTTGCCCAGCATGGCCATGGAAGGGCAAGGATATATCTGGATGTAGGTGTGGGGATTGCCTGCCAGTCAGTCACGCTGGGCTCCTCCTCTCCTCCCACAGGCGTGGCGCTGGCCCAGCGGCAAGTGACGGTGCAGGAGGGACCCCTGTACCGCACGGAGGGCTCCCACGTCACCCTGTGGTGCAAGGTGAGCGGCTACCAGGGCCCTGCGGAGCAGAACTTCCAGTGGTCCATCTACCTGCCCTCGGCCCCCGAGCGGGAGGTGCAGATCGTCAGCACCGTGGACCCCTCGTTCCCCTACGCCATCTACACCCAGCGCGTGCGCGGCCGCGGCATCTTCGTGGAGCGGCTGCGGGGGGACGCCGTCCTGCTGCACATCACCGAGCTGCAGGAGCGCGACGCCGGCCAGTACGAGTGCCACACGCCCAACACCGACGAGAGGTACTTCGGCAGCTACAGCGCCAAGATGAACCTCGTGGGTAAGCTGGCCTGCTCACGGCGTGGCTGCGCCCGGCGCGGCCTTGTCTTGGTTTAGGAAGGCGGGCGTCTGCCCGGGAAAGCTGGAGCTTCCCTTGGAATGGAGGATGTAAACCTCCCTCCCTCCCAAGAACTACAGTTTTGAAATTAAGGGGCTTTCAGGCAAAGATATGGGAGTCGGAATATAATAGTATGAATAAGAAAAGTTCTTTACTAGAAGTATTAAAAATGTAGTAGCACAAAAAAAAAGGCAAACAGAAAAGACTGACAGAGTCAGAATATGACTTGACGCCCTGTGAGTCAGGGTGTTGGTAGCAGTTCACTTAAGTCCTCCTGGAAGGACAGATGTGGTTCTGTTGGAGCAGAGATGATCCTGTAGAAGGATCCAGTTTTCCTCTGGGAATCCAGTGGAAAACAGGCTGTCCTGGTGTTCTGAATCTCAGGTTTTATCCAAGTAAGAGTGCTTGGCTCCTCCCACTGGGTGGAGCATCTCCCAATGGGATGATGCAATGTTATCAGTCATGCCATGAGCCTCAGTGGCCCATTAACAGCAGATATCTGTGGAAGAGATAAAATAACACTGTCCCAGCAGGTTTTAACAGCTGGCCCATTAACAGAAGACACCCACCCCCTCCTGCCCCAGAGTCATGAGGAATGGGTCATAGAAGAGAAAAAAACACTTCTGCAACTTGTTTCAACAGATAGTAATAGAATACATACTTCTGGTTACAACTTCCATTGCAACCCAAGACAGGTCTCAAACCCTTGAACCCCTCACATGCAGTGTGGCCTGCACAGGTTATCAGATAAAAATCCTGTGAGGGAGAACAGGAGTCGAGAGCAGGTGGCACAGTGGTATGAATTACAGGGAATCACGCTGTAGAGGCACAGGAAATAGCAAGCTTTCTTCACTATTAAGGCCCTCATAAAAATGAGACACCAGGCAGCACGGCTGGGCAGAGGAACGTTTGAAGCCACGGCTGAAAGCAAGATGGATGTGGAACTGATTTACGCAGAGGGAAAGGAGCAGGGAGTCTGTGTCAGATGGCACAAGTCACAGATGAGAGAGCTGTTTGCCAAAGGTGGTGAATAACTGAGCAGGGAAGAGAAGAGTAGTAATGAGCAGCACATAAAAGGGAACAGGAGAGATGGTCATCTTCAGGCTCTTACAGCAGTGCTGAATACATCCTGAAACCACTGAGCAGATTGAGCTGTCTGTAGATTGAGTGTGCAGAGAAGCTGGTTTGGGAATTTTTTATTTTTTTTTTTTTTTTTTTTTTTTTTAGAAAAAATTGAAAACGGGTACTTTAAAATCTGGAGATTTGACCTTTTTGACCTTCAGCTTGCTTTCTCTATCTCAAAACAGTATTTGAAGTGTCTAACTCAGCTAACAGCAAATAGCTTTCATCCAAGTCTTTGGCTGAAAGACCGCTAAAAGAGATCCTTTGCAACACAGACACCCTTCTAGTAAATTCAAGCCCACAGAGAGCAAGCAGGATTGCTTTCCTTGGGAGGTGTCTGTGAGCCTGCAGCTTGGAAACCTTGACATTATCCAGCCCATGGTGGTGTTGCTGGTTCAAGGCTGTGTTGACACAAGAAATCCAGTGTGAAAGGAGCCAGGATATGAAATCAGTCACAATAGCCTTCCTTTGGGTTGAGCTCTTGCCCCCAGCTTGCGTGGCTTGGCCTCTTTCCTTCAGAGGAAAGTCACAGTCACTCTCCACAGCACAGGTGTAGGGGCTTATTTAGGTGCCTTTTTTGCCATCTGATGTCCATGAGGAGTTGGGAGCTAGATGCCTGAGTATTCTGGTTTTTATTTGTAGTTCTGTAATTTGCTTTAGGTGTCCGGATTTGCAGTTCCCACTGCAGTTTAAACAAGACTGAGTCAACGCTGCTGCTGCTAAATCACCTTGGGGAGTGAAACCCTTTGAAACCAACACCCTCTGAAAAAACCTGCCTGGGGGCAGGGTGGGGTTGGATGGATTCTGGGTTGCTCTGCCAGGGAGCTGGAGCTGAGCACAGCCAGCATATCCAGTGGCTGGGCAGTGGGAAGCTCCTCCACTGCTCTTTCCAAGAGTCTGGGGAGCCAAAGCTGGGTTGATCCATTCTTGTTCTGTCCTTCCCTTCCCACAGCCACAAACCAGTAAGATTTGGGAGTCTGTAGACACCCATGAGCAGTGCTTGGAGGACATTTGCTTCAGGGCTTACATGCGTCAGAGAGCCTCAAGAAAATTGATCTAAAGTAACTTTTAGTGGATTAGTTAAATCACATTACGCCCCTTCATGGATGCTTGCGCTCAGGATTTTGGGCCCTAATTTGGTTTAGCTTAATTCATTTCTGAAAATTCACTTTGGAAATGACTTAGGGTCACTTGCATTTTGAACAATGTGCATCCATGTAGGTTCCCTCCTGTGGGTTGGCCAAATACTGACAGAAACTGAGATTTTCAAAGTGCTTCCAGCAATGACCTGTAGACAAGAGGCTGGTCCAGAGAGCTTTCCTTCTGCCTTCCATTCATGGGAAGTGGTGCTGGGCTTCAACTTTGTTGGACCCTGAAGTCCTTCTGAAGAAATGGGCTCTCTGCAGCGCTAGGCAGATCCCATGTCCTTTCTGTTTTCCTGTTATTTTAGCTCTCAACTATAGGTTGGGGGTTTTCAGGATGGTTTTGTTTCTGCAGACAAGATGCAAGAAGAGGTACAGAAAAGAGTTACTGTTCTCATTTTCTCAGTAAAATAACCAAACTTTTTTTTTTTTTTCATTCATCCAGCTATGAATTTTTAATTGACTCATTAGATTGAGTGGCTCTTTTCTGGCAGCAGCAAAGCCTGAAGGGAGACAGGTTTGTTAGCATCTCTATTCCTCCCCACTTATGTGTGAAGTGGATGGGTTTGAAGCAATGTTGATTTTAGGCTTGCTGCTCTGGGACCTTGGAATTGTTGTGTCCCGTGGTTTGAGGAAAGAGCTGAAGGAGGAGTTTCTTCCCTTTTCCACCTGCATGATACAGCCCTGTGACAGGGGAGCTGGATGGGAGCTGGAGCACGTGGGGCTGCTGTCTGCACTGGGGCATTTTAGCTTGCAGCAGAGCAGCTGGGATGTGTTCTGCTCCTGCCATCTGAGCATTGTGGAAAGGCTGTGTCTCCAGGGCTCTGAGGCTGCTGAAAAATAATCTTGTCAGCTTCAGAGACATGCCAGTTTGGCTTGAAAGTACACTTCACTCCACCTCATGAACAGCTAGCATGGCTGGTTGTCCCTCTCCCATTTTCAGTATCACCTCTCCAGATTCCTTTTCTTTCACTGATACTTTGGCCACAGTCTAGTACCGCTTTGAGGACCCGATGTCTGTGGTGGCCTGGAGTAAGAAGTGCTCCCCAGGCATTCTTTGGGATTCTTATCTGAATTTAGGCATGCAACACAAGTGCTAATCTCACTGAAGCTAGGAATGAGGCCAGTCATGTGGTTCAAGGGTCTTCTGCCACGTGAGCATGTGTATCAAGGTTTAATCTTCTTCACCCATCTTCAGTTTCCTTCAACTGCTTAAAAAACAAGTCTGTGTCTTACTGCTCCTCTTGTCATCCCCCTCTGAGCTGCATCTTGGGGATGGTGGAGTTATGCCTGGGCTGTGAGATGTGTTAGGAGAAGAATTTAGGAATTTAGGACATCTCAGGCTGAGTTTCAGGTGCTGAGGGAGGTGGGGTTAAAAAAAAAAAAAAAAAAAAAAGAAAAAGGAGGTGCAGCTCTTCAAGATGTTGTGGAACCATGTCCTTGTGATTGATTTATGAGAAAGGATTAGCCTATGTACAAAGTCTGCAACTCTCTTATTTGCCTTCAGATTTCAGTTCCCTGAGGCTGACCCAAAACTGCTGAGGCTAGTTCATGCTCTTTTACTCAGGCTGGCAGGAAAATGTTTTGGAAGATCTCATGAATTGTCTGGCCACTCGTTTAACACCAGACTCACTGCCTAAGGTAGATGTCCAGGCAATATTTGCCATCAGAAGACAGAAAAGGGCAAATCTGGAGAGCAGTCCATCTTTGTTTAAATTAAGTGCATCATTCTCTGTGTTGACTAAAGAGAGTTCCTACATGTTGGACATGAGCTAGGTACTTGTGGCTGAAGACTTGGCTGCTTTTGGAGACTTGCCCTATCAGGCTTCTAAGCAGCTGGTGGGAATTTTGGCTTTGTGGTTGAATTGGGAAGATGCTTGAGTGTACTAAAGAAGGGAGTTAGAAGATTTAAATTGGACTGATCAAATTGTGGATCTGGGGACACAATTGTATTGGAGTCCTGCTTGTTACTGGCTGTGATAAATATATGTGCTGTCCCTTCACTTTTTTAAGGACAGCAAAGGATTTGCAGGTGAAGGAAAGCAGCATGCCAGAAGCACAGCATCACCACTGACAAGGCAACAATATTTTCCAGGTTGTCATTGGAATTATCCCTTTTCTTAACTCTTGAAATATGGGCAGGAGAGGAGGTTTCTGTGCAGTAATTTAGTTGGTGGAGCTGCAGGAGTGCTATGCAAACTGAGGTGCTGGTTTGTGCTTCTCCTGTTGATGGGTAAACTTGTGTTTTGCTGCAGGGTAGACCTGAGCACATGGCAGTTCCTTCAAAGAGCGTGAGTCACTGCAAATTTGTACTCCACTATATCTCTGCAATGAATTGTTTGTGTGCCTGTACCCTTACTTAGATAACAGTGAAGAGGCCCAGGTCTAACCTCTTCAGAAGTTTCAGACTTTTATCTCAGTGTTTTTTTCATCTGTGCTCCCAAAAACGTTGAGATCTTTTTCAGAGTAAGTGATTTGAGGGAAGAAATCAGGCTTTGAGGTTTTTCTTAAACAGGTAGTGATAGAGCAGGAGGAAAGGTTTCAAAGCACTTGAGGGGGTGGCAGCTCTTTTAGTCTTTATTTTGGGGGAAGCAGCTGTACAGCATCAATCCTAAACACGTTAAAGCAAGAAAATAAAAGGGGGTTGGATGGGAGGAGACCACAGTCCCCAGGGTACCACGGACTGGGAAGAAGCAATGTCAGTGCAGACTTGAGAAACAAGGAGCACTCAAACACTGCTCTGCAGTGGACAGGAGCTGCTGTGGGGCTTCAGGGATGGTCACCAGGACCTCCTTCCAGCCAGGCTTAGGTCACAGAGGGCAGAGAGGCTTCATGCTAGCTAGGTGCTATTCAGTGGCTGGCCTGTCACCCTGGTCACACTTTGGCTCTCTGCTGTTTCTCACTGGTCTCATCCTGCCTGGGTGGGTTGGTGCCTTGGCCTCTGCCCTGTTCTGTGTCCTGCATTACCTGTGATAGCTCCTAGGGGCTCTGTATGGGCTTTTTTTGGCTGGTAGCCCCATTGTGGTGATGTTTCTACAGGGTGCCAAGCTTTGGAGTGGTGGTGGGCAAGGGCATTGATGGGGTGAAGAGCCATCTGCCTCTCTGCCTGAGGTCAGGGCTGGCTGTGGCTCTGCATGGTGGGGTCTTGTCTCCTATGCTGAGCTGCCCAAGGCACTGGCAGCTCTCTGCAGACCAGGACTCAGTCCATGGGCACTTAGACCATGCCTTTAGGAGTTTGTCTTTAGGATCCTCTGTGCTCTGCAGCTGTGGCATGTAACAGTGTGGCTGCTTGCAAGCCTGTGGCCGGGACAGGGAGGACACGTGTAAGGTGTGTCTGAGGAGCTTTGCTGGCATGGGAGGTGGAAGAAAGATTTCTGCAGGCCAGACATTTAGTACTGGAAAGAAACGAGCTGTTTGTGTGTCAGACAAGCCTTCAAGAGAAGAAAGCAGATCTCTCTTGTTGGACTTGCCACCGAAAACCTCCAGGATCTCTCTGCTGAGAGCGAAAGAGTGTGTACCAGGCACAAAAAAAAAAAAAAAAAAGAACTTTTATTTTCCCATAGCAGCTGCTGCTGCTTGTTGCCAGCAGCTTCCCTTCTTCTTCATGAAGCGCTGCCATACGTGATCTGTCTGTGCACAGAGTAGAGGGAGGAAGTCAGGTCACAGTTTGGATTTGGGAGAGCACAGTCTGCTCCTGGCAACCTGGATGAGAGCAGGCACTTCTCTCCTTGTGGGCCACGTGGAGCTCAGTGGCTGTTGGTTTATTCCAGCTGTCAACAGGGCTGAAGGTGGCTTTGCTTGAGGCAGGTGTCAAAGAAGGAGATGGCAGTCTCAGAGATGAGGGCCTTACCAGTCTTGATAGAAGTCTTTGGGGGCTCTTCTTTCTGTGCTGCATTTTTCTTTTGTTTTCACCTGAGAGACAGGGAAAAGTGTTTGTCACTGTACTTGAGTGGGCAGCTTGTGTCCTGGGGAGAGCAGGCTTTTTTGCAGATGAGCAACAACAGGGCAAAAATCGAAATAAGCAGTTCAGCCTGTCCTGAAGGGTTGCAAAGGCTTCATCTCTGGGGGCTTTCAAGACCTGACAGGATCAAGCTCTGAGTGGCCTTGTCTGAGCTTACAGCTGACCCTGCTTGACCCTGTAGCTGCACTACAGACCCCCAAGGTCCCTTCCACCCTGAATTGTCCTGTGATGAGCTACTGGGCTGCACTGCAGAAAGGAACCACTGTCAGGCAGCATTTTGGAGGGTTGGTGCTAGATAAAGGAGTTTGGAGGATCACAGCTAAATAATGGCATAACATTGACAATCTCAACCAGATGAGAACACCAAGGACCTATTTTACATCCCCAAATTCTAATTCTTTTTTTTCTGGCATATTTTTTCTATTTCATGTTGTACTTATTTCTGTAGTGAGGTTGCAGGAGTTTATCTCCATTGCTCTGTTGTGGTGTATGAAGCTGAAACTTGGAAATCCCAAGCACAGATGTCCTAATCTCTCTTAGTCTGTCTCAACAGCTTGGCTACCTCCATGAAACATGTGTGTACCTTATCTGGCCAAGCTGTATGAGTTGACCAAAGTGAGCTGCAGGATTGGTGTTGTGCTGTGTGAGTTGCATTCATCTTCGCCTGTTTGGGCTGTGCTTGTTGCAGTAATTAGCTCCCCAGAGGAACAAAATGTCCTTCACTTTCAAATTACCCTTTAGCTGACATTAAAAAGGGATTTTAAAAAAATAATCAAATGCCTTCTTATAGGTGGTCCTTTGCAACTAGAAACAGGGTATTTTGTGCTTACTGTCTTCCTTTGCATGCCTAATTCTCTCAGTAGTAACCTTCACCAAAAAATTGACCTATGCTTCCCTACTTTTTCTTTCTGTTCCTGCTATGAATGGAACAGAAGCATTTGTCTGTTAATGGGGGAGGAGTGGGGAGGGGTAAACATATTTACCTCTGGCAGTTCCTGTGGCCACAGTGTGGGGAATTGCACCTGGTTTGTGATGCTACAGGCATTGGGCCCTGTTATGCTGCCAACTTGCTGCATGTCCCTGGATATGGTGCAATCCATCTCCCTCACCATTTTCCAGCTGGTAAAATTAGGGATAATAGCACGCAAGCCTTTCACAAAGTCTAAGCTAAATAATTGTGATGGGCTTTGAGCTCTTCAGATAGCGGGAGTTAAAAAACAAAAGCTTATATTTCAGCTCTGCCTGGTAATAATGCTGAATAGGATTCATCTCCTGTCCTGCTTAGTCATTTCTGCCTCCTTGAGAGTGTAGCTGCCTGTGCTCACCCAGTTTTCCCCTGGCAGGGGCTGTGGGGCTGATAGGCACTGCCAGACTGGGGGGCCGGTGATCCGCAGTGCCGTGGGCAGGCACGTGGGAGCCCAGCACAGGCATCCCTGTGCTTTAGTCATGTGCAGTCTGGCAGTGAATTGCATGGGATGGTTATTCCTTGTGCTTCCTACACCACTCTTTTGCAGGCACCAGTCAGGTTAGAGCTGATGGGTTGTAAGAGGAATCTCTGAGCGTGTCCTCGCATAGTGGGACACGGCTCACTCGTTTTGTGTGTCGTTATCTCATCCCATGTTACTGTGTTTTCCTGCTAAACACTTCCAATTATTCCTGTTTTGTTGCAGTATGCCATCTCCTATTCTTTCCTGTTGGAATTGCTTGCCTGATTTATACTTTCCTATTGTTGTATTACATTGCATCGCTTCTGTACCTCTGAATGTGCAGGAGAAATGGAACAAATTGTGGGCAGACGATGCCTAAAAAATGGGTAATCCATTGTATCCACTCTCTTCTTTCTTCCTTCAGTTTTTTCTTCCCCTCCTTCGCCTTTCTGCCTGTCCTTCAAAACCAGGAGCAACTTGGTGGCATGACATGCTTTGTGGGAAGGGCTTTCAGTTGGGGAACTGAGTATTTTGTTTTTTTTTAATGCCATCCACCTACCCATTTCTCAAAAACCTTGCATTAGACACATTTGGAACACATCACTGTATTCCATATGTTTTTCCTATATTGTCCCCTTTGAGGCAGAGGTACTTTTTTTAAATTTAGCCAGCATGTGGAGAACAATTACGATAAGAATGCGTGTCCTTTTTTGGATGTATCTGTACACTTGTACCGATGCATTGTAAGAAGAAAAATGTCTTCTAAAAGGCATTTCTAAAAATGTAAATTAATACAGCCTCAGGCGATTGCACAGCCCTCTGCTCACAGATCTGGGCTTGCCTTTGAAATGAGCCCTCTCTTTTCCAGACTTTCTACGTCCCTTCCTTGTCAGGAAGGCAGGCGTGGAATCCCGAATGCTGGCTTGCCTTCAGACTGTAAAGGCTGCAGTGTTTTGCTTGGGTGAGTTTCTGTGCAGCACCGAGTCTGAATCCTAACGTCAGGACAGTCAGCTAAAATGATCTTTGAAAACTAAAGCAGCCTTTCCTGAAAAAGCCTCTTTTCTGAAGGCTCCGAGTCCTGCCCTCCAGTCTGCTCTTGAGCAGTGTCTGGCTCCTCTCAGGTGTCCCTCAGGTTGATGGGAATGTGGCATTTGCTCTTTGCTGAGCCCTTTGCCTCCTCAGTCTCAATGAGGCTCCAAGGCTTGGGGTCCTCTGCTGCCCTGAAAGGAGTTGCTGAAAACACAGCCCTGCTCAGACCATGTCTTCTTCTCCTGCTGACTCTAGCCATGTGCTCTGCCAGTTCCTGGTAAAATTAGGTGTTTGGTAATCATAATAGTCATGTTTTTTTAGGATGCCTTTCAGTCTGTCCCCCTGAGTAGAGGGATTGGTGGCATAAGCTGTTTGTGTAATTGACTTAATGTGCTGAGAAAGAGGTAAAGGATGCAAGGGTTTTTAAGTAGGATAGAAAAATCTTTAGTCAAAGATCCTGGTGCATTTGAAGACCAGCTCTACCACCAGTGGGTTACTCAGCATGCTAGGTTCAAGCCTGGGGCAAAAGGTTGTCTGGTGTTGAAAACAGCTTAATGCTATCTGCCATCCTGAATTCAGCATTTCCTCCTAATGTTGTCTGGGCAGTCCCAAACCCTTTTTTCCTCCCCCCTTCCCCAAATGATTACTTTTTCACTATAGGCACAACTAAGAGAAGCTCGGAAAGATAAAAAGAGAATCACTGTGCACAAAAGGGGAGCCAGAAGGAGCTGGACTGGGTTAGGGGGAGCAGGTGGTGTAGCCAGCAGGCTGTAAAGTGGGATGGGCAGAGCCTGGTACCTGCCTCCTGCCTCCTGTGCGCTCGGCAGCTTTCCAGGGGCTGGAGGGGAGCTCAGGGACACCCATCTCTCCTTCCTCCCCTCCAGTGCTGGGTACTGGGCAGCCAGCAGGGACCCTGGCAAGGGGGACCCTCTCCCAGTGGCTGTTGGCATTTCTGGCAGCCTCTTTGGAGCACCGGGGGAGAGGCACGAAGCGTGCGGGTTTCTGTGCTCGTGTGGCTCCGCAGAGGCTCTCGGCGTTAAACGGGGAAAGCGGCGACTGCGAGCGCAGCTGGTAACATATGGCACCCGTCCCCTGCCTTAGCAATTGCTCACTGAACTCTGAAAGTGGAGTACGGTCCCCGTGGCTCCAGCCAGCTGCAGCACTGAGGAATCCTGCAATGGAGCGCCCGCTTATTCCATTACCGCCGAAAACTTCGCCTTCCACGTCGCCTATTTTTCCTGCTGTGCTTCCCTGGGGAGGTTTTTGCTGTGCTTACTCTTCCTCCCACTCTTTTTTTCTTTTTTTTTTCTTTTTTTAATTTGTTTTCCCTGGAGGATTGCTTTATTTGTTCTTCAGTTCCAGCCCCTCAGTTGCTCTGCACTTCTGTCGCTGTGCTGCCCTGAGAGGCAGGGGCAGCTGTTTCTGCTGTTGATGCTGATGCTTTCCTTGAGTTCTCCTGGAGAACAAGCAGGTCTGGTGATGAACAATGGAGTCCCCACGTAGCAGAGGATGAGTGCAGTGCCCATTGCTCAGCTCTGTGCCACAAAATGCTCCCTGAGGTGTGGATGCACATCTTCTTGTTGAAAAAACTACAAAACCAACAAAGTCAAACTGGCTGCCAGTGCTCAGGCAAACTGCAGAGCAGCACAAGCCCAGTGTCTTCTAGCAGCTAGATTGCCAATCTACATGAGATCCTTTTTGTCATCTCAGATAAGGTAGCACTAAACTTGAAATCCTACTGCTTCTATCCCACCCCTGCCTCTGGTGATTTGGGATCTGTATCTCTAATTAGAGATGTTGCTGTTGAGCATCCGTGCAAGAAGGGTTGAGGGGAGGGAGAGATGGGGAGATTTCTTCATTTTTAAAGCTCCAGAGGGTCTCTGCCCTGTGTCTGCTACCCACAGGAGAGATGGGAAAGGGAGGGCAATTCTTTGGTGCTTTAGAGTCCCACAGCAACCCATTCCTCCTCCTTCAGCCCAAAGTCCCTGGCAGGACTGGCTTTTCTCCCCTCTCCCTTCAGCTCCAGGTGGTGCAGGGCTTTGCTTTATGTGCTGAGAAGGAAACCTGACCTGCACTGGGACAGAGCTGCCCCTTGGTAAGGAGAAGTTGAGGAGAGAGATTTTCCATCTTGATTCTGTGTGTGCCCTGTCAGTTTAGCCCTCTAACAGTTTTACAATCTTTATCTGATATAGGTTTAAGAGGATTTCCCTGGGTGCAGTGGGATTATTATAAGTCAGAGAGCAGTCTCCAGCTGATATTCTTCAGCAAGTATTTATTTTAAGTGGGTTTAACAGTATTTAATTTTAAAAAAACTTTCTGGTTTTTTTTTTGGGTTTTTTGTTTTGTTTTTTTTTTTTCTTGCATGGTTTGTAAGTAAATTGTTTGTGCTATCAGAGAAGTAGAGCCTGAATAAAATTAAGAAATGTATTATTTCTCTCCAGGCTGGGGGTGGTGGAAGGAAAGCAGCAGCTGGAGGTGGGGGGGATAGAAGATAAAATAGTAATGTGGTGGGAAACGTAACATTATTCCGTGCAGCACTGATTAGTAATGCTGCCAAACAGCTGTTTATAAATGGGAAGTGTAATGGGAAGGAGGGCTGCAAGGAACATGAGAGTGCTGCAGGCACTGCTGGGTCATCATATGAGGAGGGGATGGCTTCTGTCAACCTTTTATCAGCTCCCTGGGGTATCAGGGGCTGTGCTGCTGCAGCCCCCAGGAGCGTGGGAGAGCTGAGGGTGCCCCATCCACCCTCCCTGGCCCTTGTGGGATGGTGCTCAGTTGTTTTTACACATAACATGCTCCCCCCAGTTTAGGAATTTTGTGTCACCTTTAGAGAAGGGGAGCAGTGGCGACCTTTGGCATGGGGAAAGCTGTGCCTGTAGGAGAAAAATCTCCTTTTGAGCCACATGTGGGCTGTTTCTTTATCCTCTTCCCTCCCTCTGGCAGGCTTTATTGATGGCAGACGGCTCTGGGGCTGGATGTGTGTGCACGCATCCAGAAGTCGTGCTGTCTTAGTGAGAGCCGCCTTCTGGCCACCTGCACCCAGGCAGCATCCTAGTCCTTGGAGTATTTCAGAGGATGCTAATGGAACGGGATTAGCCGCCCCACTTGCCCTTGCCATCAACAAGAGATGTTTCTGGAGAGCCTACAAAGAAAAGCCGGAGCTAACAGGGCAGACCCAAACAAAGGCGCTTTAGAATGCAGAGAGAAGCGTGATTTTTACCCTGAGGAGGCAAGAGGTGGGGCTGCTCTGCTCCCCATTTGAAGTCTGAATGAGCCTCTGCCTTAAGGGATCCTGGATGACTGAGTTGGTGCTAATGGGATGGATGCCCTTCAGTGTCCCTGCTCTGCCCCTGCTCCCGTTCCTTCACGATGTGTTTCAACATATTGCGCCCTTCAGGGCTTTGTTCCTTGCTGCTTGAGAGTTAAAATGATAACTTAGGGCTCTCCAAAGAAATGTAGAGCTATGGATGCCTGCCCTGGGAAAGTGTGTCATGGCAGGCAGGGTTTTCTGGACAGGAATGCCTCCGTGCTAAGCACGATGTGCTCTGAGCACTTAACTTTCTCAGACCCTGTCATCCTTCATTTTTAGCTGCCTATTCAAGAGAGCAAGATTTTTATAAAGCCATTTCTTACCAAAAGCATTTCCTGTTTGTAACTTGTCATGCCAAACATACTGAGGGTGAGGAGGTTTAGAGAGATCAGTAGAGTTTTCTTCATGGCATTGTGCTGCTGCATGGAAGCGAAGAGATCCAAAAGCAGCAGGTTGCTTATCAGAGGGTTAATGTTGGGCTTTTTATCCACTGAAAAATTGCAGATAAATTGCATCAGCGTGCCACAGATGACCACAGGTGCTCTGGCAGTCTGTTGTCACCTTTTGAGCTCTCTCAGGTGTACTGATGCCACCTGTCCACAGATAGGGCTCCTTGCAAAACCGCAGGTGATGGTTGTGCCCGACGGGTGGCCCACCTGGCACTGCGGCTGGGAGCTCTGGCACAGCAATGTTTGCCTTTGGGAAGGGACAGTGAGTGGAGAGGTGGCATTATCAGGGGCGTGAGTCCATAATTTAGAAACATTCTGTGCTCTGAAGGAGCTCCTTTGTTGTGGGAGTGAGCCAGAAGAGAGGGGCAGGTGCTGTGGGACAGTGTGAAAGGTGCACTGTGGCCACAGGTGCTTCCAGTGTCTTCCCTTCTGCAGAAATTAGGAACGCTGCCCATTGTCCTGACAGCCCCTCTTAAGTACAGCAGCTGAAGCCAGATGAGTGTAGGAGCATATCCAGAGGACTGTTGCAGGGAAAAGCATCCCTTTGCATGAGGGCTTCCTGCCTCCAGGCAGTCCTGAGGTGCAGGGTAAGCTGAGGCAAAGATGGAACCCTTTGGATGCTGTGGGATAGGGGATTATGGCAACCCTTACTTGAGGAAAGGCAAGGTTGTGGTCATCCCAGTGCTGGGCAGTGGGAAGGAGAACAAATTAAAGCATGCAAGACAGAGAGTGAGTGGGCTGAGGGAGACGGAGGCGAGGAGGTTTAAAAACCAAGCAAAAAGTGAGAGGAGGGAAAAAGGGAGCAGGAAGAAAAGCAGGAACAGCAGCACTGGGAAGGCAAGAGTGGAGGGAGTGTAGCAGGTGGAAGACCTTGGATGGGAGTTTTTGTGCTGTTAAGAGCAGTGGGATGGTAGGTTGGCATCTTGGAAGTACTGAAGCAGGGAGAGCTGAAATGGGGATGACCAGAGAGGGACTGTGGTTGGGGTGGAAGGAGTGTCCCTGCTCCCTCCTGCCATGGGAAGAGGCCCCAGAACTGCCAGAGACATGGGTCCCTCTCCATCTGGCCTCCTTCTGCAGGGCTCTGTGGGGGCTCTTCCCCTACCCTTTCCATGTGTCCTTTGAGTGCCCTACATGCTGTTTCAGGCTTTTGACTCCGGAGCAGACAATGGGGGTTTCAGTGCTGTCTTCCATCAGGGCTGTCAGGATGCAGTAATTACCTTTGCAGTGCTGCCTCCTACCCTTTATTCCTCTCCCTTTGTGACTGGGATGTCAGAGGCAGCGCTGGTGCTTTGAGGAGCTCCTTTTGAAGTGACTTTGTGAGTCACAGGGCCCGGTGAGCAGTGGGGAGTGAGAGCAGGTGCCCGACACTCTCAGATCCTTCCAGCTCCCTTGTGCCTGTGGCCAGAGCGGTGTGTCCATCCTCGGAGACACCGGGCTCCTCAGATCTCATCTGCTTAGGGAGCCTCCTGCTGAGGGTTTGATGTGGATGGAGGGAAGGGGAGATGGGACACCAGAGGTGTGCTGGGCTGGGCAGCAGTGCTGTGGTTTTGGGTTGGGGCCTGTTGCTGCAAAAAGTGCAGCGCTGGCTCAGGGTGCTGAGCTCTGCCCCGTGGCAGCAGTGGGATCAGTTCCTGCAGGCAGCCCTGTCACAGATCATCAGAACAGCAAGATGGACTTGCTGTCTCCTGTGCTATGTTGGGGCCACAGCACGCCCTGGGAGGGCTGAGTTAAGCTGGATAACTGTGGACAGTTTGCACTAATGAGGTGTTTTAGACGACACGTGTGCCCCCAGGAGCCACTGTAAGAACCCTTCCCTCCTCCAATCTCCCACTGAAAGGCTAGAAGGTGCTTTCTGTCACTGCTGAAGTGTCAGGAGCTGTAGCCAGGCAGCACAGTCCCAGCTCTATTACTGGTCCACTGAGCTGATGCCCACAGGGCCACCCATCCTGTCCCTTACTATCTTCTGGTTGAAGTTGACAGGAGTGAAATGTGAGTCCTCCTGTTGACTGCCAGGACTTAGCAGTGCTGTTGAACATTCAGGGATGCTGTGTGGAGCAGTAGGACAGCCAGCCAGCCTGTCTGTGAAACCCCTGCACGCCAGCCAGAGCAGAGCCTGATTAAGCTTATGAAACCTGACAAGATCACAGCCCAAGGTGGTATTGCTGGAGGCTGCTTGACTGGGAACCATGTTCCTGTTGCAGCAGCACAAGCATTAGGGATATCTCTCTTGAAGCCTGTCATGACACACAGCTAGCCCCTGAGTAAGGAGCACGTGCATGTCGCTCACAGCTGTTATCCTGCCAGCAGAGTGCAGGAGGAGCCTCCTCCCAAAAGGAGCACTGGCTGCATCTGCTTGCAAATGAGGAGCAGTTCCTCATTCTCTGCCACCTTGGTGTTGAATGGATGGTCCCCTGAACAAGTCAATGCTTGCTGGGCATTGCTCTTTTGGCTCTGCAGGTACAGTGACCCCTCCAGTTTGGCTGGTGTGTGTGTCCCCAAAATAATCAGGCTTGGTGACCTGTGAAGGATGTCCCCACAGCCCCACTGCTCCCTGTGTCACTTTGACCCCAGATGAGGAGCTGTTGCCCATCTGTCAGGGCATGGCAGTCGATTCCTGAGGATGCTGTGTGCTGCCTGCTGTAGGTCTGGGAGCTGGCAGAGCAGGGGCTGCTGCAGGAGGCTCTGTGGTCTGCTCACCATCAGCTAAAGTAAGCTCTGAAGCCGTGCATCCTGTGGTACAACCTGGGTGGGAGACTACCTGACTCACTGCCTCTGCCTAGCAGCTATTGCAGGGATCTTTGTGCCACTTGTTGTGGAGCTGCATGAAATCAGAGGTTTATATTTCCTAGCAATCAGTATTTCTCACGCAGGCACTGCCCTTGGATTCCTCCTGGTCGGATTTGTGCTCGTCTGGGAGAAGCTGCAGCAGCAGCTTCTTAAACAGACTGGCTCTTACGCCTTTGTTTCCTTCAGCCCCACAGGGTTAATCTCCTTCTTGGCACCTGATTATTTGCTGCTGCAGGGTGTGTGTTTGAAATTCTCATTTAGCTGGCTTTAATCCCCATCTGGGAGCTGTGTCCAGGTCCCAGGGGCTGGGGGTGGGTTAATACCTGAGCCCCCCTGAGCAGCTCGGTCTCCTCTGCCTCTCCCCGCAGCTGGTGGCTCTCAGGTATCCCTGAGGGAGGTATTGAGGTGAATGGACCACTTCCCAAATGGATACTAAGCATTTTGTGAGGCTGGTGAGCATTGGTGTTGCTGTCTTAGCAGTAGGCCCACTGACAGACAAGGATGGGGGCTTCCAGGGCTGCATGGTCAGGTGAGAGATGGAGTTCCCCTTCTCCTGCTCTTGCCATGAGCTCCTCTCCTTCACCTCTGAAGCACATCAGGCATTGACACAGCTGGCAAACATCACTATATCTCCACAAGCCACTAGCTTTTCTCACCCTCTTGCAGCTCCAGCTTTTTGCCTGGCACTTTTCAAGCCATTGCTCCATCTTGCTGCCTTCTCCTTCCACCCCGGAGATGCCCACTGTTACCTTTCCAGTGTTCCTCTGCCACCCACTTGCCTTGATGCCTGGTCCAGCCAGTCACCTTCCCCTTTCCCAGTATCTCTGCTCCTTTGGGGCAGCTCCATTCCCAGTGGAGCTCCGGGTGCTCTCTCTCCCTGTGCCACCCTTTCTCCCCCAACCCCACGGGAGGCAGGTCTGGCCTCCCTAACTCCTGCCCCTGCCGTTTTTTAGGACGCTTGGTTTCCTCTCTCCCGGTGCCCCTGCCGGTGTGTACTGAGCTGGCCCAGCTCCCAGGAGTGGCTCCCCGGGGTGCTGTGGGGCTGACACGAGCAGCAGACGGGGACTAAAGCAGAGGCAGCTCCGCGCTCGCTGTGCGCGCCTCCAAAGGGATCGCAGATGTGGAATAGACGGGAGCGCTCTGAACGAGTGGCACCGTAATCCCTCCCTGCCCCCGCCCCTCTGCCCCCCTTTTTGCAGACATTAGTTTGATTAAAATTGCATGAGCCCACACACGGGTGTATTTTATTTTATTTATCTCCTCCTAGTGAGAGACTGGTTCGAGGTCTGCTTTGTGGGAAAGCAGCCAGAGGGATGCTGGGGAATTCGGGGTGTTTTGAAGAACTTTCCCTCTACGGAGCTTACAGCTGGCTGCTGTGGGGCTGGTTGTACTGGTGAGACCTGCTTTTCCTGTGGGATGCTGAAACACAAGCACCTTCTCCCCAGCAGAGCCTGAGGTCCTTGCTGGTGGTGCCTGGGCGTGTGCTGGGCAGGCAGGAGCCCTTTCCAGTGCTGCTGTGGGGCTGCAGCATCTGGAAGGGTGCAGTAGAGTTGCTCCAACAAAACTTCACCCAAGGCTTTCCCCATCACTGAGGGCATTGGCATGGCTGAGGGTGGGTGTAAACAGCCAGGAATTAACTCACAGTATAGGTAAAACAGGAATAGATACCTTCTCTTTCAGCCAGGTTTGTGCACACAGATTGGCCCCAAGTAAAGTCTTCATTACCATTTGAAGCAGCCTTCTGTCTCCTCTAGAAGTGAGGACAAGGCATGTAGAGTTAGATTACTTTGTTCTGCAGCCCTGTTCCACTCTGTAAATGCAGTATTTTTGCCAGTGCTGTGGCAGTGCTATGTCAAAACTCCTTGGTGGGTATTTATAATACAGGCTGTCTTACACAGGGGCATGTACAGTTCAGCTTTTGCATATTTTCACCCGTTTGGGAAAAGAAAGATGCTATTTCCTTCCCTTCAGGAGGGGGTTTACTTTTAATGAAATGTTGCAAAGTGCAGTATGACTCCAGTGAGGGCTCCTTCCCTTGTCTGTACCTTTGTCCTGCCCTCCTTGTGCCTCTGTGTGTTTCCCCAGGAAAAGCAGTGAGCAAAAGGGGCCGGCAGCTCCCAGATGTGCTTATCCCAGGGCATTGTGAGCTGCCTGGGGGTTTAATCTTTTCTTCTCAGACATCACTGTGCAGCACAGGGCTCTGGGGAGATGGGCTGGGGTAGCTGGAGTCCCGGCTGGCACCTCAGCCCTGAGCTCCACAGCTGAGCCACACTGTCAGGTCTGCAAGCCCATGAACTTTTTACAAGGTGGAAATGCAGTGGGAGCTGTATGTTCGTGGCTTCCTCTCCTCTTCCTTGCCCACAGGGATGAACTGGTTGTGTAGTGTCTGAAGGACAGCAAGGTTTCATGCAGTAGCAGTGCAGGACCCTGATGGGTGCTCTGTGCAAGGGGCTCAGAACCCCACAAGGTCCTGCCCCTCTAAGGCAAGAGGAGCCCCCCCACAGCCCTTGCATTAATCTGGTGCAAGATGTGTCCATCACCTGCTGTCCCCAGCATGGAATGCCTTTAGTGGTTATCTTCCTTTAGGAGGAATAGCTCCTCTGTTGGGCAGTGGGACCCTACAAGAGTCCCTGTCACTGCCTCCACCCCCAGGTCTTACTGCAGGACACAGCAGCTCCCAGGTTTAATGTGACCTGCAGGACACAATTCCCTGGGTTTCTTGGGATTGTGGCTGCTTGCCTTCCCCATGGAGTGGAAATCTTCGCTGGCTGGTAAGGGTTAGCATAACAAAGCGTCAGGTGAGAGGGAGGCATTGAATTTCAATAAACCAGCAACTGGGGAATGAAATCTCCTTGCTTCTAATTCGAGCCCAGGCGTCCCTCTTGCTTACCTTGGAGCAAATCTGCCCTAATGCATAGGAAACAGCTCAGAACTGCAGCTCTGGCTGTCATCGAGGTGCAGGCTGAGGTTTATTAAAGACCTGCAGAGGTCTGTAAAAAAAAATAATTTATGATCTTCTCAGGCTTAGTCATTTCAAGTTAAATATTTGAATAGGTAGGGGCAAGCATTTTGCTGAAATTGGATGATCCCTTTCATATTTATGTTTGGTTACGCTTGCTCCGTGTGTATTTGGATGCTTGGCCAGGGGCGGAGAGGGAGGTGAGGGATGAAAGGGACTTAGTGCAGAGAGGGGAAAACAGGAGCAGGGAGTGATTAGAAAGGAGAAGAAAGCAAAGGAAACTACTGAAGGTTAAAAATAATAACAATTAGGCTGGGGGGAACCAAGAAGAGGCAGCAAAATAAATCGGGGCCTTTGAAGAAAAAAGGGGATAGACAGTGAAGCCTTTTATTAAAATCTAAATGGCTGACTCTGAAGATAAATGAGGTTGCAAAGAAACAATGAAAACAATAAAAAGTGGAAGACAAGAAGGAGGGAAATATTTAAAAGGAAAATGAGAGGTTTTCACAGGTGTGTGCGATTGAGCATGTCAGCAGAGATGCTCTGTAATCTGCTCTAATAATATGACAGCTTCTGGGGGCTTTGGAAAAACAAACATAGCCCAAACCTTGCAATTATTTTTCCAGTGAGGTGAAGTTTCCTGAGTGTGTAAAGCTGACTGTGTCCTCCTTTTGTGTATGTCTGGGGCTGCAGGTTACAATCCAGCCTTTCCTTTCTGGGATGTGTCAGGGGCTGCTGCATGGACAGTAAGCAGAGCCTCTCCCAGGGCACTGCTGGCTTTTGTTCCAGATGGAAGGAGGCTGGAGAGGCAGTGATTCAGTGCTTGCCTGGGGTTGCACAGCCATCAAGGTACTCCAGCACCAGCAAAGGAAAGGGACTTGGATCACACTTGGGAAAATCCTGCCGTTTTCCATCTGAAAGTGTTGTGCTGCAGCAGGCTGTCTGCCCTGTTTTGGTCTGTTTTGCTGTGTCAGTGGAAGTGGTTGGTGATTTTGGGAAAGAAGGATCAGGGCACCCTGCTTCCTAAGGAGGAGACAACCTCCTGTTGTGTTACTGTGAGGATTTGTAAGGTGGTCGCCTCCTTTTGTGTAGGTCCTTGGCACTGTGGGAGGTTTCTTGGCTTGGTAGGACCTGGCTCTGATGGATAAAGATGTCAGACTCTGCTCTGGGGAGGTGTGATGTTGTTTGCATTTCTGGGAGGTCAGGTCTGACCCACAGACAGGCAGGTGGAGGAATATGGCTCTTCCAAACCAGGCTGGGGTCTTCATCTCCATGAGGAGCTGTGCACTGCAAAATGGGGAAGGACTGAGTTCACTGACCTTGATTTTCCTCCTTTTCCAGTGGAGCAGTTTCTTTAAGGTGTGCCTGACTCCCAGCAGGGACAGTCTTGCTGCCATCCACCAGCCATGCATGCATCAGTCCCTCTGTGGAAATAACATTTCCAGGAGGGAGCCAGTGCTTCATCGTTCAGTGGAAAGTCCTGTCTCAAAATCTCTCTCAGCAGTGTATTTGTCTGCACCAAGAGCAAAACCACAGCAAGTCACCACGAACTGTAGAGGTGGAAAACAGATATATGACTTTTCCTTAAAGGAAAAATGTTGAATCACAGGGACCTAATTGCTTAAAATAAATGCAGGGGGGAAAAAAAAGAAAAAAGGTAGGAGGAGACTGGTGGAGGTGAAACTCAGCAAGACAGTGCTGGTAGCCCCTCTTAGGCTGCACATCCACCCACTCTGTCTCTACTGCTGTGTTCAGGGTGAGCATGACATTTCTAGGGGATGTGGCTGCCTCTTACCCACTCTCAGCCTGTGTTTCCACAGGCAAACATCTTGTGGGCCATAGGATCCCAAATCCAGTGTAGACCGTGCTCTCCATGTTCTCAGTGTGATGGCGTGTGCCTCAGCAGCAATGTGGATAAAGGAGGAGCATTTGTCAGCCTCCTAGGAATTTAATCTTCACCTTTTTTTCTCATATTGTTTCTAGGTACTCTTGGGGGATGAATTTGCATTGGTGGCATGAAGGGAATTGGCTTTTCACTTGCAACGTGTGAGGTAGTGAGTTTTGCATTTTGCCTGGATGTCTTTTCCACAGTCTTATTACCCCCACCCCTTTGTGGATACCCTTAAATTCCTGAAATTATCAAGGTGAACTGCATGGATTAAATTCTGCTACAAATATCTGTTTTAACAGCAAGGATAAGAGGCTGCATTAGTTTAACTGAAATCACTTTGTGTGGATTTCTCTGGCATAAACCAGACCTTAATAGATCCAGAGTGTCTGAGGATGATCGAGTGCTCAAATAAACTTGCAATGAATTTTATGGGAGAATAGCTTTCTGTCTCTTTTATGTTGTGGTTTTTATTTTGTTTTGTTTTGTTTTTCCAGTGATGGCTAGAATAATGAACATTTTTCTTAAACAAGGATGTTTTGTTTGTTTTTTTTTTTAAATCACTTCCCTGCTTATTTTGGGGCAGCAATGTACAATGTTGCTGTATAGTCTGTTTTGCTATAGAGAGGTGGCATTTTGAAGAACCAGCCTAGAAAAGCTGTTTGGAGCCTCAGGTGTGCTCATCTCTGTTAGCAGGCCATAGGTAGGGAGTCTTTCCCAAGGAATTTCTTTCCCAAGTGTGTCTGTTAATGGGAGCTGCAGGAGTCTGACTGAAGCTCCCTTCCCTTATATATTGATTTCCCCACTCTCCCATCCATGCTGTCATGATTCCACTAGTTCTTCAGTCACCCTTGAGTTTGCCAGGGCACAGGAGACTTGAGTACCTAATGTGCTCAAGCAGGGGTTTTAGAACACTAAAAAACCCCACCAGAATAATTACATGGAAAAAGAAAAAAAAAAACCCTTCATACCATTTTAATGTAACAGAAGAAAAGGAACAGTGTAAAGCTCTTTTCTTCCTTTTTGAAGGCTGTGTTTATAGGAATTTAGCTGTGATCTGAAATATGATAGCCTTTAAAACTGCCCAGCTTTGTTACAGGGAACAAAACAACGACAAGCAAGAAGGGAGGACAAGTCCTAGCTATGCCACAAAACAAGGCTCTTGACTCTACCTTCAGTGGGTTTTTTTTGTTTGAGTGTGTCCCTTGTTTTAGACAGGATAGAATGCTGATACCAGTGCTAACCTAGATGGAGGTTTTTATAAAAGGAAGAATAAATGTGGGCGGAAGAACTACTGAAGTTCGGGTTCCTGTGGGTCTTGCTTCATGGTTGAATTGTTAAGTATCTAAGATAGTGCAGTCACTGCTTTTCCCATGGGGGATTGCCATACCCCCATGGTTATTTTCCAGGTGACTTCTTTGGTGTCTGAGGGTTGAGCAAGCATTTCATTGTTTTCCAGAGAGAAATATTAGTATGTGCTGGGTATCTCTTCTGTTTCTCCAGCTATATAATGAAATCCACTAAACTCATTCTTGAACTGCTGTCTTCCCTCTCACTTTGAGAATTTTAGCCATCAAAGTAGTGGCCACTTGCTTAAGTTAGGTGGGAGACAAGTGCAAACATGACACTGTCAGGTGTTGCTGTCTCCTCTGGAAGCCTAAATGTCTGTAGGAAGAGGTCAGCCTGAGAACATTTACCAGCTGGTACGAAAGGTGAAGATGGAAAAAGGTACTGTCCGAGAATCTTGCAGTTCTGAGAAGCCCCTCCTGAAGACTCTTATCTTTCAGCAGTTTTAAAAGCATTACTTTCTGTCTTGCTCCCTCATTTCTCTTTCATAGCAGCCCAGAACATTTAGAGATCCCTGCCTCTGTAACTGCTTAGAACTTCCCTTGCCCTCCTTCTGCTCCAGAGTCACTTCAGGCTGATGTGAGTTGGTGGTGTTTCCATTATGCTGTGCTTCCCTCCATCTGCTGAGCTGACAGCAACCAGCAGAGTGTCTGCTGCTGTTCCCAGGGCATTCCCTGTGTCCCAGTGTCTGCTGCCTGCCTCTGCCCAGGGCATTCCTGGGGAGCAGCCTAAGTGAAATGCTTCATGCTGGCCATTTTGCCATTTACCTGCAGGGTAGGGAGCAGCAGCTGGGAAGCTGGCAGTTTGCAGAGCCTTTTGCACTCAGATGCAATGGTGAAGCAAGCACAGAGTGGGAAAACTGGAGCTCCCTGTGGATCTGGGGACAGGAGAGTGTCAACTGTGCTTGGCTCTTATTCAGAGGCTTCACCAGTGGAAGGGATGGAGGCCCTATAAATAAAATGCTGAATTCAGCTGGAGTCAGTGCTATTGATCCTGCACTGGAGACATCATGGAAACTTCCTATTTACTAGTTTATTTCGTGACTTATTTTCTTTACTGTTTTGAGTGGGATTCTTAATGCACTGCTTTGATGCACTGTGTGCCTTTGGGTTAATGATAGGTGCACCAAAAGCATCTTCTCCTTCTTTTAATGAGAGATTTATTTCCTGAACAGTTATTTTTAAATGCCCACAGTCTCCTGCAAAGGATTTGGGGTGCCTTGGAAAACTTGGAGCATTGTGCCTTAGGAGACCTACCTGTATTTTGGAGGAATGAGCTTTTCCCTTGGACTGTAACCATCAGTGGCATGTCTGTGCTGCTGAGATCAATGCATATAAAAATATAGTCATTTATTAAAAGATATTAATACAGAGATGCCAGACACACTCCTGCAGAAAGTCATGCCACATTAGCTTTTCCAGGCTAGCTTGTTGCTACACAATTGCACTTTTTTGCAGTCTGGAAAGCCCAAAAGTTTCAAGCAGAGCCATTCCACCTCTCTTTTACTTATCCTCTGTCCCTCAAATTACCACCACCTGAACTGGACAAAGCTTGGAGAGGAGAGATGACCATAGCCCTGTGAGTAAGAGGTCAGACTGTAGAAGTACAGTAGAAAATAAACTCCTCAAGAAAACAGATTTACAGAAGTGGATGTTACCTTGTTTTATCTATGCTGCCTTGACCAGATGGCAGAAGACTGTCAGCTGTTTGGCTGAATTTGCTTTATTCATCTTAATTCTGCTTTCCTCAAGTTTCTAGTAAAGGAGAAGAGCAGGTGGTCCTTGTGGCTGGGGAACTTGGACTCCATCCTACAGGAGCCAGACTGTGCCTTTCATTCCTTATGAGAGTGCCAGCTTCAGAGTAACAGTTCTGACCTGCCAAAACCTCCTTGGAAGAAAGTAGCTTGGAAATATGCAAAAGAGCCACTACCCTTCCTTCCAGCTTCCAGAAATCCCTCCAGCTCATGCTGACTTTGTGGCTCGCTAGATGGTTATTGTCTGGTGAAGATGTATGTATTTTTATAATACATTACAAATAATTTCCATGCTTTAAACAGGACTGATAGATGAAGGAAATATTTCCCATCTTAGTTTGTATGGGTTTGGTTTTTGTCTTAGATTTCAAAACTTCTTTTCATCTACCTATTAACTATCCTATGTCTCTCAGTAATCTGCATGTGAAGGATGTGATTCTCTTCTTCCCTGTCTGTACATCAGGATTCCAGTGTTCCCTCTTTGTCTTTCCATGGGAACTTAAGACCCAGACGTGGGCTGAACAGGAATTTCAGCTATAATAATAGACAGTAACACCTAATTCTGTGCTTTCTTTGGTACTTTGCTCGTGAGGGTTGAAATGTTCCATTCCTGTGTGTTCAGCAGAAAAGTGGTTTCTGGAGGGGATAGACTCAGATTCTGCTTGCAAAAACCATCTCCTAAGTGTGCCTTGGTCTGTGTTGTCTTGCCCTGGAGGCAAAAATAAATCACTGCTGAGCCTAAGGCACAGGACAGAAGGGGACATTTTGGAAGTTGTGACTGTGGGCTTTGCACCTCTAGGGACAGGTTAGGTGCCCAAAGGCAGATGGGAGAAAGGTGCTTGCAGGTCTCAAAACCTTCATTATTGAATAAGTGAAGGAAAAACAGCTCTCACGTGCACACCTTGACCTCCTGTGTGATCTCTGCCGAGCTCTTGAAGCGGGGGCACTAATCTCTGAAAGCAGCTCTTGCACTCTTATCTCCTGGTGTTGCTTGTATAGCTGAGGTAGAGGAGAATGAATCCTCCTTGAAAATTGATTTTTGAGAAGGGTGACTTACCTGACTATAAAGCACCACAAACATTATTATAGTCCAGGGGGAATGTGGCCTGGGATGTGTTTTGAAATTACACTACACGACTCTCCCTGTTCAGCCGCTCGTATTGCCTGCCTGCCTAAGTGCACTAGGTGGAATGAAATCAGGCTTTTCAAAAAATTGGAGAAAAGAGGATTTTCTAAGCTTCCTATTTCTGTCATTTCTTAACTTCAGCTTCAGAGGTGTAAAACATTAAGACCCTGTTGCCTGCAGAGCTTCAGAGGAGCCCGGGCTGCGTCAGCTGCGTGTTTGCTCCTTTTCTCCTTCCCCTGCCTGTCCTGCGGGCTCCAGGAGGCTGTGGCTTAGCCAGGTTGCCCTGTCTGGTTTAAGCCACAGCAAATTCCCACATCCCTGCTCTTAGCTCACAAGTGCTGTTAAGTAAAACACATCAGCTTAACCCTCGGTGGAACGGTTGCGTGCTGGTGCGCTGTGCCCTGGTGTTTGCAGTGGCTTAGGCTTGCCTTAAGCTGCAGTAGCTGCTCGGGATCAGTGGGAGAGCTAAACCCTCACAGAGGTGAGATCGTGGAAGAGGGAGGGAGGCAGAGGAGGGATTTGTGGTCTGTCTCACCTTGGCTTGCTGCTGGAGGGTATTTCCTCCACAGGTGAGAGGCTGGTGTGGCACATGGTGCTCTGCAGCCCACTGCTGCCCTCCCTGTGTGTTCCCCCCAGGCTCTGTTTTGGAGGGGGCTGTGGGGTGCTTGGTGGGGCTGGGCTGGGCTGGGAGCCTGGCTAGGTGTCACTGAGCACAGCAGCTGGGGCAGGGACAAGTCCCAGGGCCAGAGCCACCCAGAGCAGTGCCAGGGTGTGAACATTACCTTTGGGAGAGCTGTAAGAGCAGGGAAGTGCCATAGTGTGCCTGGATCATGTCCGGGTGTTCCATGTCCACAGAGCCTGCCCAGGAGCCACCTTCTGTCATGTGCTGGGTAGTCAAGAGGGGACATCCAGCCTTTTACCAAGCACAAGTTTCCTTGTTGCAGAGAAGCAAACATCCATGTCCTTTTGGGTGTCATCTCTGCCACCTCCTCAAGCCTATTTTTTACTTTGCAGACTGATTTGCACAGTCCCTGCCGAGCGCATCTACCTCTCAGAGCAGGATTGCAAAAAAAAAAAAAAGTGTGCATGTGTGAGGGAATAAAGGTTTTCCTGCCTGAGCTGGCTGGGAGATGGAAGCAGGGATGAATCCTGTGCTGTCTGCCACACACCCAGCTCCTGGCACTTCTTGGCTGCCTCTCTGTCCCCAGTGTCTTTGCCCTTTGGGCTGCTGTCGTCAGGGTTTGCTCCGCTGACGCTCCAGATAATTTTTGCTTAATGAACAAATGATGACTCTCACTGCTGGGTGCCGCCTTGTCCTTTTACCACCCCTCTCTGGTTTCTCTTCTTTTCTTTTTTTTTTTTAATTTTAATGAGGTCGCTTGAACTTTTCCACCTAAATTAGCTGTCCTAATAACCAGATGCTCCTTGGGATGCTTTGGGATGTGGGTGGATAGAGGAGAAGGAGCCTGTTAGCAGGAGCCTGGCTTCTGCTGTTCCCAAAAGCAGCTTTAGTTGAGGGCAAGGGCTGTGAGTATGCTCCCAGCACCTGCCATGCTGTACCCAAAACAGTCAGGGGAAAGGAGCTAGCATTTTTGGAGGAGCATCCTCTCAAAGGAATGATCAGAACAGCGCTGTGCTGGTGGGGCTGGAGCCCCAGAGTAAAGCCCAAGGGAAAAAGGAAAGGGCAGGTATCATTTTTCCTGGAGCTGAAGCCCTTGTGAGAAGTTCAGAAAGCTTCAACTCTCCTAGGTGCATTAAGGACAAGCCAGAACTGGAGCTGAGCACATCTGCTCCCCTTGCACAAGTACAGAGGGAGGGGGTTTCTGATAGGGTCCTGGGGTACCTGCTGCCAACCCCCGTGGATTTGTGTGGGGCTTGGGAAGCTGCAGGAGAGCATTGCAGTCCTGTGTGCCTGGGGTGAGGGTGCTGGCTTCTGCCCATGTCCTCTGAGGGGGTCTCACACAGCTCGGATGTGTGGCTGTGTCCAGGTAACACCTCCTGCAAGGGGCATCGTGGAGACAGGGAGCAGGTTGTGCAGTGGGATCCCCTGCCACTGCCTGGGAGTTTCCTAGCACAGCCCCAGCCTCAGACAGGTAGGCTGGACATGTGACTAGCCGAGCCCACGACAAGCACAGAGCAGTTCAGGCCCTGAGTTGGAAAGCTGACCTAATTTCCACTTTTTGCATCTTCTGTCGGATTCTCTTCTCCCCTTTCTCTTACGTTAGTTACTTCTGTCTTGTTTTTTTTTTTTTTTCCCAGTGCCCTTTCTCACTTGCTGCTTGAACTCACCCAGTTGCATTGGGAGATGCATTTCTATTGGCATAATCATTCCAGGCAGTCGTTAATGTACCAACAAGGATACCATTGTAATCGGAGGATTTATTACTATTGCTGTGAAACAACTGCCATGCTGTCTCACTTAACTCTTCAGCTCCCCTCCTGTCTTCTGCCAGCAGCTCAGTCAGTAGCAAACTGCCCTTTTAAAAAATCTGCCAGCATGCAACCTGGGGATGTGTTATTTTATTCTGTTTTTTTCCTGCTCTTGCCATAGGATGCTGCAGTGATACGAGTGAGACTGAGTTCAGTGCTTCACTATCCATTTCTGGATTGTGTTGGAGCTGAAAATGACTTTGTTGTTAAACTTCTCATTTAAAATAAGATTCAAGTATTTCCATGGAGATGAAAAGTATATTTTGACTGCTTTTCTTTAGGCCACAGCAGTAGTGTGGCCTAAAGAACCTTGCAGGACTTTGAAGGGCATTCACTATTTCAGAGAAGTGCATGACTTCTTTTTTAGTTTAGTTAAACAATTACTAGTACTTTATCTGCCTCTAACTACCCTTATTTTTCAGTGCAGATGGGGTTTTGCTGAAGGAAAGTAATTCCCAGTGCACCAGACTATTAAAACTTGTTTATCCCAGTGGTTAGCCAGACCCTGTGGCTATATGTTGGTAGGCAAGGAAGAGAAGAGGGAAAGTCCTGCACAGAGACCCTGCACCCTCAGTCACAGTGAAAATACCTCTTGGGGTGGTAGGTTTTCCTTCTTAAATTCTGCTCCTCAGGTAGGACCTTGGGAAGTGGAGGGAGCTTATAAGCAGCAACAACAGAAACAAAGCTTTCCTCTGCCTGCAGCCACCTGAGAGTTTCTAGTTGGCACTTAAAAATGAGTCAAGCTAAAGAGGTGCTAGCAGTTGTGTGATCATCTCAGATTTTTTGCCACTTGCAAAGGTGACATTGAGGGTCTTCATCAGTTCTGCAGCGTAACAGGGTGCGTGTTTCCTCCCTGCTGAAGGTGCTGCTGACTGACAAGGAGGAGGGCCTGCTGTGCTGCAGCAGGTATGGATCAGCATGTACAGCTAATTGCCAGGCACGAGGGCTCCAGAGGATTACACTGCTAATCTAGATACTGCTCCTGCCTTATCAGCACCCCCCCACTCCCTCCTGCCTGCACACGCACTCGGATCCCGTACGGAATAGCAATCAATAGTGCTGTGGGAGAGGGATGTAAAGGAACGTGGATCCCTGAGAGCTTCCAGTGACTGGGAGACAACAGGTCCCTTCCAGCTGCTCCTGTAGCAACAGGGTGTCTCTGGTGGCAGACCCTCCCTCCTTTTCCCTGGGAGGCCACAGAAGGGTTAGCTGATTTTGCAGAGTCTAATAACAAAGTGCTGTGTTCCTGTTCCTCACATTCCCACCATGGTTGCCATTCAGGTGCTCATCCTGGTGCTCACCTGTGGGTTCGCCAGGGTATCTCTGGCATTGCTGTTCCCCTTGAGCATCTTGTTTCTGTCGTGCATGCACAACTGGAGGGCTTTGGAAGGTTTGTTGGTGCTGAGCTATGATCCCTGTGGGGCAACAAGATGTTGTGGGGCAGATGGAAACATAACTTTTGCACTGATTGCCTGCAAAATCCAGGGTGTATGTCTTAGCCAGAAACAGCTTCTTAGGAGTAGGGAATACGTGTATTTTTCCTAAATAGTTCACATCTAATACTTGGTAAGCTTAGCTCTGTCCAGGTGGCATGAAGCAGGCAGCTAGAGACACAGGGTAGCACCATAGAGTGTCTCTAAAGTGTATCAGTGGGTAAAAGCTATAAGGAAATCCAAGGGAAGGAGTTGCTGGGTTTAGCTTGTTCTGCAGTGGCCTTGAGAAGGTCCAGCTGTATTGGGCAGCCTATTTAAGTTGTTTAACTCCTGAGGAGCCTGAAGTGTAAGGCTGCTGTGGTGCTAAGTGATTTTCACAGCATTGTTTCACCAGCTTGAGCTAGAGAGGCTCCCAGCCTCATGCTCCTCCTGTATTGCTTAGCAAGGAAAGGGAGTCTCAGGCAGGTTTGCTGCCTTGCCTGGGAGCAGAGAAAACATGGGTAGATCTCTGCTTTGTGTTGGCTCATAAAAGCTTCCATAGCCTACCCCTTGGGGGTGTTTGGGGTTTTGGAGACCCAAGGATGAACCAGAGCCAGCCTGGGGAAAAGCGAGACACCTGGATCACTCTTGTGTGCGTGGGCAGAGTGCAGCATGGCACTGGGAGCTGCTGGAAGCCTGGAGCTGTCCTGGGGCTTGGAGAAAAGTGTGTTGAGGTGTGCACCAAATGCATGGCTGAGAACCCCAGTCTCTGCTCTCCTACCTGTTTTCTGGGAGACTGTTAGCCAGCTCCTTGTCCTGAAATTAGCTGTACTTAGCTCACTGGGTTCTTGCTGACTGTGTGTTACTGGGGTGTGTGCATTTGAGGTGGGTTTGACCGGAGCTGGCTGTGCAGGCTTCCTGAGGAGGGCTGCCCTGGCCATGGGGAGCAGCTCTGAGCTCCTGGTCCTGGCAGCTGGGCCCTGGGACTCTCCCTGCCTGGGTCCCTGACACCCTCTAGTGGAAATATTTATATTTAATATTTCAAGAGCTTTCAAAACTTGGTGGTGGTTGTGAGCACCCTGTGCTCAGCAGCCCATCCAGTGCCCTCTGCAGTGACCTGTGGCTTGGGGACTCATAGGAAATGCTGTATTCCTTGCTTTTAAGTGTTGTGGGTACAAGCTCAAAGCTGTCAGCTCTGACAGGCTCAGGGATGATAGCACAATAGATTTGCTCCCAGGAATCACTTTTCAGTCACTCCTCTTCTTGTCCAGCTGCTTGCTGCCAAACCTAACCTTGATGAGAGAAGGGAGTTCTACTGACACTTGCAAAGGGTCATGACTGCTGCAGGGATAGATTTGTGTTTGGGGACAGGGCTGGATGCTGGGGGAAGTGCAGAGAAGGCTGCCTGGATGGAAGAGAAGAGAAGAGAGAAACAGGCAGGAGCTGCATGAAAAAGAGCAAAAAGATGTATCCTGCAGCATCCCACTTGGCTCTGATTGAGATGTGGCTCTGCTCCCTTTCACAGAGGGAGGTGACTCTCATCTAAGCTTGTCCTTGCTTTCAAGGGAAGCTCAGCTTGCAGAGTGTCCCCAGAAGTCCTGGTGCTTCCTACGGCAGGTGGCTGCAGGATGAGTGTGGGCGGCTGGCAGCAAAGCCAGGGCTCCCAGGTGAGCGCTGTGCTAAGACTCACTCATGTCCTGATATGCAAACTGATGTCTGTGAAGCCTGAGCAGGGTGACTGGCTTGGGAGGCACTTCTCTTCTGAGAATGCACATCCTGCATGCTCTGTCCTGCCCTGGTGAGCACCTTGGTAGTGTTCCCTGCTTCCTTTTTTCTCTGTGACTTCCCAGCCCTCGTGTGCTCCAGCCTGATGGGTCACACAAACAACATTACTCAGAATTGTGTCCAGAAGGCTTTTGAGTATCTCCAGAGAAGGAGCCTCCACCACCTCTCTGGGCAGCCTGTTCCTCATCCTCACAGAAAAGAAGTTATTCCTCATGTTTCTCTCCTCCTGCTGCTCAGCATGACCTTGCTGCAGTCCCCTCTCAGTCACCCCTTGTTGGTGCAGGCCAGTGGGGTCTGTGCCTTGGGAATAGCATTTTCTCTTCTCCTGCCAGCTTCCCCCTCACTGAACACAGGATCCACAGAGGCACATCTTGCAGTGTAAATAAAACAGCTGTTTGTGCATTGCTGACTAAGTATGAGAGCAGTGGTGTAAAGCACAGAGCCTTCCCGCTGTCCCAGCCACCTCAGGGCTCTGGCTTATTCCTACCTCATCATCTGATCCTTGAAAAACTGGGCTTTCATTGATCAATCAGGTCCTGAGTCCTCCTGGTTAGGGAGGTGGCAGTGACTGGATATGTGTCCCTGCCATGCTGACATAAGACAACAGCCTGAAGTCTGCGTGCAACCCAAAAGGTCCAACCAGTTCCTCTAACCAGGAGGATCATGGTTGGCTTTTTTAAGTAAAGTAACAGGAGGAATGCAGCTCAGTGTGTCAGGTGTTACCACAGTTAAATCACAGCATAACCACATGCCAACACCTCCTGATTCTTCTCCAGGAGTGCACTTTGCAAAAACTTGCCTATGTGGGATGAAGGATGCTAACCTTCCGGCCAGGTTATGACCTGGAAATACAAAGTCATGGTTCCAGCTGGCAAAATGATGTCTGTGCTAGCCTCCAACCTATTCAGGAAATGGTGTGGCAAGTGCTTGCCTGAGACCCAGCCTTCAGACAGGCTTCCCAGCATTACTCCCGGGAAGTGGGGAGCTCCATGTCTGGCAAGCCAAGTGCCTGTCCCCTCTTGGAGCATGACCTGGCTTGTCCTGCAAAGCCAGACAGGCTCCTGGGGTCAGCAGCTCCCTGTGCTTACCCAGAGAGCAGCTGTGCTGCTGAGCAGGGCTGGGCAGTACGCAGGGCTCTCAGATGGGGGAAAGAGGACAGGCACATTTCCTTCACAGGTACCTGCTTTCACCCCATAAGCTGCTGCACAGAGGCTCTGCATTCAAAGCATCTCCACGGGAAAGTCACTCCAGCAAGATGATGATGAGGCTTCATTTATTTAAATAACATAAGAGAAGTTGTAAGAGCCTGTGGCTGGAGGGCAAAGAGAAAGGAGCTATGCATCTGTGGAAATTACTCAGTAGGGTTTGAAATGAGAAGTTTAAAGCTTGTTGTGCAGGCAGCGTGAACTGGCAAGGTTAGTTGTTGCTGTCACCACTGTTTGGGAGTCAGGGGTAAGGGGAAAGGTGAAGTAAGAAGGATCCTGGCCAGAAAATATTGCCAGTGAGCAGACAGATGAGGGGGAAGAGAGGGAGTAGATGTGGTGGTCACAGGGACAGAGACAATGACCTGCAATGCAAGCAGCCTTACAAGGTACTTTTCCTGTCAGGCAGTAAACTGGGTGGTGAATATGTGGTAAAAGAAAATGTCCCCATCTGGACTGGATGTGGGAAGATTTCCCTCTCATTTACACCCAACTTGTTCCTTTTTTTCTTTGACCTCTTCTGATTTTGACTTTTCTGCTGTAAATAGTCCCAGTGGTTGTCTTCACTGCAGCTCATTGCTCTCTGTAGCAGTGCCTGAATGAAACAGATGCAGCTTCTGGCAGCTCAGCTAATTTTGTCAAAGCATCCAGTGCTGTCAATGAAACCAAACTGAGATATGTTAATTATATTCCACTGGTATGTGGCAAAACCGTGGGCATTAACAGGCTCACTAACACTGCCTTGTCTGCAGAGCTGGAGAGAAGGTTTACATTCTTCTTTCCACGTGATGTTTCTTGAGACAGCAAAGTCTAGAAAGGATTCTTTATTAAGAAGTCTTACCTTCTGGTGGTAGAACCTCTTGCTAAATCCAAGCAAGGTTCGGGGCTGCAGTTTTTGTTTTTCATCCTGATTTTAGCAGCTATACTTCCTTTCCTCTGGTTAATCAACTGGAAAAGAAGCCAGCAGTTTTACTACCAAATGCCTTGATGTGGCTGTGTCCTGGGAATGAGCACTGGTCAGAATGCAATTGTATTTCTGCCCTTAGAGGAGCCAGTTCCCCGTGAATGCAGAAACCCCTTCCTTTGGCCTGAGGGGCTCATTAAAAGATGAAATGATATAAACAAAGGGGAAGGGAATTGAATCTCCTGACTTTTTTATGAGGGAAGATTAAAGGAACTGAATATGTTTGGCTTGGCCCCACCAGTGTCTGAGGATGGGTAAAGGTCATGCCAGGGCCAAGGAGTGGCTGAAGGATGTGGGCAAGAGGGGGGTCACAGAACATTCTGGGGGGCACATGATAGAGGAGAAGCTCCTTGTGACAAAATGCCTTGATGGGAAATGGATGCATTAAACTGTGCTGCTCTGCAGCGTGACGGAAAACCTCGTTCAGTTGCTGGGGCCCAAATGAGCAGGAATTTAAGCACTTGGAGTTTGTGCTGCAGGTCATGCTCTTTCCCAGGCAAGGGCTTTGGGGATGATTCTCTTCATAGGGGCTAAATTAACACAGCTTTGCTAATACTTAATGTTTAATTGCAACTGTAAAAAGAAACTTCTCCCCCAGCTCTCTGTTAAGGTGTTCGGCCTTTACACTCGGCATTCTGGCATTGCTGACTCCGGGCTGTTTCTGTCCTGCAGTGATCCCGGACTCGCTGCGGGTGACGGCGGTCCCGCAGACGCTCAACAAGGTGGAGCACGACTCCCTGGAGCTGAAGTGTGAGGTGTCCAAGAGCACAGCCCAGCACAGCCACGTCTCCATCGCCTGGTACCGGCAGCGAGGCAGCGAGGCGCCCGTCGAGATCATCTCCCTCAGCCGTGACTTCGTCCTGCGGGCCGGCAGCGCCTACGCCCAGCGACAGGCCACGGGGGACGTGCGCCTGGACAAGGTTGGGGAGACCACCTCCAAGCTCACCATCTACAACCTCCACCCCTCGGACCAGGGAGAGTTTTACTGCGAGGCAGCAGAGTGGATCCAGGACCCGGACGATTCTTGGTATGCCATGACCCGCAAGCGTTCCCAGGGCGCCATCGTCAATGTGCAAGCCACTGGTCAGTGTCTCCTCTGCCTTTTCTCCCTTGGCTGGGAAGTGGGAGGAGATGGAAAATGGGGTTGTGCCTCCTTAGGTGGGTGGGATTCACACATGCTTTGCCATATACCTCATTTGAGGGCTGCTGGCAGGGTGAAACAGGGCAAAGGAGGGCCCAGGCGCTGCCTGCAGCCAAGGGAAGTGTCAGTAAAGGACAGCAAGGGGGCTTGGGTGGCACGCCGTGTCTTCTGACGTGGTCAGGGATCTGGGGCTGGCACAGAAGCTAAAACATGTATCTTAAGCACTTGGTGCTAGCACAGACAGTGAGGATTTTGGTAAGTTAGAAGGTAAAAGTGATACAGCAGGGAGTAAAACTGAAAATTTCAGTAAGTGCTTTTGTATTGCACAACGTCCGTTTACAAGTCAAAATTCTCCTAGCCCCCAGCACAGGTTCCTGCTAAGGATCTAAAGACCCAGCTGAGCTTTTTGCTCCTCTCTGATATCCCCAAAGGTTTGCCTCTTGACTCTGGCTGAGCAGGGTGTGAGTAGGACTAGGCTTCAGGTCACTAGGTTCCACAGTGGTACTGGATGCTGGTGTCACACCAGAGCTGCTGCCTGGAGGAGAGGAATGTGACTGAGGAAGCCTTTGTTTGCTCTTTGCTATGATGGGCAAGAGGGCGCCTCTCTGGCAGCAGAGCCCATCTGGTGTCCCACAGCAAAAGCAAGTCCTTAACCTTTTTACCTCTGGATGTGCTTGTCTGAGGGATATTGGCTATGTAAGTTGTGAACGCCCCACATGAGGCGTGCTGGATCTCCTGGTGGGCTTTGCCGTCCTGACACAAGTCACTCTCTCCCCAGACAAGGAGTTCAGCGTCCGGCTGGAGACAGAGAAGCGGATGTACATCGTGGGCGAGCCCGTGGAGTTCCGCTGCATCCTGGAGGCGCAGAACGTCCCCGAGCGCTACTTCTCCATCTCCTGGGCCTTCAACAGCTCCCTCATCGCCAGCCTGGGACCCAATGCCGTGCCTGTGCTCAACAACGAGTTTGCCCAGCGCGAGGCCCTGGGCCAGCTCAAGGTGGCCAAAGAAAGCGACAACGTTTTTGTGCTGAAGATCTACCGCCTGCGCCTGGAGGACAGCGGCAAGTACAACTGCCGGGTGACCGAGCGGGAGAAGACCGTGACGGGAGACTTCATCGACAAGGAGAGCAAGCGGCCAAAGAACATCCCCATCACTGTCATGCCCCTCAGTAAGTAGAGGCGTGCCCGTCCCCTCCTGGGGGCATTGCTGTGCTGGACAGGCAGCTGGGAAGGATGTGATGTGCCCAGACCACAGCGATATGGGAGAGGGAGGATGAGAGTTCATGTGCTGTTCGGTTTGGAATCTCAGCTGGCAAGATGTATTTTTGTCGGTGGGAAGTTGATGAAAAGGAGGGATGTGTGTCAGGCTCCTAGGTGGGGAGTCATGCTCCCACCTTGGTAATGACACCAAGCTGGCAGTTCCGTTCTTGAGCTGAAGGTACGTGTGACAGCCTCTGACTTGCTCCTCACATCTCTCTCCTGGCCTTGCTCTGCATGGAGCTGGGTGCTCTGTAAGGTGCTCAGCAGGCATAGTGGGGAGACCAGCTTGGCCTTGGTTTATCCCAGGAGTCACCAGGTTCCTGCAGGCTGTTACATGATGGTGATTCAGCTGTCTTGCAAGACAGCTGTACTGGAAGAAATCAGGTGTGCTCCTTGAGCCCCAGTGCTCTTCAGCATCCATCCTGATCACTGTGTGTCAGCCAGCTCTGGTGGAAACAACTGGAGGCTTGCCCTGAGTATCTTTTCTATTTGTCAGATAAACATGGTAAATACAGAAATAACAGGTTGAGAGGAGGGATTACACTGACTCATTCCTTGTTTTGCTGTCTGTAACTCCGGTAGCCGTGGCATGGTGAACCATGCAAGGGTTGCCCAGGCTACCACGGCAGTGGGCTTGGACCAAGCAGAGGGTAACTGCAAGAGGATTTTGTGCTATACTAGACTCCTGTCTCCTAGATTTGTAGGGAAATGCAGCCCTTTCCTCTAGCTTTTTTTTCCCCTCCTCATTTCTCCAAAAGAAATTCTATTTCTTTTCTCTCCTACCGATATTTGGTCTCATTTGTTTGGCTTTGAAAATTACTCTAGCTAGAAATCTTGCATTGGACAAATATCTAAAATGTATTGTTTCTAGACCCAGCCACCTTTCAGACAGATTTGATTCTTGCCTTTGATAAATAACCAGCTCTAGGAACAAACATGATGATTTTTTTAAGGATGCTAAGTGTCCGTAACTCCGATGGAAGGCAGCAGGAGTAACCAGCACTCAGTATCTCTGAAAAACCAGCCACAAAGCCTTATACCTCTGGGAAGCTCAAGATACCAGATTTTTTTTGAACGTTACCAAACAGTGGTAGCCACCCGTAGTGTCACTAGCAGTGGGAGTTTGGGAGAACTTCTTCCAAAAGGCGTTGGTAGGAATGGATATGGCAAGACGGTGATCAGGATGACGTGAATTGAAAAAGCCACAGGGCGCTGGAAGCTTTTTTTTTTTTTGGCAGAGCCAGTTGCTCGCAGTGCATATTGTAGCAACAGAAATTCCCTCAAGTTTTGCTGAGATCCCATCCCGGACCTGTGACCAGAAGACACGGCAATGCCTCCCGAGCTGTAGGCAGAGATTTTCTCCCAGCTTTGGCCTACACCTGCCTTGAGCGTGCAAGTCACCAGGAGCAGCTCGCTGCCCACCCAGCTGTTTTTGTATGCGGTCACGCATCAGGTTAAGACGTGCCTGGACCCAAATGCGTGGGCAGTTTCCTGCACCTGGTGGAAAGCCTCTCTGGCCGGCAGCGTCCTTCTTGCAGCCCGAGCAGTGGCCAGTGTGTATCATCTCCCCTGTGTGTATGCGTTTCTCTCCTTAGAGACCAGCATCTCCTTGGAGATAATCAACAACGCCAGCGTTGTCTTGGAGGGAGAGAGCCTGCGCTTTGGCTGCAACGTGCGCTCGGGCTTCGGGCCGCAGAGCCGCCTCTCGGTCTCGTGGCAGCTGGTGGACAAGCTGAACCGGCGCAGCGAAATCGTGCGTCTGGACCGGGAGGGCACCCTGCACCCCGGCCCCGCCTACGCGGAGCGCAGCAGCTACGGGGGCATCCAGGTGGAGCAGGTCCGGCCCGGCTCCTTCACCCTGGAGATCTTCAACAGCGTCAAGGCCGACGAGGGCCACTATGAGTGCCGGGTGGCCGAGTGGACGCGGACGCTGGATGGGGAGTGGCAGATGGTTGGGGAGCGGCACACGAGCACCCCGGTGTCCATCACTGCTCTGGGTGAGTACTTGAGGCGTGGGGGGCCCCTGGGCCACGGTCCCCCCACGTGCCTGGCCGTCCCCCAGGAGGTCGCCTGCGAATCACTGAGGCTGCTCTCAGCGCCCCTGCCTTTGCTTGGCAGCAAAATGGAGGCACCCAGCAGCCTGCCCACAGCTCCTCGTAGGTCGGTGCAGAACGCCTGCACGCGCCCTTGCATGTGGGGGAAAAGTCTGAGGGGTGGCTGTGGCAGGAGCAAAGCAGGGAATGGCTGAGGAGAGGGATAGGGCTTCCAGTGTCCTTCAGAGGAGGGAGGCTTCCAGTCCCATGCTGTGTCCTGCTGGTACTGAAGCTGGGTTTTGGTCAGTGCAGTGGTGGTGCTGCTCCACTGGCAGCCCATGGACATCGAAGCCTCCTTGCCTGCCCTGGGTAAACCTTACCTGGGCCCACACCAGATCAGGAGTGCAAAATGCTGGGCATCTGTTGGCCCAAAAAGCAGAAATGGTAGACATCTCTGACAGAAAGCATGAGTCAGGAATGGTCCTTGCTGCCTATGCAGGGAGGCACTGAGCTGTTGGACTGGAACCACAATGTTGTCTACGACCAAACTAAACCAGTACCTGGGATCATTCCAGCTGGTACTGTGCTCTGCCAAGAGGCTCCTCTTTTCAAACACAGTGAAACCGCATCAGTTTAGGAGAGCACAGGTAGTGAGACATGTGACGTTTTGCATGGATTGTGAGTTATATCAGTACTCTTAGGCTGGTTCCAAAACTGATCTGCAGAAGGCTGAAGAAGGGATGACTGCTTCTGTGAGGCCACTGATTTTCAGAATTCCAAGACTAAGACAATCAGGGAGCTCTACTGAAAGGCTGAGGTAGAAATTTTGGCAGGAGGGTGGGGATTGTGTGGCTTTTATTGGTACTCTGAGGTGTTAATCTTAAGCTTTGACAAAACGTGTGTGAGACCGGACTTGAAAATTGTATTCTATTCTGATGAAAATCTTGCTTTTTTCCTCCTTTCCTCTCCTTTACTTTTGACCTCCTTTCAGAGGCTGTTTTGTCTGGAGTTAGAAATCTTTTCTGTACAGCTTCCAAAAGCAGGAAGGGATGTTCTTTTGTAAAGAACTAAAGGAAGATTCTCATCTAGTTTCAATGGTGTCTTCTTCATGAGGTCAGCAGCATTTGGGCTGCTACAAGTCCCAGGTATCAGCCCTTCCCTTTACCCTGCCACTTGTAAAAGTCTTGGGATTAAGCACTGAGATTTTAAAATGTGTCACTTCTACTCTTGTTAAAATTTAAGATGCTCAGAAGTGCACAGCAGTCGCAGAAGATGTGATGGAAAGGTTGTCCCACCTCCTCCACTCCTCAATCACCGGCTGTTGTGCATGTCCTGTCTAGTCCTAAGAAATTCCTAGGTCTCTAACTATCAAAGCTGAAGTACCTCATAAAAATGTAGTAGAGAAACTACTGAGTATTGTTTTGCTGCTGAATCTGGTATTTTTTTGTTCAGGTTAATGTTTTTGAAATGTCCTGAGAAACTCAAATTCAGGGTGCTAAGAAAAAGCAGGAGAGTTTTATGGCTTCAGAAATTGCTGTTTTAAAAAAAATGCAGTAAATTTAGTGACATTCACATTTCAAGTTAAGGTCTCATCGTTTGCCAGCCTGCTGGGGTAGAGAAACTCTTTAGCTGTTGATGTTCAAAACCATAAATCTAACCACAGGGTGGTTCAGAAGCAGCAGCCAGAAGAGAGAGATGTGCTGCCAAAAGAGACCAGATGTTCCTGAAATTCTGAGGCTCTTGAGTGCGTGGCACAGACTTAAGCCCCTGTCTGGCCAGGGAAGGAGGGGGTGAGGGAGTGCTCTATTTTTATCTGGAGGTTTTACAGAAAATCAATCCACCTTTATGCATTTTGTACCAAGTCCCAAAAGAAGAAGGGATTTTGTTTGTTTACCTAAGTGCCATGACCATGTTGACAGAGTTGAAGACCTGAGAAACACACCAGGCCTCTGCATGACTTCATGAAGCTTCCTTGCCCAGGCCAACTGGAGAGTAAACTTGATGAAATCAGCTGGTCTCAGTGAAATTCAGTTGGCTTTCTAGGGCCTTCTCTGGCTCAGTGTTTCTCGGAGCTGGGCCCAATAACGCACTTATTGGGGCAGGAGAGCTGCTGCAAGGTCTGAAGGTGAGGGCTTATGTGGGGCTGAGACACAACAGCTCTGCAGGGGAGACAGCCTGGGTCTGACACTGCCCCCCCTGGGTAATCACTAAACATGCTGTGAGAGGCTTTAATCCTGAAGATTGACCTGTTTTCTCAGTAATTACACATCCCAGAGCTCTGGCACAGTGACACCCTGGGGTTGCAGAGGCATTTGCTGGAAGTGTGCAGATTTGGTGGGCTCCATGCTGTGCCCGGTCTGCCTGCAGCAGCAGGGAGCTCCTGGCTCATCTTTTTGAGCCAGTGGCAGGCTGAAGCTCCATGCTGATGCAGAAGATGTTCCATTTTTGACTGGGCACTGTCTGGGGTTCTCCTCAAGCAGTGGCAGCTCTGCTGAGAGCTGGGGTGGTCAGCACTGCAGGGAGAGGGAGAGCTGTCAGCCCACGTGGGGATGCCCCACGGAGCCTCTGAGGAGGGGAGCGCTTCTTGGGGATGTTGGCAGAAGAAAACAGGGTCCCTGCTGAGTCTGCTGGCCACACTGAAGTGATTGGAAGAGAAGAAAATGTTTCTCTCTTCAGCTTGGAGCAAATGAGCAATGGAAATTCTCTGACTGAATAAGTAAGCCTGACTGGCTTACAGTTGACTAACTGGAATGTGTTGCCTTTTAATTACTAATAGACTGCTGATTTCAACTCCTCGAAACAAACAGAGTGCTGGGGTTAGACAAGTCAAAACATATTGACCAGCTTGCAGTGGCAGACATGCAAGAATAACTGCATAAAGCTGTCCTGGAGTTGTGATGTGGAAGAGAACAAAAGCTGTGCTGTGTGAAGAACGGGAGCAACCAGCTTCTCTTTCAGTTTGCCTCCATCCTGGGGTTTTGTAACCATTGCCACCACTGCTATGTGTGTTTTGAAGGCTGCTACTTCTTGCTTTCCTCATTCTTCCTCCAGCTGCAGCAACCAGATGCAGGGTTGGGGGACAGGGTGGATGCCCAAGAGGTGGATGTGAATCACAGGGGGCTGGTGCCAGGTGCTGCTTCCTTGCCATTGTGCTGCTCCATTTCTGCACAGGGTTTTGGCAGCCTGCAGAGAGGGGGCTGCTCAGGGGATCTCAGGGGATCTCACTCCTCTGGGCAGAAATCAAGGGCAATCCTGCTATGGCTGCAGCCCGTGCTCACTCAGGCAGTCACTGCTGCTCAGGCAGTCACCACTTGTGTGCTTTGCCTCTGCTTTTCACCTCACTTGGCCGTAGCAGATGAGAAGCTGACACAGCTGGAGTGGCTGATGGCACCACTGGATGACCACGCTGTGGCTTTTTGCATGCTGTGACAGCAATGCCTCCTCGGGCAGGTGTCTCAAAGCCCTCTCCCCTCTCTCCCCAACAGAGGCCGGCTTTGCCGTCACGGCCATCTCCCGCACCCCGGGGGTGACCTACAACGAGTCCTTCGACCTCCAGTGCATCATCAAGCCCCACTACCCGTCCTGGGTGCCGGTGTCGGTGACGTGGCGCTTCCAGCCGGCGGGCAGCACCGAGTTCCACGACCTGGTGACGTTCACGCGCGACGGCGGCGTGCAGTGGGGCGACAGGGCCGCGGCCTTCCGCACCCGCACCGCCATCGAGAAGGCCGAGTCCAGCAACAACGTGCGCCTCAGCATCAGCAGGGCCAGCGACACCGAGGCCGGCAAGTACCAGTGCGTGGCCGAGCTCTGGAGGAAGAACTACAACAGCAGCTGGACCAGGCTGGCGGACAGGACCTCCAACCTGCTGGAAATCAGGGTCCTGCGGCCAGGTGAGTGCCGAGAGCGTGTGGGGAGGGGGTTGGGAGGCGTCAGGATGGGGTATGTGCTGATACACTCGTGTCTCCCCTGAGTTAGGAGTGCTCTTCTGGCAGTGACTGATGTTTCTCACTTGTAGCTGGCTCAGCTTTTTGGCTGTGATTATGTTGGAGCTCCTTTATCCACCTCTGGGGAAAGCGTGTCCTCTCTTTGCCTCTTGTGTGCTGTTCCTGGGGTTTTCTTCTGGGGAGTGAGGTGGCTGAACTCAGTCCAGTCTCTGGAGTGTTCCTGTGAGACAGAGGTGGTTTTTAGGTCGCCACCTCCGTTTATCAGGGAGGACTCTGAAAAGGGAGGAGAAGAATGAGGCAAACAGGATCAAAGGGGGAGATGTGTGCCCACCAAAGCTGCATGTGCACCATAGTAACTGGGTCAAATAAGTGGGTGCACCTCTCATCACCTTAGAAAAGGGATGGTGATCAAAGAGCCTGATTTTTGTCCTCACCAGAAGTTGAGCCCTTTTGGCTGAAAGTCTCCACAGCCACGGGTGTCCACACAGAGTGTGGAATAGGTAAGCAACAGGCGCCGTGTCAGGGGCAAACAGAACACCTGCAAGGTGATGCCCCTGTACAGCCACTGGAGAGAGTGAGGGGCCTTCTGTAGGACTTGTCACTGATATTTTTGTGGTGTGCATGAAAAGTGCAAAGATACATGGCCATGGTAGCTGTGGGCTGTTGCTGAGCTGAATGGTGTATTGCTGTCTTGGCCTTTGGGATAGAGTTGGTATTTGGAGTGAGGCTTTTAACACCTTCAAGATTATTGGCTCAGGTCCTTGCTGCAAGTTAGTCCTCTTCTTGTGTTCCTTTGCAGAAGGACTCCTTCCTAGGGTCTCTGCTGGTTGGTCTTTGTGTTTTTCCTGTCAGTATCCCTTTTCATGCTCCCTCCACCTTCCCCAACCCTATCTTCAGACAACTTGGGATGCTGTGAGCTCCAGCCACCTCGTGAGCTCTCCATCGTTTTTCTTCCCTCTCTCCCCCTTGCCCTCATCTCCAGGCTAATCATCTCCATTTATCTTGATTATGCTGCCTTGTAATACATGTTTTACTGCTTGTGAGTTCGAGTTGGTGATGTTCATCATTTTAGCTTACTTCCCTCGGAAACAGTGTTGAATGGTTGTGGTCCCTGGAGTAACATGCTTCTTTCACAGCCCTGTGCATGCATATCTGTGTGTGAGACAGAGAGGGAAAGAGAAATCCTTGATAACAGCTTCCAGAAGAGAGCCTGTGTGTCACAGCTCAGGGTGGCAGGCAGCTCAGTTCAACCATGCTCTGGCAGCCTGTTGTTCTTTACTGGAGCAGTAACCCTCAAGTGATGTCTTAACAGAACAAGTTGTCCAGGTCTCCATGGTTTTTACCTCTCCCTGTCTCCCAGCTGCTAAGCAAACGACTGCAAAATAAATTTTAGCTGTCAGTTCAATGAGCCCTGCATAATGTTTGAGGCTTTGTGGCTCACAAGCAGGGATGGAAGGGAAGAGGGACTCCTCAGAGCTCCCCCAGCACCACGGCTGCGCCCTCACTGTGGTTTTTTACCGTGCCCCAGGCAGCCTGTGGGAGCAGGTGGTTGATGTTTTCCATGAATGAAATGTTGGCAGTCAGACCAGGGACTGCTCTGGTTCTCTCTGGTTTTGCAGAGGGTTGTATTGTGTCATTCCTGGGTCTTTGGCTGGGTGATCTCCAGAGGTGATCCAGGATGATATGTGAGACATCTTCCCCAGACACTTCTGAGTGAATGTCCTAGAGCCCTCCCAGTCAAACCTGTGCTGATGGAGTGGGTGCTGGTTTTCGCATAAATATCCAAGGCTTCTCCAAAAATGGTCATTCAAGACCCTCAAAGGATTAAACAGCTGAGAGCACTGTCTGTCTACTTCTGTTCCACTACAGTCACCTTAATCTGAGATAATTTCAGGTGGCTATTTGGTGTCTCAGTCCTAGCTTTTCCTTTGCCATTACCTGTGGGTGTCTGCCTTGATCCATATGCTTGGGGTGATCCATCTCCACTACCAGTCCACTAAGGGACACCATAAAGCGAGTTTGTTCTGGGGGTATTTTGGCAAATGGAGCCAGCATGTGTTTCTAGACTGTAAGTTAATGTGGGGATTCTAGTTCCCTCTCAAACCCCTGCTCCCTGTTTGAGTGACCTTTTCATTTGACAGATTCCAGGTGCAGACATGGAAATCAGTATACATCAGCCTTTGAAGTGTGTTGAGGAGAGAAAGGTAAATTAGTGGTAAATTAGGTAAATTAGTGCTTTGTGAAATCCCACATGCCTGAGGAATAGGATGCTGGAGCTTCTCCTGGTGTGTTGGTTTGCCATTTCAGTGCTCATGTGTGCTTAGCAGGGACAGAGACCTGCACTGCCTTAGGGCCACTGCTGAGTTTTAACCTCTGTAGGCTGGGGCAGGAATCCAGGCTGGTGTGGGGGGCTGTTAGACATGATTGGGGACCAGACTGGCTGGATAGCCTTTGGCTGTTTCATTTTCCTACAATGCAGTGCTCTCCTTTTTACTTCCATCTCTCAAGATGCCTGTTGTTTCTTTCTTGGTGAACTCATGTTGCAGCAGAAGGGGAAGAATAACGAAAATACATCTGAGTTCACACCAGCTGCTTCCCTGAAACCAAAGCTGGCAGGAGATCATGCACAGTATTGCAGCCCAAACTAGAAGTGAGCCCCAAGTGCAAGAGTGGAGATTTCTTTTGTGTTTGGGGCTCCCCTTCCCCTGTGGTGTCTGGCCTGCCTCTGAAAACCTGGGTCTTTCATCCCCAAGGCCATCATCCCTTTTCCCTGAGGTTTCACCACTGTTTTCCCATCTAGAGACATTGCTTTGCCCTTTGCCTTGTTCATGTCCAGGTGGAGAAGAGCATCCAGCATGCAAAGCTTAGTGAGCTGATATGTGAGAGATCCATCAGGATTAGCTATGTCCTGTCCTTGGAGAGGATGCGTGGTGACTCCCTGGCACTTAAAGTTCTCTTGGGTTCTAGGGGAAGCAGAGGTACCTTTTAGGGGAAGCAGGTGGTTCCTTTTGAATCCCAGTGACCCTGGAAGTGTTTGGATTCAGGCTGAGCTCTCAGTGCTCACACTGAGATGCCAGCTGACCTCGCTGTTCCCTGCCCGCTCCCTCGCACAGCATGGAGGGGAAACAGCCCTTGGGCTCCAGGTCCTGCCTGAGGGAGGAAGGTGGTAGATAGGTTCAGACAGGTCAAGGGGAAGACCCAAGGCTGTCAGGCAGGCTCTGTTCCCTTGGATCTTGCTTCTCCCTGCCAGGTGTCCAGGGATGGAGCGCTGAGACAGCGGGTGCTGTCTGGGAGCAGTGTGTGTCCGTGTGGTCTGCAGGACTCAGACAAGGGCAGCAGACAGTGCACAATGGGGGCTGTGCTGCAATCTGGGCAGGCTTGGGTGTCTGCAGAGTGCTCTCTCTTTTGGCAAGGAGGCTTGGAGCAGATTTGTGCTGGTCTATTAAATTGCCATTGTGTGTGTTACTGCACTTATCATTCCCCTGCAGCACAAATGAGGGGCAATTCGGCAAAGTCCTGGAGTCTGAGCACTCAGAGTGCATCTGGCAACAGCAGAATAAGAAAGCAGGGATTTCACATAACACCCCTACCCTCAGAGCAGCTTCTCACCCCTTTCATACTCATGCATCTCCTCATGCAGCTCCCCACCCCTCCATGCTTGTGTTGTCCCTTGTCCTGTTCTTTCATGACTAATTCTGGATCGGGCGCTCAGGGAGAAGCTGCAATCGCCTCTGTAAATCTGAGCTCTTGCTGCTGGGTTTTTAACAGTAATGAACATGGGAGGAGGGATGGCAGGGCATGATATCTGAGCAGACTCCAGGAGTGCTGGGCTCCTGGCTGCTTTCTGCAAGCCAGTCTACAGATTGATTGACCTGGGAGCCGTGGAGCAAACAAGGCAGTCATGCTCTTCATTAGAGCATTAATTAGCTTCCAGAGGCTCTCCAGGGGCTACTTCTTGAAGTTTGGTTTATTAGGAGCTGTCAAGTTGAAACCATCATGGAGGGGGAGGGTGGAGGCTCCTGAAGCTGGCCTTTGAGGAGCTGGAGGTGGCTTCTTCCTGAACCTTATTCTGGGAGTGGGGCAAGCCAGAGCTGTGCTCTCCCTGAAGCCCTGCATTCAGGTGGATGCTGAGCCCTGTGCTGCTTGGGGGCTCTCCACAGGAAACCAGAGAGTGCCTGTGCTGGGCTAGCAATGGCCAGAGAAACCTGATGAGTGGAGAATGAAGAACTCTCAGCTCTTTGTCCAAGCCCATCCATGGCAGCTGTAGAGAGGCTGTTCAGTCTCATGCTCCTCATTCTCTCTGAAAGCTCACTGAGCAGCCAAGCTTGTGACTGTGCAGACTGAGGATGCTGGGAAGATGAGAAGGGCATGAGGCAGAGAAGAACTGGAAGAGGAGACTGCTTTATAAGCACTTTCAATGTTGGTCTAGGAGGACTGATTTTCAAATAATTAATTACCAAGACATTTGTGGAGTATAGTGAGAAGCTTTCCTTAACTCAGATATTACTGTTAATGCCTTTATTCCATCTCATCTTAGTAATTCTTAGTAATTTCACTGTTTAAGGAATCCTCTCATGGGTGGATGTCAAAGATGCCTTTTCTACTACAGGTGGCCAGTGGGACACTGACCAGACTCTTGAGTGGAGGCTCAAAGAAGTGCTTTCAAAGGGCACAAAATCTCTACTTTAACCTGACAACACTTCTTGCTTCTGGCAGCATCCAGCAATAAAGTTAAGCAAGGAAAGTTAATGAGCTGGAAACTTCCTTACAGAAGTGAAGTCTGAAGTTTGCTGCTTGCTTGATCCCAGAGTGGCTTTGTTCTGCAGAACAGCATTGCTTCCCTGCTTTACAGCTGCCTGCTCCATCTGGCAAATGGCTGTACTCCTGCTTGAGTGATGAAGGAGTCTGAGGAGAGCTCAGAAGAGAGGAGCCTGTTCCTCAGCAGCAGCGGCTGTGGCACAGAGCAGTCTCCTCTTCCTCGTGTGCTTGCTCCTTTCCCCTCACTGCCAGTGGGGCAAGCAAGACCTGCTGCTCTTCCTCAGAGCTGCTGCTGCTCCCTTCCAGCACACTGAGCACATGAAAGGGAGGGGCTCAGTGTCTGATGGCCCAGAGCTGTCCCCTTGCATAGACCTGCATTAGTGACCCAGCTGGAGCCCTATTTCTTCTGCAGATAGCAGAGGGTTGATTCTCCCACCTCGTACCCCAGGTTGTCTCCTATTCCTGCCCATTTGTCCTGGGCAGCTCTGTTGCCACCCTTGCCAGGTCCTCTGGCACAGACTCCCCACTTAGACTTGCTGTCACCTCCTTGGCACAGTTGCTTATCCCAGGCCAGCACCCCAGAGTGCTTTTTCTCCACGCTTAGCCATCACTCCCTCCTCCAAACATCCCTGTCTTCCTGGGTTTAAGCAGCAGGGGAGGGAGCTCGTGCTGGATGTGCTGCTGCATTCCTGATGCTGTACTGGGGATGATGACAGTGGCCTTGTGGGTTCAGAGCTGTGATTCACCTCTCCCTGCATTTATATTTCCTTCTGAGAGTGGTGCTGCTTGGCTCCTCTGCAGGTTTGCCTGTGAGAGCCTTCTGTAAGAGCCAGGTGTGTTGAGCTGATTGCAGGCAGTTATGTTCAAGGTTTCTCTTGGGACTCCAGCCTGGAAAATGCACCCAGGGGCGTGACCTGACAAGATGAACTTTAAATGAATGAAGCATCTTGGATGCATTTCACAAGGGTGAAGAGTGTGGGAATGCGTTCTTGCACCCAGTGGGACCTTGACCTGACTCAGCCTGCTCTGTGTGTGCCCACTGATCTTAGTGCAGGCATTCTTTCTTTTCAGCCCCCCAACAAGACTGACAATGCCAGGAGACCTGGCTCATATCCAGGATATGCTGCTCTCTTCAAATTAGCTCTCTCCATGGTTACGTTTTAGGTCCAATTTTTTCACTTCCAGTTCAAAGTACTCTCTGCTTTCCCTCTTTGATATCTTCTGAGCAGTTTTCCACTCCTGTTTGCAGTGTGGATGTACAAAACCATGGTGTCAGCCTGTTTGCAGTCTGTGCACATGCACCTTCTTTGATGTTGTCTTGAACAGCTTCTCTCTCTCCACACACTTTAGCTTCTCATCGATTCCCTGTTTGCCCTCCTTGGACTAAAATACTCTGTAGTGAGCAGTACTTAGAGCAGTCCAGCTCTAAAGCTTTGTACCTCCTCCTGTCCTTGAAGATTTCAAAAGCAGAGTCAGCAGGGGCAGCCCTTGAGGGAGGGGGAGACTGGTGATGAGCAGCTTTGTAGCCAGCTTTGTTGACCACTCTCCTCCTGTCCCAGTCTTCTCCAGCTCCCATGGAGCCCCAGCTCTCCATGAGGTGAGTGGCCTTGGGGCCAGCAGGCTCGGTGCTGCAGCAGCACAATATTTCTCCTGCTGCCTTCCCAGCCCTCCAGTCAGAGCAGTGCCCAGCCCAGGGGTCCCTCCCTGTGTGCCCAAGCAGCACCTTTGGCAGTCCATCCCTGTGCATGGGACCTGCACCATTTTTCTGTGCTCTGTATCCCAAGGAATGCTTCTCCTGGCATGAGAAACTGCATGTTCTGACATTGGTCAAAGACTGCATTCCTGGGTTCACCTGAGATCTGCTTCCTTACAGCAAAATGGCTCCAAACATGCTGAACCTGTGGCTCAGGGTCTTATATTTTAACATATGTACGTGTACATAAAAGTTTTCTCTCAAGGCCATCTTACTTTCCTAAATAGGCATTTGGGATCCTGCTAAAGAAAATTACTGTAGCTTTTCCTTGTCCCAATTAACAGAAAAGCAGGGAATGCAGATGATGATGGATCTGTAGCCCATTATGCTGAAATATGTCTCACTCCTTAAGAAGTGCAAGAATACAATTCCTTAAGAAATGACAGATGGCTCATTTCACTTGGTTGTTCTTCCAGCAGTAGTTGTACTCACTAATTACGGAAGCAGCATCGTCCATGAGCGTCCAGTTTTGGGGAAGTGGTATCTTCAGCTGCAGTTAAACATTGCCATTCCCAGGACTTGGTAATAGTGGCTCCCAGGTGGGAAGTGAACTCCTGCAGGTGGAGCTGATCTGGGGTTTTGCTACACAGAAGGAGGTGATCCTCATCCCCGATGTGAGCTGCTGGCTGCATGGTCCTGTCCCATTCCTTGTGCTGGCACAGGTCCTGCTGTGCACAGCTCAGTTTAGTACACCTGCAGAAAGCTAGCCCAGTGGAAAGGAGCAGTTAAATGTGAGTGGAGTGAGCTGGTGCCTGGATGGGTTCATCTGGGTCCTTCTCAGGGGACTTCTCTGCACAGAGAGCAACACCTGACACTGCTGGTGTGGGCAGTATCCAAAAGACCTCCCGATCCTGCCTGAGGTCTGTCTGGAGAGGTTGCTCTCTGGATGGCAAGAAAATGACATTTCACAGCCCCCTAAGCAGCTCATCTCTGTCTGCCCAGCCAGCACTCAGTTTTTCAGCAGGAGCTGCCGAAAATGCCCAAGTCAGACACAGCATGTGCGAAAATCAGCAGAGCGCTGCAACGTGTGGTGGACTTGGTGCTGTGAGAGTGCAACTGCACAAAACTGTCAGGCTCTTTTGTGGGGGAGAAAATATCTCAGGAAATCCAGCCTCCAGCACGGCATGGGAGTTGGTGTGTGGTGCTGCTGTGTGTGTTACAACTTGCTCTTCGGGTGCATTTAATTACATTTTTTTCCTAATTGACGGAGCACTCCTTTGTTTGAACTCTTTCTGATGAGGAGTTGATTAAATATCTTGGTATGTTATTTTTTTTTTCTTTCTTTATCCTCAGTGGCTGTAGCTTGGTACTGAATTTATCTTCCAGTGATCCTATCTCCATATTTTAATTTACAAGTGATCAGTGAGCCGTATATTGTTCTCTGACAGCAGGCACAACTCATGCTGGGAATCTTTTATTCCTCCCTCCCCTCCTCTCTCTCATGCAGAACTTTTATGTGCATTTCAGGGTTTTGCAGGAAAGTTTCTGGTTTTAGGTTTGTGAGGCATTTTGCTTTGGGGTATATTTGTTTCTTGCTGCTCTTTACAATGACATGGTTTCTGTTTCTTGGGGAAAATCCTGTTTTTTCCAGGCCAGTGGCACATCCCAGCTGGTGGTCTCTGCCTTAGCCTTAGCTAGACCTGGGAGGCTGTGAGCTTCCCAGCTTTTTCCATCCTTGCCATTTCTGTATATGGCTTCTGGGCTTTAAAGAGCCTTTCTGGGTCACACCTGCCTTCCTGCCCAAGGCCCCACTTGGTTACCTGCTAGTTTTTTTAGCTGCTCCACAGGCTCCGGCACGGCTGGTAATCCCAGGCTGTTCCCTAGCCAAGCACATGTCCCTGTCACTGCCTGCAGTCTTCACATGCAGAGATGGACTTGACCCCAGTGTTTGGTGCAGTCTGACTGTGCTGCTTTTGGGGAGGGGCAGGGCATGGGGCACTTGTAGGAGCTTTGGGATGATCAAACTTCTTGGGGCTGGAGCTGGTGAGGGTGCGGGTGAGCAAGCAGATTTGGGTTCCAACCATCCCATACGGTTTGAGGAGAGGTGCCTGTTCTGCTTTGCCACAGCACCCTCTGGCACCATTTTGAGAGCATCCAACTCCAGTCCCCAGGCTGCAGTAGCACAGTGTCCTTCAATCCTGTTCCTGGGGCTGAGTGCTGGGCAAGGCTGTTGGATGGGTGATGGTCAGCATGGACCTGCACAGCTACTTAAATATCCAGCTGGTCTTCCTGCTGCAGCAGCTGTGGGCCTGGGGAGTGTCTGGGCTGCCTGCTGGGCTCTGGACTTTGCAGCAACTTGCAGGATGTGTTGAAATGCAGGTCACTTGGTGGTGTTCAGAGTCACAGCCTCAGCTCTATGTCTGACCACGTGGGAGGGGGCTGAAGCTGAGCCTTCCTCAGGAAAGGGTTAACACTGTCTTTCCTTCCCACAGAGCTGCTCTCCCAGTAATTCAATCATGTCAGCCTGTTTGCAGGCAATAATTCATTGTTATAGGAACACTACAGTAAAGTGACAAGTTAATAATGGCAGTAATAATGGCAGGCAAAGTCTAATGCTATTTCCCTTTCTGCTGCTCCTGTTGCACCAGCAGCCTCCCATGTTGGCTAATGCAATTTGCAACCTCACTAATCCAGTTTCAGGAGGAATTGTGTTCAGTTAAAAGAGAATAGCTTTAGTAGTCAGGAGCTGTGCTGCCATGTTCCTGCCTTCTCTGGGGAGTTTGCCCCGGTGCTGGAAGCCTTTGTCTTTACTTTGCTGTGATTTCTATGCTGTGGTTAAGCTTAATGAGCACAGTCCTCCTAGGAGCATCTCGTTTTCTTCCCTTCTGCAAATGCCTTTCTTCTGATGCCTCCTCTCCAAAAGGGCTTGCACATCTTTCCCGTTTGAACGCTGGTTTGCTTTCAACTAACCCAATAAACGTGAGTCACCCGGCTCTCGCCACTGCTGAATCAGTAGGCTGGCGTGTACTCGCTTGACTCCGTTCAGTCATTAAAGCAGGAGTCCTTGCAGTGTCTGGGGAGGTGGAGGAGCCTCCTCAGCCCTGCTTTGTGGAAGGGAGAAGAGCTGGCAGAGGGCTGAGTGTTAGTACATGTCCAAGCCTGTGGCAGTAACCTGCACATTGGTCTCTTGAATCCCGGGCAAACATCCTCCGGGAGGAATTAAGGCACCGAGTGCTTTTCAGGCCCTAGTGAGGGGAATGATGAAGCACCCCTGGGTTGTGACCACAGGTTGAGGGAATGGCTGAGTTTGTGCCAAAGGCCTGGCCAGTGTCCTTCAGAGCTGTATGCTGAGCGTGCTGGAGAGAGAGGGGTTCCTTGTAGGAAGTCACTGTGAGGCTGTTCTGCTGGAAAGGAATCTCTCCTGATCGACCTGCTAAACCCACTGTAAGGTGTTAAGCCAGGGCTGGGCTCAGGTTGGGTTGGCCTCCTTTCTGCTCCCCCTGCACACACACCTCAGCACAGTGAAATCTCGGTGGAGGCTTTTAAAAGTAGGACATTCCCCCAGAAAACTTTTTGCAACATTTCATCAGTTCTTTGGAAGCAAAAGTGTTCTCTGGAGGTGCTCTCCCCAGCGAGCAGCAGCCTCCAAAGTGGGACAACGCCTCCCTGCTGTGGTGACAGGGCTTCCTGGGGACTCTGGGATGGTGGTGGCCATCCTCCTGCCCACCCTTCTGTGCCACAGCTGTTGGTTCATGCAGAGCTGGCTCCTTCCCCAGAGGATGGTCCCCTCCTCCTTTGCTGCAGGGGCAACATTCTGGGGTTTTGCGTGGGGCTGTTTGGGGGAAAGGGTATCTTCAGCTGCAATTAAACATTGCCATTCCCAGGACTTGGTAATAGTGGCTCCCAGGTGGGAAGTGAACTCCTGCTGTTGTGTTTTCTTGCTGCCTGCAAGGCAAAATGATCTAAGGTGTTTGAGAGGGAACATCTTCTTATCACAGCATTTTTAGGTTTGGGTTGCAAAGCGTTTTGCTAAAGGTGTTGTAACCCCAGCTTGATGATTAGGAAACAGAGGGGAGGGAGCCAGGAGGCAGCAAGTCAGCAGAAAAACCATGAATCACATCACTGTCCTCCTCCTCTGAAGACTGCTCTCCCTTCCCCCAAATATTTGTATAACTGTGCTTACCACATGCTCAGCTTGAGGAGACTGATTGCCTGCTTGATGGTGTGGAGAAAACCCCTATTAAGTACCAGGCTGTGTCATAGCCTGCTGTGGTTGTAAGGTGTGTCTGACCCAAGCTCCCAGCCAGAGGTGCAAGTTTTGAGGACCAGAAGCTGCCACAGGCATCTTGAGATAATGATTAAAAAAACCTAAGAGGGTTCTAACCATGACTTGTTGCCAGTGTAAATTGAAAGCCTTAATAGCGTATGTAGGGCCAATTACAGTACATTAAGGTACAATATCCTCTCTTTACTGGCACTCTCCAGGGAGCCAGGAGACATTGTGGCAACAGGATTATGGTTTGCAGATGATATGCACGATAACTTCATCTAGACACGGGCACCTGTTCCTCTCACAGAGCAGATGTTCGAGGCTGTTAAGAGAACATCAGCCTCTTGACAGCAGAGCAGAAAATGATGTGTCTGCTCACCCCCTCTGCTGCCTGACACGGGGCTGGAGCAGCCCTGCCCTGCCTCACTGAAACCCCAGCCCCTGGGGCACACCAGATCAACTCAGCATTTGAAGGCCAAGCCCTTTCCTGGCTCTCTGCCCGGGCAAATCCTCAAGCCAGGAAAGGGAGTTTCCCCCTTGTCAGTAGGGTGAGGTTTTGCTGGCTCAGTGCCTGGGGTGTCAGACTTCTTGCAACCTCACTCCTGCACCAGCAGCTACAAACATTTCCATGTCATGGCAGCATCTTTAAACATGACCTGGCAAGCTGCACGTGGCATGGAGAGTCTCGGTTTGCACTGGAATAGGGTTACCACCAGAATGGGAAGAGATGGATGGACTCCATGGCGTTGTATTGTACCATTCCCATTACCCTGGACCACCAATTTCAATATTATCTCTTTTCCCCTTTTTAAATAATTTTTTCCCAAATGCAAAATGAGCTTTGTGGATTTGTTTGCATACCTGTGAACAGTGGCTGGTGTTCAGCCCCAGGGGAAAGCAGAAATGTGTGTTAGCCCACAAAGCTTCCCATGGCTTAACCAGGATCTCTCTCCTGCATGGACAAGCAAACCAGCCTAAGGGTGAGGCTGCCCCAGGGTAACCTGTGTGCCACAGCATTTCCAACTCAGCAGTTACCAGCCTGTGGTCCACAAAAGCCTTGAATCATTACTATAGGATCTGCAAAAGGTAATGAAAACTAGGCAGGAACCAGCACCAGGATGTGGAAGCTTTTGGCATTTGCAGAATTGGAAAAGACTGAGAACGTCCTCTCTAATTTTGTGGGAGGGAAACAGAACCTGCTCTTGCATCTTCTGTGGTGTGCCTCCCTTAGGAAAATAATTCATGTTTGATGAAAAGTGCATTGGCAGGGATGTCATTACAAATCACTGATACCTCTAATCTAGAGGAAACTTTGTGCACAGTGTTAAGAACCTCTGCAAGATTGCAGTCTGGCAAAGGGAAGACCTGTGATTCCCTGCCAGGGCTTGCTGCTCCAGCTGGTAGCAGCTGTAGAAGAGCTACCTCATCAATATCTTGGGGACTCACAGCAAATGTGGGCAAATTCCTGGCTGCAGTGGCTGCCAAGGATGGCATGGAAGGATGGGGGGTATATGTGAAATTTAAGATCTCATTTTTTCCCGAGTTAGTAAGAGTGCTGCCCCATTACTCTCAAAAAGATTTTTTCCCAAAGGTTGCATGGGAGCAGGGAAAGCTGCTGAGAGACCATCTAAGAGTCCTTGGATGACCTCAGGGGTCCATGCTGTTTGTACACAGTTACTGTGGTTATGGTCTGGGAACAAGCCCTCACTGCTTCAGTGGAATACATCTGACATGTACAAGGTGCAGGTCTGTTGCCCCAAACACTAGGATTAAAATTACTCCGTGTCAGCCATCCTCATTTTCATCTCCTGGAGGTGCCTCAGTGTGGGAAGAATGTGGGAAGAGCACTGAGAGGGGTGCTTGCCTCTCAGCAGCTCTGGTCTGTGTGTACCCTGGCTTTGTCTGTGTGTGTGTGTGTGTGTTGATATTGAGAAACCCACCACATGCAGCGTGTGTATATACTGCATTTTAATAGATATAGGGCTACTGACTTAACATACACAGTTGCTATAGTAACAAAGGTTTCCGTAGTAACGGTTGCAGAAAATAATCCAGTACCAATTAAAAATAAACTGTTTGGAAAGGGGGCTGGGGGAGAAAGGAAACTGCTGAGAACCACCTTCTCCTTTATTGGTTCATCTCCTAGGGACTTGAAAGATTGATTAATGCTCGAAATAACCATTCTTAACCAATGGTGAGCCAAAAAGGTGGGATGAGGGTGGGTGTGGTGGCTAAGGCTGTTGTCCTGAAGTGAAACAAAGGGGAAGGAATGTGTCTGGGGTATGGCAGAAACACGAGAGTGACAGAGTGATGCTGACTCTTTCCATTAGGTTGAAGTCCTTAGGGAGGAAAAACAAGGACACTTTCCCTCCTCTCCTTCCTCCAATGCCTACATGCCATACCCCAGCCATGGAGTCTTTATTAGCATACTGATTAAAGCCACGGGCAACCCAGGCTCCAGGGGAACGTCTGATGTGATACCAGGATGCCTATCTCAGATGTGATAGCACAGAAAGAATTGCTGTGGTGGGAGTTCCTCCTATTTGAAGTTGTTTGTGCCCATCTTCTCCCTGGGCACCGTCACTCATCACTTGTGCCGACAGGCATCCGAGGCCCTGGTGCCCAAGGGAAGCTGGAAGCAAAGCGTGATGCAAAAGCAAGGAGCCTGTGCCTTGGTGAGAGAGAGAAAAGACAACATTGCTTCCTCACAAACACAGGATGCGTGGGATGTGTTTCCAGGGTGTGGATGGGCACAGGTCCCCTGGCAGCCTTTGGCTGTTCGTGCCTGCAGTGCCACACTTTTGTCGTGCCACTTGTGCCCGTGCACTCTTCAAGTTTCATTGAAGAGATCTGCAGCTTGTCAGCAGCAGCAAGGCAGCATTCCCCCTTTCAGAGGGGAGCAGCTGTGTGAGGAAAGGGCCGTGGTGGCAGAGCTGCTGGGAGGAGTGGTGTGTCCAGCTGGGTGGGAGCTGCCCCTCTTCCCGGTCCGTAGCTGGTGTGGGCTCCAGGATACACCGAGCACAAGTGTCACAGGAGGGCGCCTTGTGTCCACCCCTGCCAACAGGAATTGCCCTGGCTCCGGGCTCGGGTGACAGCACACACTGCAGCAGAGGCTCTGTCTTGTGATGGTACAGGGAGGGAGGAATTTGGAATCTCTCTGTCTCTCCTTACTAGAGCTAATTATTGTGCTGTATCATCCTCAACACTGTGGCACTGCTTAGCTCCAGCGTGGGAACTGCCCTTGTGCTTGGGAAGCCAAGAGAGGTGATAAGACTGTGGCTTTTCCTAGGCTGTGAGTTTGTGGTGGACTTGGAGCCAGATCTCCTGGCTGTGGGAGCAGAGCTTGCTCCCTGCTGATCCCTTCCAGTCCCCAGACCTCTTTCTCCTTTTCCAGTTGTGCCTGCACTTCCTCCCCTAGCTATTGCGTGTCTGTGGGATACATCTCACTGAGATGGCTGGCATGTGACAGCAGTGGGGTCTCATTTAATTCACTTTCTCAGAAGTGGTTTTCTCTGGAATCGGTCAACAGCTCATTGCCCTGAGGTGCAAGTGGTATGATTTCACCATGAGAAAAACCACTGAGTTTGGGTGTAGTCTTCTTACTAAGTCTGCTGCCTTAGACCACTGTGAATTAAAAAGTGTCTTTTAAAGGTCACACTGTGAGAAAGCAGCCTCTCTTGCTGAGGGACACAGTGGGAGGATCCAGGAATAGATAAGGGTTGAAAGGAGAAATTTGGTAGTGTCTAAATGTGTCAAAGGCAAATGGGACCCAAGCAAGGTGGCACTCCCTGCTCCACCCTGAATCCGGTGAGTTTCTTCCCTGTGTTAATGACCCACCTCTCTTCATCCTTCCCCATTCCCCCTCGCAGTGACCAAGCTGCAGGTGAGCAAGTCGAAGCGGAGCATCACCCTGGTGGAGAACCGGCCCATCCCGCTGAACTGCTCGGTGAAATCCCAGACCAGCCCCGACTCCCACTTCGCCGTGCTGTGGTACGTGCACAAGCCCTCGGACGCCGACGGAAAGCTCATCCTGAAGACCACGCACAGCTCTGCCTTCGAGTACGGCACCTACGCCGAGGAGGAAGGGCTGCGGGGCCGGCTGCAGTTCGAGCGCTCGGCCTCGGGCGGGCTCTTCAGCCTGACGGTGCAGCGCGCCGAGGTGCGGGACAGCGGCAGCTACTACTGCCACGTGGAGGAGTGGCTGCTCAGCCCCAACCACGCCTGGTACAAGCTGGCAGAGGAGGTGTCGGGGCGCACCGAGGTCACCGTCAAGCAGCCAGGTGGGGCCCTCTCCGCGATTGCTCCTGCGCGCGGCCTGTGAGGTTGCCACCCCATCCTTGCTTGCGTCCTCATGCCTGCACATCCCTGCATGGAAAGAGGGCTTTCCCTCCTTTGATATGACTCCTGTCCCTCTAGGCCGAGCCTGTGTGCCTTTCAATGTCCCCACATGGAGGTTGTTCATCCCGCCTAGTCTATAGGGCCACTGCATCCAGCCAGGTTTCATTATCCTTGAGAGCATCATGTAGCAAGAGTGTCAACTAGCGACTTACTGAGAGAGAACTCCTGTGTGCCTGCCTGGGAAAGCATTTTTATGTCTTGCACATAGTTTAATTTTACTCTGTGCCGGTATCCTGGCAGGCACAGGGAGCCTTGTCTCTTTTCCCTTTGCACATGAGATGGGAATAGCGTTTAATAAAGAGAGGAGCTGGCTGCCAGGAAAGGAGAAATCTGTTCTGTGGGTGGTTTCTGTGGCAGTGGATGACACTGATAAAGGTGAGCTGATGGAGGAGCTAAATATAGCCCCCATAAGCTGGGACAAAGGGCAAAGGGGAGAGGCAGGGAGGCAAGTACTGTCCAGAGCATTGGTACTTCATGAGGAAGCCTGCCTTGTCCTTGCTTGCTCCAGTTGCTTGTGTCTGAAAGATGAAATCCCTCAGGCAGGATGGATGCAGGTGGATATCAGGGCTGGAGAAGGGTTCTTCATGCAGTTTCTCTGTCTGGATTTGGCTGGCTAGACACAAGCTCTGTGCACAAGGGTGCAAGAGGGATATTGGATGTGGTCCCCAGTGCAGCTTTGCCTGCAGGAGGCACAGCAGGCCATGGCTTGCTGCCAGTGCCAGCTCCTCGTTTCTGTCTGCAAAGTCCCGAGATGGCTGAGGGGTGTTCAGGGACAGGGGAGCTGTGACTGCCCCCTCCTTTGCATTGCCCTCCTCTCTCTGGGAAGTACAGTACTTATTGCTTGCTGCAGCAGCGGTCCTAGGGAAGTCCAGACTGGCCCTGGAAAGAATTGTGAGGGATTTAGGAGAGTTTGACACGTCATTTCACATAAAAGAGCTGACTCCAGTCACCCTCCCATGTATCAATGAAGTTGTGGAGCAAAAACCAGGGACATTCCCGAGGCAGCAAAACACTGCGTGTGACTTTGCCCTCATGCCACTTCTTGTTTTGCAGTGGGGGGTTCCCTGCAATCGGCTGTCTGTTCTACACTGTGCTGGCTTTTTCCTTTTTCCACAACAGAGGGCCTTACTGGTTGGGGTGTGATCAGGCTAATGCCTCCTCCTAGGAGGAGAACAAGAAAAGAGTGAGGTGTGATCTCCCTTTGTTAGGTCTCTGTGCACCTCCCAGGTCCTGCTGGGAGATTGTGGGTTTCCAGTTCCCTGCACTGAACGGGTGGTTGTTGGTGGCTAGCCTGAGATTTTCAGAAGACCCTAGAAAACACAAGCCTGATTTTCTTCTCCTCTTTTTTTTTTGTCCTTTTCTTTCTCCATCATTTTTTCCTCTACTTCCTTCTTTCTTTCATCACACCCCAGGGTTGTGACCGTGCAGGAAATGCTTGCGGGGTGACAAAGCACCCTTGCAGCCCTTGGTCACGTTTGCATTTCTAACGGGCTTTTCCCACAGATAACCGCCTGCAGCTCAACCAGACCCACAAAAACATCACGGTGCTGGAGAACGAGTGGGTGACCCTGGAGTGCCTGGTGAACAACCGGACCAGCCCCTCATCCCAGCTGCTGGTGGAGTGGTCGGTGTGGCGGCCGGGCCGCGCCGAGAAGGAGCCGGTGGCCTGGCTGAGCCGGCAGGGCACGCTGCACTACGGGGAGCCGGCGGCGCTGGGCGAGCTACGGAGCCGGCTGCACCTGGAGAGCCCGGCCCCGGGGCTCTTCCTGCTCTCCATCCAGAACTCCACCGTGCGGGACAGCGGGGCCTACAGCTGCCGAGTGGAGGAGTGGCTGCTCGACCCCGGCGACCGCTGGTACAAGCGGGCAGAGGACATCTCCGGGCTCAGCACCCTCACAGTCAAGCAGCCAGGTCAGTGCCACCTGCTCTGAGCAGCCTTGTGCCCTCTTGGGCAAACACCAGTCACCATCTGTCTGTCAGCAACTCTGGAACAAAGCACAGGGCAGACCACGCTGATTCCTTTTGCCATGCCTTCTCTTGCTTTTCTGGAAAGAGTATAAAGCAAGTTGTGCAAATACAACTAGATGGGCTTGGCATTTTGTCACTGCATCTGCTTTTTTTCTTTTCAGCACTTTTGGCAGGTTAAATACGGTAGGCTCCTGATTTTACTCATATTTTGATTAGAATGGGATGGAAGAAGGTACCTGTGCTTCCCAGGTGTGTGCCCCAGGGGCAAGGTCCTTTTGTGAGAAGAGGGCAGTGGAGGCACACTGCTGAGTCTTACTGAGCTTGCTGTCAACCAGCACTCCCAGATCCCTTTCTGCAGGGCTGTTCTCTAGCTGCTTCTCTCCCAGTTCTCCTTGTGTAAGGTGTTACTTGGACCTAGTTTAATGCCTGTAAAATCCAGGCATTTCAACTTGTTAAATTCCATTCCATTAATTAAAGTCCAGAGCTCCAGTCTATCTAGATCGCTTTGTAAGGCCTCTTGTCCCTCAAGAGAGTCAGCAGCACCTCCCAGTTTGGTATTGTCAGAAAATTTGCTAGTGGTGCATTTAATTCCTGTGTCCAGATCTTTGATAAATATATTGAACAGCACTGGCACTAAAACTGAACCCTGAGGAACACCACTGGTGCCCAGTTACCAGCCAGAAGTAGCCCCATTCACTGTATCCCTTTGAACTCTGCCCTTCAGCCAGTTTTTTACTCAATCCACCATGAATCCCCCCATCCCACAGCTGGAAGGATGCTGTGAGGGACAATATGAAAAGCCTTACTGAAATTGAAAAACTGCATCCACTGCTTTCCCTTCATCCACTGACAGAGCAGGTGGCACAAGGATATTAAATTATTTAACCAGACTTCCCCTTTGTGAAGCCATGTTGGCTGTGTCTGATGAGTGTGTTGTTCTTTGATTGCCTTTCAGTAGTACCCAGGATAATCTTCTCCATAATTTTTCCAGGCACTGAGGTTAGACTAACAGGTCTCTAGTTTCCTAGGTGTTCCCTCACGTCCTTCTTGTAAATTGGAATATATACTGGCCAGCTTCCAGCCAAAAATCACTTCCCCAGACTCCCAGGGCCTTTGAATGGTTCAGGAGGAGTCCTGATGAATCCCATCAGGCCCCATGGACTTGAGGATACTCGGCTGATACAGCTGATCTCTCACAATTTCATAGTCTGCAGATGGAAGTTGCTGTTCCTGCACTCATGGTCCTTTGAGTCATGAGACTGGGCAGCCCAAGGTCTATCAGTATTATTAAAGACCAAGGAAAAAAAAACAACATTGAATGCCTCTGCTTTTTCTTCATCCCTATTAAATAGGTAACTATCTTCAACAGGTGTCAGTTTGACATTTTCTTCAGATTTCTTCTTGCTATTATCAGCCTTTAAAAGTGCTGACACAGCAATGTTCAATTTCAACTCTAATTGAGCTTTGACATTTGTGTGTCTTCTCCCTGCATATATGAGCTACAGCTCTGTAATCTTCCTGCAGAGCCTCGCTTCCAGAGATGATACAATTTCTTTCTCCTCTTGAGCTCCACAAGGAATTGCTGTTCAGCCAACGTTGCTTGACTTAGGACACAGTGGAGTTGCCTGCTCCAGTTCTCCCAAAAGGTGGTTCTTAAGACTGACCAGTACTGAGGGACTCCTAAACCCTCAAAAGCAGATTCCTAGAGCACTCTGATAAGTTTTGGCCATTCTAACAACAGATAAAATGCAAAGGCAGTTTACCTTGGAAAAAATACAGATTCCCTAGTTCTTGAGCCATATGACTCAAGCTTAAATGTCTGTCTTAAAGGCTGTAGGACAAGTAACAGTACAGTCCTCCTTCACTGAGTACTTTTCAGCATCAAAAGCAACCACTCTCTGCATGTTCTGCAGTGCTTCATGCCTGCCCATTCCAGCAAGATGTCAGCCTGGAAACTGTGCAGCAGAACTGGCAAAAGTGTGAGGTTCTGGGCAGATTTTAGTGGTCATTCCTGGCAGAGATTTGTACTGTGGACGAGGAGCATTCTTAAGGACAGCAGAGCTCTTATCTGCCACGTCTCTGCTTGGGAAGTTTTGCTGGCCAACGTGGCTTGAGCAGAGACACCTCCCCAGGCAATCCCTGTGCCTGCTGGGTTGTCAGTACAGCTCTCCATCCACTGTGATAATTGCCATCCCTGATGGAGGGGATAATCAACAGCAGGAAAAAAATCTCTGAGGCTCCTCTTGAATTGCAGAATAATGTGGAGTGGGAAGAAGAGAGGGAGTTGGGATTGCGCTAATTGAAGATTTTTTTTTTCTAAAAGTGCTTTGTTGTTGTTTGTTTTTGTTTCCTAGCAGTCAGTACTTAACAAAATGACTAATCGTGCTTGTGATTCATGTCTCATTAGTGAGGATCTCCAGCCTCATCTCTCAGGGCTATAATCATCAGCAAGGGGGGGAAAACCTCTCAGCAACTTCAGACATCAATTCTCTTCTTTCTGCTTAACCTGCTAAAGGTGAGGGAAGCTTTGTGTTAGTTTTGACAAACTTTTTACCTCAGTAGTCCCCAAAATTTAATGACTTAACTCATTCCTGTTTCTGCTCAGGAGTCTTCTTTGGGAAGACGTGAACTTCAAATACTCATATTGCTTATGGCCTGAAGAGCTCTGGCCTTAATGAAGGTTTTCCTCATGGGACCATCCATTTAAAAAGTGTTGGACAGGTGCTGTAATGGGAAGCCTACTGGGCACAGCAGCTCTGTGGCTGATGAGAGCTGAGGGACAGCAGCCCCTTCCTGCAGGGACACCCAGGGTCTGCACAAGGGAGGGCTTGCCCAGCTCTCCTCACTGGAGGAGAAAGTGCCTGTCTCTTCGGTGAGCTATCGACTTGCCCTTCCTGCTCAGCTTCCACTTTGGAAAGAGCCTTTTTAATCTTTAAATGAAAGCTTACATCCAGACTGATTGTGATCCCTGGAGTATGTGCTCCCTGGCAGGATGACTAAACCAAATGTTAATTGCTCTTGAAGTCAGCCTTTAATCAACTCATCGTGGGTTCTGGCCACTGTGTCTCAGTTAGGTAAAAACATCTCTTTAGCCTTGCAGCAAGCACTAGAGGAAAAAAAGTGAGAGGAAGACTTTTGGAGCATCCTTGCTGCGTCAGTGTTGAGAACATCTCCATGGAGGAACCTCTTAACTACATGACTTTCCAAGCTGCTGGAAAAGGTCTTCTTCTCTTCTGTCATAATGATTTCCAGGTCCTTTGAGCACTCTCAAAGAAACAAAAAGCAGGGAGTGCTGTGTTCTGTGCAGCAGTAGCTGGGGAGGAATAGCACACTGTCCTCACCATGTGCACCAAACCTTGGTATCCTGACACGTGGCATGTCTGGATGAGCTGCAGCAGCTTCCTCCTCTTGTCCCTTGGTTGGGGTGAGGGTGGGCAGGGGTAGGATGGTGCCAGCAGCCAGCACCTCTTTGACCCTGTGCCAGATGGGATGGGGTGAGGTGAGGATGCTGTGCCTGCAGGGTTGGCCTCAGAGGAACCTGTGAGTCTTGGCAGGCTGAATCGAGCTTTGGATTTGCTTGGATCGTGCCCAGCACCAGAGTCATGACAGTTTGTGTTGAGCTGGGATGGTTTTGATGGTAGCTCAGCACTCACCTCCTGACTTTTGTCATCTCAGATCCCACCCTGCAGGTGGACACAGCCACTGCCAACCTCACGGTGCAGGAGAAGGAGTCCTTCCCGCTGGACTGCAGCATCCTGTCCCGCTCCAGCCCGGAGTCCCACTTTGCGGTGACGTGGTACAGCCTGCGGGCCAAGGAGGCAGGTGACCACGCCGAGGAGCAGGAGGAGGAGGAAGAGAGGGAAGCGGTGCTGAGTGTGGGCCCTGATGCCATCTTCAGCCCTGAGGCCGGTCGCTGGGAGGGCCGCCTGCGCTTCCAGCGGCTCTCGGCGGTGCTTTTCCGGCTGACGGTGCTGCAGGCCGGCGGTGCCGACACGGGAAACTACTCGTGCCGAGTGGAGGAGTGGCTGGTGGATCCCAACGGCATCTGGTACCGGCTGGCCGAGGAGGAGTCGGGGATGGTCGCTGTGCACGTGCAGGATGCAGGTGAGAAGAGGTGACGGCTGTCTGGGGCCGTGGCCCTGGCATCCCCTGCATCTTTGGGTCAGCCAAGATGAAAAGGCCAAGGAGTGAGTGGGACTGGGGCGAGTCTGTGGTGCTGGTACTTTTCCAGTCAGCTCAGTGGTTCTTTCCAACTCTTATCCACGCTACACTTAGCTCTGTACCAGGGCTGCACCCACAGCATTTACCACCTGGTGTGTCTGGAGTCAGTGGGGACAGACCTTGCCACCCACTGGGATTTAACCCTCCCCTTTGGGGGAAGTTGCTTCAGCTCTGCACAAGAGCACAGGCTGTGGCACATGGGTCTCCTCACATCAGCTCTTCAAGTTGTTGCATGGTTTAAGGGCCCCAGAGGTAACTGAGATCATGAGCGCTCTTTTTGTGGGCTCTTAAGGGAGATAGAGATCCTGAGATACTGCTGCGTTTGTGTAGCACCACTGAGAGAATACAAGCTTTGCAAGACTCCCTGCTTTATAAGATACTACAAAATCCCACCAGGGAGGACTCCATCACTCATTAAACTCTTGGGATAAAGCTGAAATATGCCCTGTTACAACTTTCTTCTGTTCTAACATTGTTATTTTTCCCAAACCCCACCTCCTGCTTTGACATAGAATAATGAGCATCTGGCTTTCTGTGTTTCTGAGGAAGTTTGCATGCTCTGATTACAGTGAAACTGTGAAATGTGACCACCTGTGTCTCTTTCCAGGCTCCACGCTGCAGTCTGTCATCTGCTCCAATGACGCCCTCTTCTACTTTGTGTTCTTCTACCCCTTCCCCATCTTTGGCATCTTGATCATCACCATCCTCCTGGTGCGGTTCAAGAGCCGAAACTCCAGCAAGAACTCAGAGGGCAAGAATGGGGTTCCCTTGCTGTGGATCAAAGAGCCTCACCTCAACTACTCTCCCACTTGCCTAGAGCCACCAGTGCTCAGCATCCACCCGGGAACCATAGACTAAAGAGGCAGAGACACCTGTAGGGACGCACAGAGGGAGAGAAGCAGAGATACACCGGGAACCCTGAGGAGCACAGCGGGGTTTGTTGTTCTCGTTTCATTTGTTTCAGTGTCTGTGCTCCCACACCGTGGCTGAGCTCTGCCCAGCCAGCAGGAGCAGGAAGGTCCCAGGCTTCTTCCAACACCTGTGGGAACATACCCCCTCACCCCAATGGACAGAGGCACTTGCTGTACATAGCGGATGTTCCTCTCGGACTAATTTGATTCACATCAGTTGCTGTCTTTTGAGCTGTTACTTTTTTATCATTTCTTTTTTGGTCACTCAAAGAACTGTAGATTTTCCCTGCCTTCCACACAGTGTGGAGTTCCCAGGGGATACTTGGTCCTGGGGTGATCTCTTTGGAAGTAAACATATATGTACTCCAAAACAGACTGTTTTTCCTTCTCGGATTCAGTGCCACGGTGAAGAAGGTCTTTTTCCAAGGTGCACTGAGCTAGCTCCTCCCTCTTCCAAAACAGACAAAGCCAGGTCTGTCCCCAGAGGGGTTAACTGGGCTGTCTATCCAGAGGTCCATTTCAAAGACTGGTTGTAGCCTCAGCATCTTTTTGCCTCCATCTTACTTGTTTTCTCAGGAGGGAGCAGTTCACCTTTTGGGAGTATTCCCAGGTCTTGGAGAGACTGAATATTGAACGTGCTTGCGGTCAGGACAAAAGCAGTTTAGTTTGTCTCAAGGAACTGAAGGGGGGAAAGGAAGGACACCTGAAAGCCTTGACTATGCCGTAGTAAAGAGGGTCCTTGTATCGTCTCACCAGAGTCATGCTCCTCCCTGGTGTCCATGCTGCCATCTCTGATGAGGCAGATCTCCTCTGTGCCCCAGTCATTTGGGAATGGGAGGCTTAATCCAGTCTCTGAAGGCTTCAACATGACCAAAGTAATGACTCTCTAGGAAGGAGGGAAAGGAGAAGCTCCACGGGTCAGGTTCACAGCCCCTGGATGGTTCAGCCAAGGAGCCCAGTAGCAAACATGCCACGTAGTGAGGACGTGCAGTTAACCACCATGTGTCACGAGTTTTCCTGTGGCTGCACTACTCCCCATTGTGAGCCGGGACAAAGCAAGGGGCCTGCAGCACATCAGCACCCTGGGGACTTCCCTGTCCCCTTGGCCAAGAGAAATTCTCCCCCTGCGTGTATGTGCATCTGCCATATGTTTCTGAGACTTCAGGAAGAGAATCCATTTCTCCGTAAGCTCCCCCTCCTGGTAAAGTCACCTGCTCTTGTAAGAGTCGCTGTGGCAGGGAATGCTGTTCTTTCTGTGAAAGATATGGCTCGTGAACCAAACCAGGGCTCTCTCCACGTGGGGCACCTGACCTCCTGCAGCCCCTAATGCCAAGAACCCCTGCCCTGTCCTGTGGAGGAAACCGCCTCCTCCCCCGTAAGCGTTACGTCCGGCGGAAGAAAATGTTTGCCAAAAACGGCCTTTTGTTGTCTTCCTTGATGTCTTCCTGGCAAATCCGGCCATTTCTTTTTTTGCGGCGTGGCCGAAGCTGATCGGGGGCGGACGGGTGCGGCCGCAAGTCCCGCCCTGCCTCACATGTGAGAGGTGCCATACCCGCAGCCGTTGTCCTCTCCGGAGGGTCGGACTGCTCTTTGGGAGCAGAGGGGACCTCAGCAGATGCTCTGTAGCACAGTTAGACCCTGATGCCTTGACGTCTCAGAGGTGGTGAAGCTTCAGGTAGGAGATCTGCACCGTGAAGCCTTGCTCCTGTCTGGGAGAGGACCCACGTGGCTGCAGATCGTCCCGTGCTAAGGCGTTTGAAGTTGGCCACCTCTGCACCTCCACCAGAACAGCACTGGTGTCTTCTTCTGCTGGGAAGCCCCAGTTTCACTCGTCCCTCTGTGAAGTCTGCCTCCTCGAGATGTAACTGCTTCCTGGCCCCAGCACATGCATAAAGTCACACTCCTGTATCTGTATGTATCGCACACCCGCACACTTGTCTTCCCTTTCTGGCTAGGACGTCTGCAAAGAGAGGAGTGGGATGGGAAGTGATTGGAAGTGAAGAGCCGAGGTGCAAAGAGCTGCAGCTGCAGCCAGTGGGTATTGTTTCCTAACTGTACTGTCTCCTGTACGTGCTGCTCCCGGGCAGGAACCACGACTCACTTCAGCTTTATGGAAGAAGAGAAAATGAAGTCAGTGGGAGCCGTTCTTTCCTGGGAGAGCTCTGCTCTGCACCTGAGCCATGCTCCTCCTTGCCAACGTGTCTGCCCCAGAGCAGGGCTCTCCTGGAGGCCTGCCCCACTGCCTGGACGGGGTCTCTTTCCAGCCCTGTGGTTCCTGCAGAGAGCCCAGGCTTTCCTGGGAAGTGGCTCCCATGGTGGTCCCTGAATGTACCTTGCTGGTGACGTTTCTCCATTGCTCTGGCAGTGTGTTGCCCAGTGTCAAACTTCTCTCAGTTTTTATAAGGCAGACTCTTCCTGTTAAAAGTTTTAACACAAAGGTTTTCAAACCACTCTCTCTGCAGTAACTTTCTGTAATGAACTCAAGAAGAAAGAGAGAGAGACCCTGTCCATGCATGATGTGGAAAAATGTTTGGGATTTTTAAAAAAAAGAAAAAAAAAAGTGGAAAAAAAACCCAACAAAAACTTTGTACTATGTTGCACTAAACCATGTTTTATACAACACACCCAACAGCTGTAGTAAACTGTGTTGAAATTGTGAATCCTATTGCTGCTGGTTTTTGTCAGATTGGGCTTTTATTATGCCTTTATGTGCGCTCACAGCATAAAGGTGTGCTGAGGCCCTCCTCTTGGGAACCCTCTCCCTCTGCCCCTACTCCTTGATGCAATAACTTCTCTCCCTAACTTTGGTAGCGTATCTCCTCTCTTGCAGCTGGAACTTGCAGACACCTGGCACCTCTAATTTCATACCCCATCCATCCCTCAACCTATGCCATAATAGAATATAACATTTAACAGAGGCCTGTCAGGTCTTTTTATTGAATAGGATACACCGGTTTTGAAATTGTTCTGAAAAACAGTAAAAGTAATTTGCTGTGTCATAGTCTGGATTTGAAGAAAAAACTTATTTTAATAGAATTATGCATAGCAAATGTTAAACAAATTACCTTTAGTAACCTTGATGAAAACAGAATATAGTTCACTACAGAAGCTGATTTAAAATGCAAACTGTTAATTCTCACTACCTGCTTTTGCCTTAAGTAAGGATTTGGTCAGGAGTCTTGAATTCCCACGTTCACTTGAAATAGGGAAGTAGCATAATGCTGTATTGCAGAAGTGGTGTGGAATTGGGTAAAATGGGCTGAGCACACAGCATTAAGGTCAGGTTAGGGCGTTTTTTCCCCATTCATTTGAAACAAAAAGTATCCTCTGCTAAAATAATTTTATAAGAAAGCTCTGTTGTCCCCAGACACAATGGGCTGCTTGTGGCTCCTGCTCCCCTCAGAGGGGCAGGATGCTGGCTTGGGGCAGCCTGAGTGGGGTTTGCTGCCTGTCCTGCTGCTACAGGCTGACCATCAGGGCTGCAGTGGGTGCTCCTGCTCCTTTTGAGGACCAGATGATGCAGCACAGGAGGGATGTCTCGGGGGGACCATTATGTGTTCCCATCAAACCACCAGCCCCACACTAGTGCCGACATGGCCTCCTCACCGAAGCCAACACAGAGAAAAGACAGGCCTGGCTCTGGCTTACATTCACAAGATTTAATCTGGTTGGGTGTGCAAAGCGAGAGAGCACGGGACAGCTGCTGAGTAAGTGCCCTGTGGGGTGCCCTGCCATCCCCTGCCTAGCTGATGCTGTACAAACCCTTGGCTACCCTCTCCAGGCGGTCCTTGTACTCCAGGTGGGCGTAGAGGGCGGGGGGAACCCCCTGGAAGCCGTAAATGACTCCCCACCAGCTGGCGGCGATGGCAGCGGTGGAGTCGCTGTCGCCGCCGTGGAAGAAGGCGCGGTGAGCCAGCTCCGTCCAGGAGCCGCCCGCGCCCAGCAGCGCATCGTAGGCGATCATGGGCGCGTCGTGCCCGCTGCTGCCCGCCCAGCCGCTGTAGCTCAGGGACGTGTAGAACCAGTCTCTCTCCTCCACGCCGTACTTGGGAGGGAACTTGGGCGCCGAGACGCCGTCCGAGATGCCTCTCTCCGCCAGGTACTTTTCCCACTGCTCTTCGAAGTAAGACCTGGCAAACAGGATGGGATGGAGCGGCTGTGAGTTGTCGCGGAGGTGCCGGCGGAAAACGCGCCACGGCAAGAGCCCGGAGCAAGGGTTCAGCAAAATGGTGGGTGGCCCCCGTTTGTCAAAACTAGGGACGTGATTTACAGTAAGAGGCACAAGGACGTGTTTCGGTGAGTTAAATTTCCCCTCCCTCCAGCCACGTGAGAGAAGGCAGCCCAGCACCTGCAGGATTCAAGGGCTCAGAGTGAGAACTGAGTCATCCTCCCAAATTCAGAGCAGCTCTACCTCTGCGTGTGCCCCTGCACACAGAGGTGCAGTGAATATGCAGATTTGGTTATAACTTTCAAACTGAGCTCAGCCTTAAGCTTGATGCTGTTCCCAAGCCCTGCTTGCCATCTTTCATAAGATCACACTTGCATGAGATGACAAGTCTTCCTACTTCATACTGGATCCAAAAAATGGTCACAACTACATGACCCAAACATGACCTGCCTTTTTTTTTTACCCCCCGGTTAAGGTATTCTGAATCGATTTGATCCTCTAGCAGGTGCGTGCTACCCTGGGAGTTTACCATATTGTGATTGCCAAAAGTTAGGTATGAGCAGAGCCCTGTCGTAGGGGGGCTTTAAGAAATGGCAACGCGGGAAGTGCAGCTCACCATTGCTCCATGTTCTCCTCCACGAAGAATCCCGACTCCTGCACGTAAGCTTTTGCCCGTGGCAGCACCTCCATGAGCCCCTTCCCCCAGGCCTCGGGGGGCACGCTGTTGACCGCATAAGCCGTGAAGAGGGCCGAGGCCAGGGCCCCCAGGTAGCCGGTGGGGTGGTGGTGGGTCATGCGGCCGCTCTCCACGCTGACCCGCACCAGCGTGTCCAGCTGCGCGGGGCGGTGGAAGCGCAGCCCGATGCACATGGCGCGCATGGCGGCCCCGCAGCCTCCCGCCTGCCGGCTGAACGGGATGTGCCAGCCGCCCGGCCGCTCCGGATCCAGCTTCAGGGTGCCTTCCAGAGACATGGCTCCTGCAGGCAGGAGCCCCAGGGCCCCAGAGAAAAGAAACTAACATCAGCAGATGGCTTGGGAACAAGGGGAACACGGGCAGGGCACGGGGGAAGAAAGCATCGCTCTGCATAAGGGATTTGAGCTTCCTTTTAAAAACATACCTTGTCTGCTCATGTATATATATCCTGCCTTAAACTGCTGCAGCATCCTGCATTGTTTGTGAAATTAAAAGGTGTAGGGGGTAGGAAGCACTTTACTGCTTATTTACTGACATGGTTTGTATTTACATTTTGTGTTACCCATAAAACACATATACTAATAGATATATGCATACACCTAAATATCTCTGTAAGCAGAAAGGTTTGCAGGATCTCTGACACAAGGCAAGTCGAGGTACATAACTGCTTTTTCACAGGACTTTTAAAGGCAGAGATGCCACAAGCTCCTCAGGAATCTTTCCTCAGTAATAGAAAGTACACTGACAGAAAATGTTTTCTAGCTCTCCCTTGCTGCAGTTTAAATTTGTCAGAAAGCCTTGAGTGTGGCACCTCACCTCAATACAGTCTGCATAACTGGTTTTACTGTACTACTCCTCCATAAGCTGAAGAGCAGCTGCACTAGGTGAGAACAAAGGTTTGTCCAGCTCTCAAGTTCATCTCCAAACATTGCCACTAAAGGGTAACTGCAGAAAGACTGTAAGAAATTAGGCAACCCCACCTCCATCTCTTTCACATTTCTGCTATTTACTTTTTAAAGAAATTACTGCTCTTCTTCCAGTGCTGCTTCTTCAGACTAGCACTCATTAGTCAAACACATTCATTGGACAAAGAAAACACACTCAAATTTCAGAGTCCAGCCAGCTTCCCCAGCCAGGACAGTGAAATGTTTTGAGAGCTAAGCCCAAATGCTTGTGTGTAAAGAAACAGGTTTGGAACATTGAATTATCTTTGATTCTCTTCTACCTTGCTTTTTTTCTCCTAGTCTTTTTTTCTGGCCCAATCTGAAATACTTTTTTTTTTTTTTTTTCCCAGCAGGAATGTAAATCAAGGCAGGTTTCAAGCAGCTTCATTTAAGTTTTAATGTGTTGGACAATGGCAAAGACTAACCCCAGTGTGCTCAGTCCTCTCAGACACACAGGGTAAGAGCAGCAGATGGCTGTAACCACACCCCAAAATTAGACTGCTGCTCCTACACTTTGTTCCCTCACTGGGACAGGTAGCTGAAGAACTTTTAGATGCTCTGTTGGAAGTCAAACTAAATAGAATGCAGTAGCAAGGAGGAAGCCTGGTCAAGCAATTTCACCTCACTTTGGTGCAACTCAGTCACCATGACCTTGGTAATCACAGCCAGTACTGCACAAAGTCCCCTGCAGGGCTCTTTCTTGGCTTTTTCACTTCCATGTACATGTTTGGCAGTAGGGTTTGGTTTATGGCAGCCTGTTTTACCTGCATTTACAGCACCCTTGTAACTGAAATATCTCCAAATCCATGCACAGCTTTAAGACTGGCTTCTGGACATATGCTAAAAATAACTAACAGCTGGCCACTGTCAGGAATAATGTCATGTGCTGGGCCAAGTGTCTTTAGCCCTGCTGGGACCACCAGCCTCTGAGTGAAGTGCCTGTGAATTTGCTTTTAGGATGTTTCAATGTGAGAACATGTTCAGGCCTCTAAATTTCATGCAGTTCACTAATTCAGTGCTGGCTGCTGTGTATCAAAATTGTTAAGAGGGATATCAGCATAATTTCTAACTTCATGATGACTAACAGAAAATTGGGGCATTTTTCTAAAAATCTCACCATACCAAGCATTTTACCCAATGCCCTGTAACAGGACATTAAAATGAACGTGTCAAACAAAGTCATGTTTTTCAAAAGCTGTGCCAACTACTCTATTGGTGTATTCTGGTAAAAGAGAACTGCTTCCAGGAAAGGAAGGGGGAGGGGAGAGGGCACAAGGACTAAGGAAGCTTAAAATCAAAATCTACAACAAAAGCAAAGATTACTTTTGTTGAAACTTCAATAAAAAACATTTCTTCAGGACGTGTCTGAGCAGGTTGAGACCACACACCTCAGTCCTTGATAAAAAGTGAGATTGTTCTTGCACTAATTGCAGCTAAAATAAAAAGGAAGATGACAAGGCTTTAAGTGGAAAGAAAGACTGGTTATTTTGCAATACAATTTGCTTGCAGCTTTAAGCCTGTGCATATTATTTTAGGAGATGACTACTGATAAATTCAAGTGGAAAAAACAAAGCAGTGTAGGACAGACTCATACTATTTATGAAGCATTACAAGTATTATCCTTTACGCTTTTAAACTGTTAAAATATTAAAACATTGGAAAGCCGATTTAGGAAGACTAAGCTGGAATCACATCAGGTCTTTTTTTAAAAACAGGGTTTAAAAAAACTGCTGTAGGGAGTGTTTAAGAAATTGTATCGGAAATCCTTCACATCCTGGTTAGGAATCCTTTGTACTGAGAACAGGAAATTAAAAGTAACCTAAGCATGGTGCTGGTCTAAGGAAAGAAGAAATACAAAGAAAAAGCAGTGTGTGTATTAGGGCAACCTGAAAAGGTTTCAGGAACAGCTGGGTGCAGTTTTTGGGATAGGCTTTCATTCCACTTACCTAGACTCTTCAAGAGCCAGACAGTAAGAGCTGTTTGGATTGATCAGTACATATTAAAGGTGAGTTAAACAAACCACACAGTGGTAAATAATTCCAAAGGGAGAGGACTAGGACCAAAAGACAAGGTTTTCTGGAGAAGTGCTGTAGTTGTACCATGAAAAAAGAAGTATGTCTATGCTTGCTTAATTCATTGTCTTTGTAATCTGCAGGGGACAATGATTTTGGGGCTGTGGCACATCACAAATAGCAACAGTGGATGTAGGGATTACCTTGTCATTGAATTACTACCCCAGAGTTCTCTCCTGGGGCTGTGTCCCTGAGGGACCCTGCTGTGGCTGTCCTATGACTCAGAACATTGTGGGAATCCCTTTGTTACTGCAGCTTTGGGTTTTTAGGTCTGGACTCCCTCCTGGGAACCATCAGTGTGACTTTCCCCCACTATTCTAGGGAAAAATCTCTTCTGTGTTGGGCAAAAGTTCCAACAGCGACTTTCCATTCTCAGCCTTCAGGGCTGCAATTCCCTGGTGAGTACTTAGGCCAGAACAGCATCACCATGGATTATGTTCTCAGTTAAAATCCATTTATTCTGAACTGCCAAAAGAAGTCATTGGCATGCAACTTTTATCACTAGGACTTATCAATATGACTCAGAGACTCCAGACTGTAGACAGCTTTTCAGGGTTAGGTATGGATTAGGTATTTCCCTTCAGCGGGAATTAAACTGTTAAGGGTCAGGATTTAAACTCTCAGAGCTGAATTGCCTTTCCTGTAGCTGCAGCAGGAGCAATTCTGACTGCAAGATGTTAAATTGTCTTTGGACCCACTGAACAATGTGTATTTCTTTTTTTACCTAGATAATCTGACCTTTCCTTGACACTCCTCTTAATGTCCAAAGCATTTTAGTCACAGAAGGAATGCTGTAGGTGTCCTATTATCCTTTGGTATTACTTACTAACATTTAAATGTTAGGTTCTTCTCCTTTTCATCTTAGGTTTTAGTCACCAAGGTTAGAGAGTAAAAATCCTTCCAGGAGCTATCTCACTGCCAGCTGTGGTTAGTCCATCTTGGCTGGGGAACTAAACTATGCTGCTTCACTAAAACTGCAGTGATTCTCTTGGAAGTTGGATCTGCCTGCTGTCAGGCTGTCCTGACAAGCATCATTACCCCTTCCTAAATATTTTATTAATTAGGCCACTCCAACAGCTGGGAATATGGGTGTTAAAAGAAGACTGATAATTTAGCTCTTTACACAAGGATAGGAGCCCACTGTGGAAAGGTAAGCAGAATAAATTCCTGTTCAGGTTTCCAACCTGGTTTATTTTGGAAATGCACAGCTCCAATACACTATGCTCAGTGGCAAGATTTGGCCTTTTCCATGTTTAATGTCAGAACACTCTTGACATACTCTGACTACTCCAAATAAGCACATCTAAGCATACATACAATTTCAATGTATAAACTTTGCACAGGACTGCTGAATTTGAGTGTTTCCTGGATACTTCATGCTTCCTGCCTTGGTCAAATTAGAGGCCCAGCCTAAGCAGCTCCCATTTAAATGTAATCCAAGCATCCAGAAGAGCCTGGGCCATGAGCACAGAGACAGATGGAACCCTTGGGAAGAGGTGGCTCAGGAGGGCTGGGTGGAACCACAGGGATGTGTTGTGCATGTCTTGGCTACTGCAGCCTGTCAAGGTGCCCTTCCTGAATGCTGCCAGGCCCACTGCTTGTGACACAAACCCAGCACCACTGTGTCTATGCAGAGAAAAGAGAGATGATGGAAGTACAGGGGTCAGAAAAGAAGATTGTGGCCTGACTGTCCTGTCACAGCACACATGCAGAGCTAGCCACAAGCAGACTTTGGGGTTTATAAGTGTAATTACTCCAAGCAAGGATCTTTGTGCCTTTAAATATATTTTACATGTAATTTGTTATGTTTCTGATGAGAAGTTCTGCATTAATTCTCGGTTTAAATGTGTTGCTTTAACGCAGCATCTCAGGGTGTGCATTACCATGGTTGAATGTGCATTTTTTATCCACTGAAGGTAGGAATGCCAAGTGCAAAAGCCAACACCTTTCCAGATCTGAGGCTGGGCCTCAAACACACCCCTAAGAATGTTTCGTAAATGTGGGCAAAACAGTATCTTTTTCATCTAGTTCAGAGAAGCCCAAACCACTTGAGCTTGCCTTATTCTGTTCTCTTTAGCTCATCCTGAAGCAGGTACTGAGTGTGGAACACTTTTGCCTTTACATGAAACACGGCTAACACTTTTAAACAGCCAAAACCAGAGCCAGGGCCAGCCCCAGCTCCAAGCTGCAGGAGAAGCAGCACAGCACAGCTCTACCCAGACAGCACGATGGAGGAGTTACCTGGAGCTCTGCCATCCATGTCATTCATGCACTCCTTGTAGTTCCTTGCAAGCAGGGAGTAGAGATGTGGTAAGCTTGGGTTTTTCCCGGCAGCGACCAGGGCTTCGGCCGTAGCCAGGTGCATCACGGTGTCATCGCTGACTCTCCAGCCTTGAATGCTGAGGTTGCCCAGTCCCCCCATCTCTGCCAGCTCCTTGTGGATGACTGGGCCGCTCCTCTGGAACTCCCATCTCCCGTTGTAAAATCCCAGCGTGTCACCAAGTGCACTCAGTATTATGGATGCCACATATTTTTCCACCTCCTTAGGGCACATTTTTCGTCCCACGACTACTTCAAGGTAGAAGACGCTATGAAAAGAAACAAAGAGAAAGAGAATTAAATCTTTCCCAATTCAGTATGGGCTTGTCCTACTAAGCTCCAGCAGGCTGGTACCCTGCCTGGCACAGGAGTCTCACTTAGAGGATGTATTTCTTCACATGGACCCTGTGCACGTACAGACGGTAAGTGTGGCAGTTCCTAGGCAGCCCAGCCCTGGGGCACCTGGAGATGTCCTGTTGGGATGCTGGCAGCAGCCCAGGATAACACTGCATATCATACCCAGTTCAAAGACCAAAACCCGAGGGCAGGACTGCTGAACCATGTGCAGAATTTGACCACAACCATGTTCTCCACCTTTTTGAGTGCACGAGCAAGCTCAGATCAGCACCCAGCAGGTTTTGTACCCTGAGGTAAGGCTTGGCTGACCCTCAGGGGTACAGCAGCAGTAAGGGGAATTAGGGTAAGGCTTGGCTGACCCTCAGGGGTACAGCAGTAAGGGGAATTGGGGTAAGGCTTGGCTGACCCTCAGGGGTACAGCAG
>WEIU01019865.1:805242-818273 GCA_013389925.1 Aegithalos caudatus | reverse complement strand
CGGCAGCCCCCGGGCCCTCCACGCCGAGGCCCGGTGCCGGCTCGGCGCGGCGCAGGCGGACGGGCTGCCCGGCTTTCATGCTCGGGACAGCCGGGATGAGCCCTGCGGGTCGGAACCGGCTCGGGGGAAATGAAGGCGACGCGGGGAAACGAACTGCTTCGTGCTAAAAAACAAAAGGCGCTGACAGCACTTGGCGTGAATGAGCGGCCCCTCCCTCCTTGCCGAGCAGGGTCTCACTCTGACTGCGCTGGGGGCAGATTTTGGGAGGGCTTTCCTCAGCTTTGGATTATGTTTCACCTCCTCGCTGCAGCCTGGGCAGAGCCTCCAGCCTTTGCCAGCAATCCTTGCCCCTGTGCCTGCCTCGTTATAGACCACAGAATTGCTACTGAAACTGCAGGAAAAACATGAACTCTCTGATAACATCTTCTCAGTGTTAGAAAATCATAGCATTACTTTGTTGTGGTCAGGATGTGCAATAGAAATTTTGTCATCCACGGATATCCGGGCTGAGCAGTGAAAATCATTGCACCATACGTGGTTCTTTACTAGACTTCACCCATTTATACATAAAAACACTCCAAAGACGTTCACATTAATTGGTCCTAAATTACACAACGCTTAGTATTCCATCTCCTGTTGGTTATTGATTCCTTCACCTTTGATGTTGATTAGGTCCTCATTCTTTGGTTCTCTTCTCAATCTTTTCCCAGACCACCTTTTTCTGACCCCATCCGGGGTAATATTCATTAATGTTCATTTACCTCCTGTGTATTTTCTGGCAACTCACAATCTGTAGCTGTTAAAGTCATCAGACCTCACCCAATCTCTTTGAACAGAATCTTTTAAAGAGAAACTTCATTTCCCTCCCCCTGGGCAAAGGCGAACAAACCCCTGACGAAAGTCACATGAAAAATTTTTAAAGTTGCATCATTTCCAACAGAATCATCAGTGTTGGAAGAGACCTTCCAGATCATCGAGTCCAACCATCCATCCAGCACAATTATTTTAATCCCTTAAACACAAAACCAGCACCACATCCAGACCCCTCTTGAGTACTGCCAGGGGTGGTGACTCCACCACTTCCCTGGGCAACCTCTTCCAATGCCTGACCATCCTAACAGTGAAAAATCTTTTCTAATACCCAGTCTGAATCTCTTCTGTCCCAAATTAAGGCTGTTTCCTGTGGGCATGGTAGAATAAACTGTAGAAGTAGTTGTAGAGACCAGTGAGATCACCCCTGAGCCTCCTCTTCTCTAGACAACCTCCTTCAGTATTTGGGAACGCTTTCCCCACAGCCCCAGCCTGGCCCAGGTCAGCTCCCTGGTGACCCCAAACCCTCCCAAACCAGGGCTGATCTTTGCTATGTCCAGCAGTGCTGCTTTACATAGTGTCCTGAGGCTCCTTGTGACCCCACTGCCTTGCTTTAGCCTTTGTTTTTATTTTTGGTAGTGGTTAGGTGGCTGAAGGAGGAAAGGATAAGAGCACAACAAGGAGCAAGAAACAGGCCTGAGCATGGCTGGGATTTGTGGAAGCTGAACCTTTTTACCAGCTGGTGATCACCTCCACACCAGGTCTCCAGAGCTCTTACTCACCCCAGAAGGTACCAGCACTTCTTATATGGACAGAAAACTGAATTTTCCCCCTTGGTGCCTATGGGAAAAAGCGGTGGTAGTTTTTGAGCTGCAGCCCTGGGGGATTTCAGGGCAATCACAAATGTAGTGCTGGGTCAGAGCAGAGTCCCTGGGGAATTTGGGGGCAGGTGGGGGGTTTGGAGGGAGCCCTGGGGCAATTCAGGTAGTTGAGAGCACAGGTCTGCATAGGTAGCCCTGATGCTTCATCCTGCCATGTTCATTCCTAGATCTACTCCTCCTCTACGTCCTGTTGCAAATGTGGAGTTTGAGAAGCATCTAGCAGAAGAAATACAGAAAAGGAAGTGGGAAAAGAAGCTGCCAATGTTCCAACACTGCCAGCAGTGCCTGATGACCTTTTCTGCTTCTCTGCTTCATTGTGTTTTCTCTGGAACAGCTCTGAATTTACCCAGGTTGGTGCAGTGCTCAAAAGCAAAGCGGGGCTTTTCGCTCCTAAGGTTTGGGCCTCTGAGAGGGAAAACCCCTCCTGGTTTTGTCTTGCAGAATGGCTGTGAGAAATGGCTTCTGCTCCAGCCTCAAGGACAGAGGAGCAGAGAGGAAAGTCACAGGGCTCCTCAAACAGAGAAGGAAGATGGGACAACACCTCTACCTTGGCAAAAAAAAATTGCCTGCAGTGCTGAGATGTTTGGTTCTCTTGATTGCTTCCAGCTTCCTGGATTCTCAGCTTCCTAAAAAATGAAAACATGATGTGCAATGCAGTTAAGTGACATCCAAGAGATGTCAGAGAAAAGTGTTGAGGGCTCCTCACAGGCAGATAATGATCCAGCAGCAGGAACCGTCAGCAGGAGCCTGCAAACCAGGAGTGGGGAGAGCAGCAGTCTTCAAGCTCAAAGGGAGGCACTGATCCCAAAGGGATGTCTGTGTGTGAGTGCCATGGGATGTCCACAAGTGGGTGAGGAGAGCATTCTCCATCAGGGAGCACTTCCATCTCCAAGATGTTGCAGGGAAGCATTGCCCTGGCTCAGACTGTAGTGTGGGGAGGTGGGCACGGTTCTCCCCCTTTGCAGAGATGGCCTTCTGATGCTGAGCATTGCAAAGAGTTAGACTCACCATTCTGGGGGGGTTTATTGTGTCTTTTATTAATGAAAATGTATGCTTCTGTGCCCCAGTGGCCAGGATATGCCTTCTGGAAAGTACCACGTTGGAGCAGCTTGCTGACCTGCCCCTGCCATGTGTTGGACGCTGTGGTTAGCACTCACTTAGACTTAGAATTTTCCTTTACATTCATCTGGAAAAAAAGGGGTAATTCTTTCTGACTAAAAAAAATAATGTGCCTTTCTAGATGAGCTCAGGGTTGAGGGCTCCTGTTCTAGGGGGCTGTGAAGGGTAGCACTGCAGCACTGGAGCTGCAAACTGGTTGAGACCCTGTAGGACATTTCCTCAGAACTACATGAGGCCTTCAGGATAGGGGTTACAGAAAAGGTGAACATTAAAAATGCATGGTGCACTTAAACACATCAGCATCCCTGTTCTAGATCCCACAGCTGTCCCCAAAATGGGACTGTAAAGGCACATCTGGAATTCTCATTTTTCACCTCCCCTATTCAACTTCTCTTTGCCCCCTCAGACTTTCCACAGAATCTTTTTGGGCCCTAAAAATATGTTCATTTTGGACCAGTGCCAAACTCTTACCAGTCTCTCATTCTTTTAATAGCACCTTTTTCTCTGTAACAACAGCACCTTTTTTTTTTTTTTTTTTTTTTTTTTTTTTTTTTTTTTCTTTTTTGTTTCTGAGTGGGGAATATTTCTGGGCTTACCCCAGCTCTCAGTCCCCAAGTGCATGTCTGTCACTGGCCAGTAAATAACAATGCTCTGTAACAGGGGCATTCAAAGCAGGGCCAGCAAGTGCCACGTGAGGTCTGGATCTCTGTGCTGAGCCTGGGCAGATCCCAGCAGGGCAGCAGTGTGTGACCCTGCCTGCCTGGGCAAGGAAAGCACTCACCCTTGTAGGATGCCCTTGCAGGACCAGAGGTGCCTCTGGGTTTCAGGGAATACTGGACTTTGGTCTCTTAACTTAGAGTTATTGCAGAAATGTCAGCCTTGTTCTTTCCAGGTTTGTCTTCTTCCTCAAACTGTCCAAGAGCGGGCCTGACTCACTCTCCAAGGCAAAAAGGAAATGGTGGAAAATTAGTGTGTTCTCATTGTGGCACCTACTGCTCTCCTTGTGATGCTTTCAAAAGCCATCTTTAGCACAGATTTAAAAACAAAAATGTAAAAAAAATACAACAGAGTCTAACTGTTTCAAATAGCTGTAATTCTGCAGGGCAGAAGATGAGCAGGGTAATTGCCTTACCACAGAGAGAGGCACTGCAATGCCAGCCTGGGGCAACCAGAAAGGTCAGGGACATATCTCCTGGACTGTGATCACCTTTCCCTTGTCCACATCTGTAAAGTGGAGCTGCAAACTCATCTATACTGCCCCTTCATCAGGGTCATAAGTGACATGCTGGTAAATGGGAGAGTGTGGGCAGGGAACTCCCTAGTACACTCCAAATCCTGCTTTTGAGCCTGGGAACGTCAGTGGAGCAATCCCAGAGAGCTCTGTGGATCTATCTGGCTCCAGCAGTGGATCTGAAGCTCCAGGGCTGACAGGCTGGTTGTTCCTTGCTGTGAATCAGGTGACATTTTCATTTTGGATTGTGTGCTGGCACTGTGCTCCCCACTGGGACGGTGGCAGTGTCTGAGGGCCAGCCTTGTTGTCCCCTCAGGTGCTTTCTTTGCTGGAGCTGCTGGCAGTTGAGTCCCTGTCCTTTCAGGAGTATCAGGGTGGAGAGGAGCCCATCAGAGGTGTGACACTGGGGCCCATCAATCCTGCCTTACAACCACTCTCAACTCACCCTACAGCACCAGCAGGCTAAACTTGGAGGTCCTTGGCACTTGCCAATGAAAATAAACCCTAAAGGAATATGGTGCTTAGCAGATGGGAGGGGAGAAGGTGTCATCACGCTGTAGGTTTTGAAAGAGGGATGCTCTTCCTGTATTGTGCAAGCAGTGATTTGAAATGTTAGATGTGCTTTCCTGCCTTGAGAGCAGGTTTCTCCTTTCTGTGGGAAAAGAGACAGTTTGGGGAACATGATTGCAGTCCACAGTGTAGAAAAGATGTGCCAGGTGCAAGGAAAAAAAGAACAGCTGCAGGAGAAAGAGCTGTTTTTTGGGACAGAAATCCCAGCCCTCCAATCCCAGCCAAAGCTCTGCTGAGGCTCCTGGTTTTGCAAGGATAGAAGTAGTGTAAAAATAGGGATGAGAAAGGAACAAGGTTGTTGAGTAAGGGTTTCTCTTCCTCCTGCCAGCAAGTTACAAACGTGTTCAAGGTGTCTGAGGAAATTATGGGATGTGTACAGGCACAAAAGCTAAGCTTGAGGGAGGGAGAGTTGGAGGCAGTAGTTGAAGTTTAGGAGAGCAAATGGATGGGAATGATACTCAGAAATTCCTATTAGCTTGTTGGGGAGGGCTTATAGTACCAGGACCTGGCAGGCTGAGGGATAACTTTCCTCAGCTTGAATGATTTAAGCTGAGAGTAGGCGAAATTGTAGGTATGAGAGGTTAGGAAAAGCCCTGTGGTGGCTCTGAGTTACTTGACTGGGTGGTTATATTCCACCACAGGGATTTCTTTGATGCTGGGTTGTGACCAGAGCCTTCTTGTCTAGGGGCTATTTCATCACCAGCTCCCTCTGTAATGCTGCTGTTCTTGGGAATGACTCCTGCTTTTGAACATACACCAGAAGAACAAAAGGGCATGAGAATTCATGAGAAAGGGCTTAGTAACAGCAAAAAGGACATTTGAAAAGTTACTTCTGCATTTGATTCTTCATTGAATTTCAGAGAATTAGGAAGTACTGGTTTGTGACGGAAGAGGAACATGTGACCCACATCACTGAATGCTCTATTTTATCCACTGCTCTGACAAGGCTTAAAAATATCTGCCTACGTTTCTTTTCTCTATTTACATGCTTTCTGTGATGCAATTCAGTGGTGACAATGTTTTGATGCATGGAAGAGTCCTCCTGGAAGGAGGAGCAAGGACATTGGCAGTGGCATCCTCTCTCCCAGCTTAACCCTCATTCTGTGCACGTTGCCAAACTGGCAGGGCCATGAAGGCTTTAGAGGGGTCACCAAAGTCACTGATGCTGTGGCCAGTGCCCTGGTGTGTTCCAAGGGTGAGCCTGGTCCAGCAGAAAGGACAGGCAAGCTCCTGACAGCACTCACTAGGCAAAGTTTGATTCTTCTTGGAAAAAAAAAAAAAACAAAACAAAACAAAAAAAACCACCATTTTTTTGCTCCTGCTCTTAAAACTGAGACAGCACTAGAGGTCTAGGAGGACATGGCCACTGATCTGCCAGGTATGTGGCTGTAGAAAGCTGCAAGACAGTGTAAGAGAATCTGGTTTGGGGAAGAAAATTAAGCATATTTGATGTGGTGTCAGACCTCATGTTGTTGAAAGTTAAGAAAATAAGTCCAAGAGACAGAGGCATGGGAATAAGGCTGCTGCCCTCCTTGTAGGTTTAGAATTGCTGTGATCCATACCTCTCTGATGGCAGTGCCTCTGCACTGCCTCTGAGCAGTCATTTCTGCTTGGAGCAGAGGAGAAAATCACACCTGTGCTTTCATCCTGTATCAAAGAGTCCATCCCTGTGCTCTACCCCAGCCCCACAGCAGCAGGAGCACAGGACAGCTCCTTGCTTGACATGGATGTGACAAGAGCATGAGCCCAGGGCTCTGGGTTTGTGTCAGCCCAGACATTTGCTGGGTGTGGGAAATGTGTTGGTCTCCAGCCTGTCAGCCACCGTCACACCGGAGTATCTGGGGAGCTGTAAGAGGCAGAGGAGTGTGAGATCTTTTTGCATGCTTTTCATGCTGCTCAGTCACCTGCTTGCACTGGGACCAGTGCTTGGAAAGTGAAATGTTGCTTATCCTGTCCTCAGTCCCCAGAGCCTTCTCATTTTCTTCCAGAGTATCCCTGACATGCCAGCTGCTTTGATGTCGGCTGCTCATGCGTGGCTGGAGCTGTTCTGGCTGTGATAGTGAAACCTGCAGGGCCACGCTTGGACTGACATTGCTGTGTCCAGCCATAAACAAATCTGGGTGTGAGGAACCCCCCAGAGCCTTGGGCTGTGGCCAGGAGGAAGCAAACCAGAAGAGCTGCTTGTGCTCCTTGCTGAAAAGGCTGTGGTAAAGGCTAAGGGGAAATGAGGGGCAATAGAACTGCCCCTGGCACATAAAAACACAGTCCTGTGGTGAGACTTTCCGCCAGTAGCAAAGGTCACTGTCATTAAGAAACTAAGGCTGGAGAGCTGTGTAAGCTGGGATCCCCAAGCACCCAACTTGCCTGACCTCAGTAAATGGGAAATGAGATCAAGTGCAAAATGAGTTTACCGAGGCTATCTCATGGCTGGCTATCTTAGGAGGTTTATTTTGATAAGATAATTGACTATGCAGACAGTGGACTTTAGTAAGGCAGCACTTACAGTGCTACAGGCAAAGCCATTAAGCTGGAGAACCAGGGGATTAATGTGAGCATTGTAAGGATTTACCTAAAGAAAGGATGTCGGGAGGTTGTGCCTCAAGGGAAGCGAGCTGGGTGGAAAGGGGTTATTAATGATGCTCCTCAAAGGGGTGATCTTGTTTACCCAAGAAGAAAACAAGCTGTAATCAGATTTGGTCAGATTTGAAGGGCTAAGTCACTGCAAAGATTTCTCGGGCTACAGGAAGAGAAGAACTGATGGCACTGAGGACAGGAATAGGGGAAAGAGGGTAAAAAGCAGCAGCACAAAGTGCAAGCTTGCATATGCAGACAGTAGCTGTAAGATGTTTCGCTCCCAGCTTGTTGTCTAAAAAATATTACTTTATATTTGTAAAATACAGAGTAAGTGGAGTTTGGCTGAGGATGAGTTCTCACCTTAGTGTACCCAACAAAAAGAGGAAGGTGAGCACATCTGCTGAAGAAGCCAAACACAGCACCTGTGCTGTGGCATTGCTTTGTTTCTCCTGGCAGCTCCTGGCAGCTTTTCATGAGCACATTTAGATCTCAGGCCTCCCCTCAGTCTTTGCCCTAAGTGGAAGAAAAGATACAGTGGTGGAGGAGCTGTATTGTCCAGCCACCTCACCTCAGCCTCACAAATAGTGGATGTGGCCTCTGAAGAAAGGCAGATCCAAGTCAAAGGCACCCATGCCCCTGCAGTCTGAGGGTTTTTGTTAAAAAAATTGTGATACCCATTTAGAAGGGGAAACCCCACGGCTCACACTTAGAGAAAAATCGCTCTCTTTATGTTCAGATGGAAAAGAAATAAACCAAAGCTGGACACGACATTTAGGTTTGATGCTCTGAATGTTTTCAGGTTTGGTTCTTGTTTTAGGTTTTGGGGGCTTTTGCTTTTGTTTGTTTTCTCCTGAACTCCCCCTCCCACCTTCAAATGTCAAGCTGGCAGGTTTCTGGAATTGAGTCCTTCTGAGCTTTGCTTCCTGAAAGCCCTGAATTTGCACTTCCCATGTTGCTGTCTGATCTGTGTGTACACTACAGTGAGCTATGTCTGCTGATGCATCAGCAAGGGCAGATACTTAGCTGTCTCTAAGAAAGCAAATCTGCCAAGAAATGTTGTGTTTGGCAGGAAAACTGCTCCAACATGAAGAGTGGCCAGTCTGTGGGTTGCCAGCACAACCTTGTTGCAGATGGAGGTTTTGGAGGTTTTCTATACTGATCCCTCTCCTGAGCACATGCAAAATGAAACCAGATAATGTTTCCTAACACACATATGGACATAATTTTTCAAAGGGTTGGAAAAAGCAGCGACCCTAACAATGCTCTTCTGACCATTTAATTTCTTCTTCCAAGACAGAAACAAGCCAGAGCCCAATAAAGATATTACAATCACAGCCTCAGCAAAAGGAAAAAAAAAAAAAAACAAAACCACCTTTATTCTCCTACTGTTAGGGGTAGGAATACATGTTTTTTTTTTATATTTTTTTTTTTTTTTTTTTTTTTTTTTTTTTTTTTTTTTTTTTTTTTTTTTTTTTTTTTTTTTTTTGGTGAATTTTTTAATAGATCTGTCAAAACTATATCTGATGTAAAAAAGAAATCACCCCAGCAGGTTTAAAATGAAGCCTAACCACAGCCAAAGCAGAGGACAACAATGCCTAGCAGCTCTGATTACATGTAGTGCTTTCAGCTCTGCTTTTAACAGAGCGTATAATTCTGCTTTTTGGGCATGATTTCTATTGAAAACAGTGTTGCATTTTATATACAAATCTGTGTCAGAATGGCATTCACACTTACAAGTATAGTGCTTGTCCATATGGGAAAATTGCAGGTAGGAAGCTGGGCTGCAAGATAGCAGCATGCTCATTGGCTCTAATTAATTCCTTGATTACATGCTCTTGTGGGCACCAGGGGTGCTTTGCTTCACTCTTAAAGGCAGGAGAGGTTTGAACACAATGATTTGGGTGAAATTATATATAATATTTGGAGCTGATTTAATGCCCATTTTTTGTCAACAGCCCCTTCTCTCTTTCTCAATCCACCACATCCCTCTGCTGATGCTGGTTCCAGTAAATCAATGCAACTCAAAGATGGCCAAGAAAAGCAAGTTTGTTTATTTATTTATTTTTTTATATTTCCTTTTTCTTTGCATGGTTAGGATGTTGAACCAGATTCCAAAGGGGCACTGAGGGATAAATGTTCAGGGGTGAGATTTGTCCCAGCCTCTGATCAACCTTATGGAAGTAATTCTTGGGATTTTTGTAAGCCTGCATCTTAGAAAATAAGCATCATGGGAATCAACGGTGGATTAATAAAATCAAAAACAACATTCTGGCGAGCAAAACACGCTTACAGTTTGTCAGTCCTTAATCATATTGACAGATTCCTCAAGCTGGCAGGACAAATGCCCAGCAGACCTCACGGAAAAGGCAGATCCAAAGTGCTGCTTCTCCAACATGGTACTTCACACCTTGATTCATTCCTTTTGCAGGTGCATTTTCTTATCCACGTCATTATCATGGCACACAGGCTTAAATATTTACTTGCTTATGTTTGCACTGTGTCAGTTTGTCATTGTCCCTGTGGTTTCATGATTTGGACAGTGTGAATTTCCGTGGATCTCTGCAAAACCTCTAGGACCTCAGGTCCTCAGATTTTGCCTCTGTGTGATCCACTCCGAAGCCAACTCAGAACCTTGCACTTTTTTCCCCAGTGAATGCAAGGGTAACACAGGGAAATACAGTCCTGGATAGAAAACAGCCCAAAAATCACCTTTCCCTTGATGCAGACACTTGTTCCAAACAGCACAATGCCTGATTAGGCAGGCTTTCCAGGGATCTGGCTGTCTTCAGCTGCACCCCGGCGCTGCTGGCGCCCGGAGCAGGGAGCGCAGGTGCCCTGCCTGCAGGGAGAGGCAGGGATCCAGCAGCCCTCCGAGGTGGGGGAGCAGGGCAGGGAGGGTGTTCTGAATGTGCACCCTGTGCAATGCTTGCTCCTGGTGGCATTTACCAAAAAAAAACCCGCCCAAAAAACGTATTCCACAGAGCTGCCCTTCCCTGCCAGCCTAACGTGCTTGTGAAAACAGGACAAAGGCTCACAGCCCCTTATGAGCCAGCAAAGCCTGCAATGCACCCAGCACAAACAGTAATTTAATTCTCAGCACGGCCAGACACAAAGTTTGAGCTGCCTGTGTGCTGAAATAGTTGGTGGGAATATTAAAACCAATAAAAATCAGCCTGTCTCTTCTTCCCAGCCTGGTGCTGCCAAGGACTGTGACTCCCTGGCACAACCATTGCAGGCAGCCCGTTCTGATTTTATGAGGTAAACCAGTGTGTTTGCAGCTCTGTCATCACTCACAGGGGTGGAAACCACAGGGGATTGCATCCTCCTTTATGAACACCTCTGCTACAAGGGAAGAGTTTGCAGGAGCTGCCCTGGAGGAAAGGTGTGGATGAGGGCAGCTGTGAGTGCCAGTCTGCATGCACAGACCTGTCACTCTTTCCTGCATGGACTGTGTGAGCACGGTGGTTGCACAAACAGGGATGCCTCATTACAGCAAAGGACAGAAATCCAGTTGGTTCCTTGCTGTGAGGTAATTGAGGAAGGTTAATCCCAGATTTTTAAGGAACTTCATCAAGAAGCCCCAGTGCTTTGTGCAGTAAAAATCAAATATCAACCCACACAGTAATTGGGTCAAAGTTACACGTGTCAAACAGTGTTGGTGCATTTTGCATTTGTGTTGCTGGAGTTGATTTCCCACATTGCCTCTCTCTCTGTTTCTGAATTCAGAAGATTTTTTTAAACTTTACTGGTCACTCCTGATTTACCATGGCACACCAGACATGCTACCTGTGCTTTCAAATGTACCATGTCACCAAAGCATGCTTTCCTTTCCTTTCCTTTCCTTTCCTTTCCTTTCCTTTCCTTTCCTTTCCTTTCCTTTCCATTTTTTTTCCTTCCTCCCTCCCTCCCTTTCCTTCCATTCCTCCATTTCTTTTTTTGCCTGTAAACAAGATGATGCTTGTGCTCCAATCTGTGCCAAGACAAAGACTTCTTCAAATCTTGCCAATTTTAGAGTCTGAAGGTTGGGGAGAGCTAGGGGTAAAAATAAGAACAAGAATAATAATTCCCCTGAGGAACATACAAGTATCACCAACTGAATTCAGCTCATTACTCCATAAATCTTGTATTCCATGTGCTAGTATTGGAACCAGCAAATGCTGACAGGACAAGAGGAAATGGCCTCAAAGGATGCCAAGGGAGGTTTAGATTGAATATCAGAAAAAAAAAATCTTCACTAAAAGGGTTATCCAGCCCTGGAACAGGCTGCCCAGGGCATGAGTCTCCATTGCTGGAGATATTTAAAAGACATGTAGACATGGTGCTTAAAGACATGGTTTATTGGTGGACTAAACCCAGCAGTGATGAGTTAACAGTTGAAATAAGTGATCTTAAAGGTCTTTTCCTACCTAATTCTATGATTTTATGAAAAAAAAATCCCTAAGAATGTTATTCTGCTGTGCAATGGGATCATTTCTCTGATAAAGACGTTTTCAGGGCATTTGCACAACCATATTTTGGTGATGTACATCTCTGGAAACATCTTGGGTACTTCCCATTCAACCTGGGCATTCTGGTATTAAAAGCATGTGGATGTGCTTTTAGTTCAGATTAACACAGATTGGAATGAGTGTTCACCTTGAAAACAGTGAAGGGTATCCCAGTCCTTTAGGAGGGAATGTGGTTATGAATCCTCAGTGGAGAGTAGGTGCTGTGTTTTGGTTTAATGTTTACATAGTTCTGACCTTTGTGATAGTTCTCTGAGATGTCAGCTGAGAAATGGAGGGAGGTTGGGGTTCTTTTATGTTCTCTGTTTGGTCTTCAATAAATGTTCAAAGTAATGATGTTTGCACTGGAAGTGCGTTTCTGCAGAGGTGGAAAAAGCTGGTGATGTCAGTATGCAGCAATGTATTTGAAAAGACTTCCCTTTGAGTGCCAAGGAATTCTACCACAAGTGCTGATTCCTGAAATTAATTTCCCCTCCACAGCACATATGCTACAAAATTTCACTTGTCTTTTCTGCTTTTTCCCTAGTGGTTTTCTGTAAAAGCAATGGAAAAATGTAGTTGTGTGATGCTCTCACATCTTCCTCTTTTCTGCAGTAAATATTTTTAGCAGAATTTAACCATCCTTTTTTATTAAATCTTAGCTTCTCTTCTGCAATACTTCTACCTATTTAAAGCTGTTTCCAGGGCACATAGGGATGAAATGCTGAAGGCCCAATCAAGTGCACAAGAAACCTTATTTCTATGTGGATTTTGCTGGTGGGCTTATATTATTCTCTGCAATGCTCAAAAAAGCAGTGTCTTCTGTACTGTGTCTTCAGTATGTAGGAGTCCTTCAACTTTGTTAACATCCTAAAGATGCATAACACCTCTTCCCTTGAACTGATGGATTCCATGAATCAAGGATACGATACATGCTTAGGGAAGCTTTAAGTGATGGAAAAATTATGACTTCTGCCTCTGATCAAAGCAGAACAAAGCACTTGGCTGCCTCTCTCTCTGTTACTTACAATCTGGGAGATTTCCAGAGGAGAAGGTACCAAGAACTGTAATACCTAGGAAAAGAGAAGGAGCCCTGAGTGAGAATAACATCCTTGAGTTCAGCTGTCTAACTAAAATTTAGGCAGCCTTAGCTGGTCCAGGTTCTTCTGTGTGTAATAAGGGCTTGTGGTACTTCCTTACTACAGTCTGGCAGCTGATGAGCTCAGTTACTTTCCCTGGGAATGCTCATCCAAAAGCAGAGTTAAGTCCTGAGGAAGAAATGCAGACGCAAACCAGTAACAGGCTGGAGTTTCCTTCTAGTTGTGATATGCTAATAGCAGAACAATGTATTAAAAAAAAAAA
>WEIU01019865.1:772791-790654 GCA_013389925.1 Aegithalos caudatus | reverse complement strand
AAAAAAGAGAAACTCCTGAGTTTTTTGCCATTTCCTGCTGGTCTGAGGGCATACGTGCAAGGAGACAAATTCAGCGATCTTTCTGGGAACTGGCATGAAAAAAGGGAAGTGAACTACCAGCACCCTTTTTTAACCATGAGGGCTGAGGAGTTAACTGCATAAAAACCATAAACTATGGATCTCTTTTCCTGTCCACAAATACTCCAGTTTCTTTCTGGCTAGAAATCCCCTTGCTGTCTTAACAGGCCAGCTGTAGTAATTATGGTAGACTTTGGTGAAGTGGGATCAAGTTATTGTGGGATCAGGAAAGGGAAATGCTGGAATCAGGCTGGGATGTCTCAAGGGATTTTCCAGGCTGGATGGCAGGATCGTATTGCTCAACAGACAATGGGCCTGGAAGGAAAACTGTCTCTCCTTGCTTGCCACTGGTCAGCCTTGATATCCCAGACCATGGGCAGGAAAAACTTCCCATGGGGAAAGCTCTGTGGGGGAGTCTTTGCTTCGACAGTGTGTTTTGGGGGCTGCAAACCTCTCTGTGGCCTGACAGGATGGTAACCAAATCTCTGTCCCTTCAGCTGACTTCAGCAAGCCCAACGTAACGGCAGAAGTGTCCGCTGATTCTTGCGAGTCCACTGAGATGGTGATCACTTGTTCTTCTCACGGAGGTTTCCCCAAGCCCAAAATCTCTGGAGCCCTCAACAATGTGTCCATGGAGTGGAATGCCAGCTGGGTGTCCGAATCCAGCCTCAGCCCATACAATGTCACTGGAAAACTGGTGCTCAACGTGACCAAAGACGTCAACATCACTTGCTCCGTTGAATACAGTGGCTTTGCCACATCCACCAGTTTGCTTCTGAGTATGTTTTATTAATGTTTTTTGGTCACAAAACCATTTTGTTGAATCTGCTGAGTTGCTTCTCTGAGAATGCAGTAGATTTTGTGCCAGTGTTCATGCAAAGGTCACCCAATGATCCCGCCTGTGAACTACACGCCAAAATATTTTAAAGGCTGGAAGATAGCCGGGGTGTGAAGGGAGAGTTACAACAGTGACTGACAAGCAGAGGCAGCTCTGTCTCCCTGCTGCTCTGCTGCAGCTGGGCTGGGAGCTGAACTGGATCCTGTTGTGATCTGGGCATGTCACACTTGGTGGCTCCCACAGGCTGGGGCTGCCACCATCCCGTGTCCCATGGTCTGGCTGCCAGCTGTGTGACACAGACCTGGTACTTGAACGGAGGGACCAGAGACACATGTGTGCTTTAAAAGCCACAGGCTGCACTTTAAAAGAATTTCCTCATTTAACAAGCATGTTTGTCCCTGCTTCAGTGAAAGAAACTGTCAGCTGGGGTCTAGACAAAATTCTGCTTTCAAATGTAACATGGGGTTAACTCATAGGAAAAGAATTCCATCACTGAGCATGGCTTAGAAGTGATGGCATAATAGATAAGTCTGTGCTTTGAAAAGCTTGAGGCACAAGTGGAAACAGCATGAGGGAAGGCAGCACACCACATTCCAGATGTTTTGCAGTAGAAGGGTATTTGCAAGAAAATTCGTAAAACCAAAAGGATTTTTTTAAAATGTTACCAGAAAAGTATTCTGAAATGTCTCTGTGTCTGATGTTGTTACTGTAGAGATAAGGGCACCTTCAAGGGAAGATAGAGAAACAGTATTTTTCCTAGGGAATTGTACCTTATTCATCAAGGTAGCTTATTCATCTATCTTACTAAAATCAAAGGGGCTTGTGGGGAGAGGTGCCATTCAGCTTCAGAACAAATGCCAGGAACTAGGGCTTTATGAATATTGGCTATTGTTGGAAGTAGAGCATAATGTCCCTAATGAAGGGAGAATAAGGTTAAGAATAGCTCACTACCTAGAAAAAGAGAGCAACAACAACAACAACAAAGCAGTGATCAGAGGAGGGTGCAGTCAACAGTGACACAGCCACAGCAGTCACAAACCCCCCACTTTTTGACTTTTAGGATGTGGAACCACTCCCGTGTTGGTATGGTGTAAATGGTCCTCCAGACAAACCTTTAATGAACACTGAGTTACAGACAGAACAGAGCCTCTGGCAAATGTAGAAGGCAGCCCCTACAGAGTGAGGGCAGGACTGAGCAGCAGATCAGGATAATTAATGCAAGGAGTGCATTAATTAATAATTAATACAAGGAGTGCAGTCATGCTTCCCTGTGCCAGATGCAGATGGTAGAAGAACTGAAGGTCTGTGCATATAGGTCTGCAGACCCATGGACATGCAGCAAGTGCTGTCCTGTACAAGAATGGCCCAGCATCTACTCTAAAATCCCAGTGGTAGAGTGGGATTTTCCACCATTTCCAGTGGTGAAAAGCCAAAGGCTCCAGACCCACTGAAACTGAACTCTGCTACAACACTGTCCCTGCCATGCAGAAAAAAAATCCTATTCTAGACTGTTAAATGCATCATTCTCCTTCACCTGTGAACCCAAAGGGAAAAAAAAATAAGGTATAAATCTGATGAAAAGAGTAAGGAAAACTGCAAAGGACCTTTGGGAACAGAAATTTTCTAGTTGTGAACTCAGACTGTTCCACCAAGCCTAGCTCATTTCCCTGAAACACCTTATGTGTTTTTAAATATTTCCTGTCTCAGGACAAAGACCCAGCTTTTTACATTCTGTGGCTGTGTTAAAAATTTCATCCCACAGCAAATGTGGGTAAATGGAAGAAATTTAGCTGCCAGCTTTGTTTGCTTGTTTATTGAGTAAGTCTGAATAGCTGAGTTAGAATTTGACCAGAACCCCTGAAATGCACATATTTGCTCTTAAATGAAAATGCCAATATCTTGTTGGGCCCTTTATTTATGTTTTATTTCTCCTGTCTCAGAAAAAACAAAGGACTGCGTTGTTCCTCCTGTGCCTCCACCTTATAATGTCATTACTGCTTCAATTATCATCATTATCACCTTCATCCTGGCTATCACCCTGGCAGCAAGATACCTCCCAAGGCATGGTAAGTGCTGCTTCTTTTTCAAGAAGGTGTCTCTTAGAGCTGATGGAGTTTCTATGTAGGATACACATTTATAGAAACTTTAATGTCACACTAGGTATTTCTGTACCACCTTCTCATTTTTCTCATTTCCTTTTTTTTTTTTTTTTTTTTTTTTTTTTTTTTTTTTCCCTTCAGCATCCACTGTCACAAAATCTAAGTCTAGCTCATGATTTTCCTACATTTTGTGTGCAGGCAACACTTGAGTTCAGGTTTGAGAGTGAAGAGGTGACACGGAGTTTTGACAGCAGATCAAAATATTTCCAAGATCAGGGATAATGAAGAGGCTCACAAAAGTTCATTTTTATGTATTAAGATGCTTTAAGATGTTTTAAAATGCCAAGAATCTTGGTGGTCGTGATACATAACAGCTGAGCACCGAGAGTTTCAAAATTGGATCTCTCTCCACACCCTACTTAATCCCTCAGGAAGTCACTGAGCCAAAGTAACAAAAATACCCAGTGTTAGGGCCACAAGAGAGACTTCAGCATAGCAATGTCCTACTTTTATGGGAACACCAACCAGGAGAGGTACATTTGTATTCTTTGTTCGGCCAAAAATGGCACAGGTAAAGTGTCTGGTCCCATCTTATGAAGTCTTCAGTAACTCCAGACAAGTCTCCAAGGGTTTTTTTTTTTTAATGGCAAAAGGGACCTCAAATATCTCAGGCTTAGCAGACAGCTGAGTAATTTACTTTTTTTTTTCTTCAAAAGAATCCTATCTCTTAGCTGTTGCTCCTAATCATATCTAAGCTAACCTTGCCAGAAAGTCCCTGAAGACATGGGCAGGCATTTAATAGACTTATAAAGATAGGTAGGATTGAAAGTCAGCAGCAGTGGGTGCCTTACCCACACCCTGAGAGCAGCTTTGCAGAGCAGAACTGGAGAATGACAGCATGAGGATAAATAAACACCCAGCTGAGTTCTGTCAGCTCACTGGGGAAGCCACATCTGGGGACAAGAATCCCACACCGAGGGCTCTATGCTCAGGCCACTCACACCATCTGGTGGTATTCCCCTTTGGAAAAGGTCATTTTCTGGGCAGCAAGGACTCAGTTTGCTTACAGACACCTGTAAGTTTGGCATGCTTGTGTTTTCTGATACCTCTACTTGAATTTCAGACAAGTTCACTCCCAAGTCAGATGTGTGGAGGTCTCACTATTATTTTTCTTTTCCCTTCCTCATCAACCACATCCCTTCAAAAACCAAGGTGACCACCGAGTCAAGCTGGGCTAATTTCCTTTTAGTGTTTTATCACAAAGAAAGGAAGCTTCTGGAAGGCAGTGACTCTTGGTCACACCTGTGCTCCTCCTCATTTTCCACCCCTGTGCCCTTATGACACCAGTGCCAGTTCTTCTCCCCTGCTGTTCCCCGGGGCTGTGTCAACAGGAAAGCAACAAGCAGGCTGAAACCAAGAAAATCACAGTTGATCACAGCCTGTACTGTTAGCTGCATGTATAATGAACTTCTAATTATAGGAGAAAATGAACTGGAGTCAGAAGATTCGGCTCTCAACAAATATAGGCTGGAAATTAAAAGGTTCCTTACCATTAAATTAGCAAGATCCTGGAGCACTCTGAGATAGCCATTTATATAGGAACGGAATTGCTTTTAAAGCAGATGTAAAAAGCATACCCATGTGGTAGAATGCAATCACCTGCAAACAGCATGGCACATGGCTGCATTAACTGGAATTTCCCTTTTAGTCCCACTTCCATAATATGCACTGAGAGTAGATTTGCTGAGTCAGGTGGTGCTGTTGGGTTCAGCCACTTTCCAGACCAGGCATGGAAGAAACCGTAAAAGAAACTGTAAGAAGTGTCAGAAACTGAAGCCAGAGCTTCCATCCAGCTTCCCAGTTTGTGCAGCTGTCCCATTTCAGTGCTGCTGTGCATGGCCATCGTCTGGGAAGGGGAATATCTGCCCTGAGAGAGCTTCCTGTGGGTGCTGCTGCTGCAGGTCACATCTCTCTTGGGAGCTCAGAATAGGTCTGAGAGTCCCTCCGTTGTTCTGGGCTATGGAAAGCTGAGTCAGGAGTTGCTAAGAGTGGTTTCTGGGCTCGAAAAGCCATGGTTCAAAGAGCTGAAGTGTGGGAGGGAAGAATAGAAAGGCAGAGCAAAACAAAAAGGGAAGTAAGAGTTTTCAGATGTGTGATTGTTGTGGTGGCCAAAACAATTCAGGTGCTTTGTTGAGGTTCACAACGCCTACTCTGAGGAGCTCACAGCCCATTTTGCAGTAATTTAAGAATGAAAACAGAGAGCACCAAGATTAGAGGTCACCTAAAGAATAGATTAGGACTCACGTTGCATAATTTGTGCGAGCACAATTGCACAAGATTCAACTTGAACTACTAAAATTCAGTCATGGGTGGTGAGATACTAAGAGGATCTTAATCTGAGATCCTCTTAAAGCACTGAAATGGTTTGTTAGTTTTACACTGGCATTCTTTAACTCAGTAGGTAAACTGCAATTAGTGACACGTAACTTCCATCATTATTTCCCTTCTGACCTTATCTCAGCATGTACCAACCTGGTTTTGTGCCAGGCTGAGGTTCTAGCCCTGTGCTAACAAGAGCAGTTTTATTCATATGAACTATACAGATAATATTTATTTGTAACAGGGCTTTCTGTCAGATCAGACTATGACCATATTCATATTCTAACAAGGGATCTTCTTTTTCAGTTTGTTCTCACTGTTGTAAGCACCAGGATTCGGTGGAAGAGGGTGTGAAAGAAAATACAAAGGCACCCATGAGCTCTAAAGGGACAGCTGAAACATCATCTGTATGACCAGATCGCACTTGCAGGTACTTTTCTTCACCCTTCCCTTGGCAAAACAGTTTCTTAAATACTATTAAATGCTTGTGCAATGTTAGCTCAAAACACCACGTTTCACCCAGCTGTCAGGATCTGCAACGACATCCCCTTCCATTGCCTCTGTGCTCATTTTGTGGGCTTTCCAACTAAACACTGGGCAGTCTCTTAGTGCCTCCTGTCGGGCTCATTTGTGAGTTACTCGTTCCTACCTCAGGTGCCACATGTGGCTTCACCCCTAGAGGTTCTGGCTGATTCCCTGTGAGCCATGTGCCTGATCCGATGCCTCAACATGGGAACATCGCTGATGATAGAAATTGATCATTGATCACATGGTGGTAAGGGAGGGGGAAACAAAAGAACAACTCCAGCTTTCCCAGCGTGATCAGACACCATCCCACTTCTGGGAAATATCCATTCCCTCCAGCAGCTGGAGGGATGGAGAAGGAAAAGTTTCCTCTCTCAAACTTAGCCAGAAAACATTCATATTTTAAAAGGAGTTACTTTCGATAATGGGGTGTTACAAAAGATGGGCTGGGGAAGTCTGGTTTGCCAAGGCTTTATGATCACAAAGGATTATATTTGTTCTGGCTTGAAAGCTCGGCATTTTTCAGGGCTGTGTCCTCCAAAAAGACACTTAAGAGAGGAGACCTAAGGGAAGATTAGCAGCTAACTGTTCTTATTCACATCATTATCCAAGTGACTGCATTTCCTGCTCTCAGGGCAGCAGGCGGAATTGCCAGGGTAATGCCTGTGGAATTGCCAGGGTAATGCCGTAGAGCAACAGCTGCGGGGTCCTGGAAGTCACGACTTTGTCAAACTGTGCACTGCAGAATCTAAAAGTTTAATAGTTTTGAGATGGAAAGGAGGGGAAACTCTCATTCGGGCCACTCATCTCATTTCCAAACCTGACCACCCACTCATGTTTTCCTCTGGGGAAGGCCCTGTCTGGAACAGATACCAGAGCCTTGGTTAGAATGAATTTTGGGGAGTTTTGCGATGGGAGTGGCAGGAGTTCACCTACAGAACAAACCCATTCACTTTTGTTATGAAAGTTTGCCAAGATTTTCCTGTAGGTGGCTGGTGCTTCCCGACTCCTGGGACAGCTGCTGTCCGCGGACTGGGATGGAAGCTGTGCTTCCTTAGCGGCTGACTGCCACCTCGTGATGCACTGAGCCGTGTCCTACTGCTGCTTAATTAGGGAAGCAGTAGTTCATTAGTCACCCTCGCTCTGTTCCCGAGGGTTTTGCAGGAAGCGCTGGGCCAGGCTGCAGAACAGCTCCGAGTTTAGGGACCAGGAGCCCTCTTGTGGAGGGCTCTCGCAGGTGATACCCTTTGTCGGCTCCGCAGCGTTCCTGGGGTACATTTAAGGTGTGAAAAACAAAAATAAATCAGTGAAATCTTTTCCTGCAGCCCCTCAGGTCCTTCACGCTGTGCATCCCGCACCGCAGACTCCACTCGCTGTTGGCTGTACAGCGATGCTTTCTGCATGGACCCTTTGGCTCTCTGCGAGGGGATGGCAGCAGGAGGAGACTCTGCTCAGCACGGCTGACAGCACAATCCCCTGGGAAGGAATGCAGCCCCCGCCCACGCCACAGGAGCTCCTTGTGCGGGGGCTCCTTACAGCCAGGGCGCTGGGGTTCCAGCTGAGAGGAGCCTCCGTGTTGCTGCAGCAGGGCAGAAGGATGTCACCAGTGCCACACCAGGTCAAGACTTTGGGAGCCTCTGGCTTGCTGCTGCCTCTCTGAGAATCGGGGGCCTGCAGAGCCCTAGCAGGGAGCCCATGCCCGCCTGCCCCTTCAGGAACACGGATCCTGAAATGCAATCTCGTCAGCTTGTGCCTCCCTGCGAGTGACAGCAGCTAAAACTTGTTTTATATTCAGCCTCACACCAGTATCTGTTCTTCCTGCTGGAGGGTTTTGGATTTGGAGTCGACCATTACAGATACACGTCGCTTCTCCCCTGAAGAGGCAACAGTGGACACATTTTTCATGAAAAAAAGACACCTTGGAAGTGAATCTGTGTGCCTCGTGCTTATTTGCAGCGCTACGAGACTTTTTAGGGAATGATACACACTGACAGCACTCCTAAGAGCTAATTAATATTGCTTATCTACTGCAGTGGCACAAGTTCTCACCACCTTTCTCTCCTGAAAGGACAGCCTTGCCACCCCAAGCACGGAGTGCAGCTCCTCCTGTGCACACACAGCCGAGCATTCCTGTGCATTCCTCCCCACCCACACCTGCAAAGCCCCACTGGAACTCGTGTGACAGCCAGTGGTGATCTTGTATCTGCTGTAATCAAATGTAACTCGGGGCCTTGCTTCACAAACATGGGTCTGCTTCTGTGTGTACATCTGCCATGGGATACTTGTTAGGGAAAGCTCTGCAGATTTGGGGGAGTTTCTCACAGCAACATGAGGATATTTACTTTGCACAGAACGTTGCTTCTTTCTGCCAGTGTTCTCTCTACCCAGCCAGGACTAGAAGGAATTTCCCTACAGGATGCTAACGTGGGACAGGACTCATCTGATCTGGGTGACATTCTTGCCTACTGTGTAGGAAAAAATGGTTTCTCATTTTTAGGGGAAAGTAGGAAAATGCCCCAACCCCCAGTAAGCTTCCTAAGCAATTGTGCCTACTAACCTAAGTCAACCCTGCCCTGAGTTTGACTGGAATGTTTTTCCCTTTTGCTCTGCAAGCTGTACCCATTCCCTCATTGTTCTATCCATATTATCAGGGCAAACCAAAGTCTGAAAGCACAGTGCCATCCTCTTTGTGGGATGTGTTGTCACTTGAGCTGCTTATCTTCCTAGGACACAGCAAAGACATAGTCCATCCATTTCACTTTTTTCTAGTTGGTACATATTGAGAAACTGCTGGAGAAAATAGGGGGATTAAATGTGGTTTATAGGATACTGAGCTCTGAGATTAAGTAAAAAAATAAGACAATGCTCCCTTTCTGCTCCTGCAGAGTCACACTGTGCCATCACCTTTTTACTGCTTTCCCATTGTACCAAGTGTAATGGGAACTTCAGAACATTCTTACAGTTTTGGACAGAGAAAGGGAGGTAAGCTGGGGGGTAAGGAAGCAATTGCACTTGTGTGTTCTGGTTGCAAACACAAGTGACAGAAATCAGGCTGATTCCAAAAGATAGCCTGACTGTTGTAGGACTTGGTGCATGAGTGATGTGTCTCACACTTTTCAGGTGTCCTGTTATTCCAGCATATGCTTGTTCCAGCACAAACCACCAGCTCCTTGCAGGCTGACCACCCTCCCTTGGCCTTCACTTCCAGCTGTGATTTCCAGCACTGTCCTTGCTATAACCACACTGCAATTGCACCCTGCTAGCCGCACCACAGCTCTGCCAGCTGTACCAGCATGTTTTCCCTCTCACTATCCCATGCTCTCTCTACTTCTGCTCCTGATTAGTGATTGCACAGCCTCACTGGAGGAGGAGGAAGACAAACCTCCTGGGTTTGTCTTTTGCACTGTGCCAAACCTTTTTACATCACCAGACTCCAGTAACACTTTCCGTAACTCCTTCTAAAGGAAACCAAAAATTTCACTGATAAATATGTCTAGCATCTGGTTATTTTTATATGCTTGATGGGCAGGTGATTTTTTCATTAAGCACTAATACTCTGGATCACGTTTTCTATTGCTTTATGCTGTATTCAGTGAATTGCACACAAATGGTTTCTGTGAGACCTCAGCTTCCTATCTGTGTCATTGTAGCAAGTGAGCTGCTCTGTTTACCATGGGTGTTTTGTATATATAATGTTGTTTCCTGGGGTTCCTCCTTTAATTGTATTAAAAAAAAATGGTAAACTCAGTTTCCTTTCCTTAGTAATAAAAGATGTCTCTCTCTGCACTGGGTAGAACCTGTGTTATCCATTTAGCCACATTTCACAGCATCCAGGTAGGTGATGCAGGTGTTGACAGAGCTGTACCAGGTAGGGCTGGCATCAAGCCACAGCTCTGTCTGGTGTGCTGACAGCAGTGACAAAATGACACTCAGGTAACCCAGCTTGTGACTTTCACATCTGTCAGTCTGCCAGGGGGTAGCTGAGCAGTGCAGCTACAGATCATCCTTCTCCCTCCAAACAGCAGCTTCTCTAAAAGCAAAACCCAGTGTAAGGTGTTCTCACTGTACCCCTGCTCCTTGGGTCACCTACTCTGAGAGAGAAGAGTCACTGATTTCAGTGCTGTGCTTTTGCTGGGAGTGGGGATGTGGAGAATCCCTCACAGGTGTATGTAAAAAACAAATTCTGAACCAATTCTTCACTCCCCATTTGGGAGTCTAAGACATAAGGAAGTGCAGGGAACTAAATTCAGCTGGAAACTGAGAAACAAATGGCTGCTAATCCTGAGTGTAGCTGGAAGTCTCTGCCTCCTCTGGCAAATAATCAGCATAAGAACATGTAGCAGCCATCCCTTGCACAGAAAGAAAATCCACACAACTGCTACACCTTGGCTCTGCCTTCCCTCCCATGGAAGAGCATCCCTGCATCCATGGTCAGGCACAGGAAAATTAGTATTCTCTAGGCATCACCTCAAACACCACCAAACAGGAATAGAGACAGAGCAATGACACAGCTAAATGTCATCAGAGCTGCTGTACAGATAAGAGTGTGGGATATTGGGTGGGGATGTAATAGCAAGAAGAAAGAAGATAAAAGAGAAGAAGATAAGACATCACTGTGTAAGCACAAATGTGACTTAGAAAGGCCTATTTTCTTTTTTGGGAGGGGTAAAGGACAACACCATTACTGTCACCAACACATGCAGAGCTTAAAACAGGAAGAGGGAAAGATAAATCCATACCTCTGCTTATGCAGATCCTGCACTTACACATAGAAAAGGAAAATCAGAGCTGGTTGATGACAAGCCTGAAATATACCTGTTTCTTCGATGGAAAAATGAGCTACACTGGGGTGTTTAAAAAATTAAATGCTCACTTCAGGCATCAGAAAACACAGCACCTTCTTGAAAGCAAACTGTGCCAAAAATCTGCTTTGGGTGGGTGGAATACACTCTGTGGGATTGACTGTTCATATTTCAATCAACAGTAATTATCTGGAAAATCACTGAACCAGAAGAGATTCTTTTCTTATGAGAAAACCCAAAAATCTTGCCTGGATGTAATTCCTTTTAGTAGGTGAAAATTTTCCAAGAAAGAAAGGGAACAGGAATTCTGACCTCCTGCTTTGGGTGAAGAGTGATGGGCCACCTCACCCTGCAGAGCACAGACCATTTTACAGTAACTCCAGCACCACCCACAGGTAGCAGCTCTGTTAACAGCTCATCTCTGCAACAAAATAACAGAGCTGGCACTGTGTGGCTCTTGCCTTTGTCACTGCCTGGGTAAAGGAATGTCTGGTGGGATCTTAGGGCTCTTCTCAAGGAATATCACTCAAGGATGCTTCTCTAGTACCAAGGCTGTACTAGCATAAAGCACCCACTGTACTGACATAAAGAGCTTATGGACACAGACACACTGCTGGATGGCTTTATTGGGTGTCTTGAACCACATTTCCCCCAAAGCTCATCCCCTAATTTCATACTTGCAAATGAAATTAGAGGCCTTCTCATTGTTAAAACTGTCCACAGTGCCATGTCTTCCACCATCACCACCAGAAATAAGTCATGTTTTCTGTGGCCCCCTCAGGCTTCTATCGAGGAACCCAAAACATGCCTTTTTCAGGGTATTTCCATACAATTCCCAGCTCCTCCACCCTTTCTCCACACTGACTTCAAAATACCCCAAGTACTGGAGGAACCAAGTAAGAAACCACCATCAGCAAGTTCTTCAGGCACTGTTTGAAGAGCAGCTTTCACCAGGGCATAATTAACTTTTGGGATCAGGGCACCTTTAGCACACAAACCATTCACCTGGAATATTTCTACATCACTGGTGGTTTGCACATTTTCATCAGTGAAATGGGTTCTAGATGAGGCTCTAGAGCCCTCACTTCCTGCCAAGGCTAGATGACACTTCCTGGTCTGTAAAGTCTGCATTTCCACCTTCTCAGGTAGAACAGGTCTGGCCTTTCCAAGCTCTTTGTGCAGTGATATCCATCCCTGAACAATGTTTTCAGCAAAACACTTTTTCACAGGATACAGCTGCATTCACAGACAACTTCCATGATCCCTTGACTGAAGGCTTTTACAAGCAGGATCAAAATGCTATGTAGCTTCTTACAACAGAGATCTGACTGTTGAAGACTCAGCAGCTCTTCAGTTCTCTTGCTCTCTCCATCTCTGATCTTCCCTGGGCATTGTTTTCTGTTTGGCCTATGATTTCAGTCATATTGAGCCTGGATTGCCTAAGGAGAGAAGAGAGAGTGCAAAGCAATTTTATGCCTGTATCCTCCTGACAGAGACATGACTGCAGAATCCAAGCTCTTGAAAATTTCTTCTACAACTAGTAAGTTTCAGTAATTCACATGACCAGAGTCATGGCCTTTTTTCCCCCCAGGCCTCCAGCTATCCTCCTCCCTTTCTCTCTTTAATAGGGATGGAAAGAAAGCAGAAATGAAGGAAAGACCCAGACACCCTCCTAGTCCATGACTGGAAGGGGCAGAGCTGTTGCTCACCACTCTGCCAGCTTCTGTTCGTAGAGCTCCCTGCGCTCCCGATTCCTCCTCTCCTGCAAGGTCTCACCAGCCAAGCCATACATTGCCATGAGGAGGCCTCCTGCAGGAACCCTGAGGGAGCAAGCAGAGAAGTCACCCAGGGGACACACAACAGCAATAAATTATTGCCAGCAGCAAAAGGAGCATGCATGGGCCAATGTCACATGAGGGGAGTATCACATTCCTCCTGTGATAACATATTTTGAATTTACTCATTGACAGGCACACAGAGGACAAAGGAGTGGAAGGATTTATGGTGCCCAATGAAGACCCCATAAAACACCTAAACCATATTTCAGACAGTGACACCCCTGCTCAACTTCCATCCAGCTCTGGAAGTACTTGTGTTTTCACTGGTAAAGCTCCCTAGGCTGCATGCCCACAGCTGACACCATCCTGATGGTGCAAAGCAGCACAAATAAAACTCATCCTCTCCTTCAGGTAGAATCCCCAGCTTCACTTGAGAGGATATTTACAGGTCAGCACTTTGTGAAGAACTCCCAGCCCTGCTTGAAAAGTCAGGTTTCTCCTGAGTTAGAGGTCACTGTCCAGAAGCACAGAGCCTCTGAGAGAGAGCCATGGGTTCCTCCATGCCCCAGGGAATTTTAGGAGATTTGTGACCAAGACACACAGAAGACACGTGTCACCTTACAGCCCAGCCCTGCAGCTACTCCCTCAGTGCTCCCTAATGGCTGCTGCTTCACACTTTAGCTTTGGTGGAGCCTGTGTTGTTCCCTCTAATAAGCCAACAGCAGCAAATAAGATGCTCTACTGAGAGCACTGAGCTCTCACTACTGAGAGCAGCAAAACACAAAACAAGAAACAAAGAAGAGAAGAAGAACAGTTTAAAGGCTGGGAGAAAAGTGATCATCATGAGGTCCCAAGAGAGATACAGAAAATCCCTCAAGGCAAGAGAGGACGGGAAGCTCCTGTAGCCCCACCTGTGGTTCCAGGGTCGGTGTGTGCAGAAGTCACAACTCACCCAAAAGCTGTTCCAAACACGATGCCACCCGCCAGGCCCTGCAGGCCCAAGTGCATCCTGAACAGGGCTCCTGTGAAGGCTAAAAAAACAACAAACCCACTGAAACAAGAAACAGCCCCACCACAGACATCTCACACCAACACAGGGAGTTGCTTTGCTGCGTTTCTTTTCTCCATAAGCCAAAATCTGCTTTTAACAGAGCAGAAACCAAGTGCCATGGCCAGTGGCAGAGACCTTCACCACACAGTCACCATGGTCTCTGCACTGAAACATTGCACATCTGCTTCAGAAAAACTGCCAAAGTTTTTTCCTGTATCACAGAAGTATCTATGAAAGTAAAACCAAGTTCTCTCTAGGCTGGAGCATGATCTCCCTCACCCTTTTTTTCTGTTCAACAACAGCTAATAATAGTAGCTGCCATGTAAGGCAGAAAGGATCAGTAAAAAGTGTATCCAACAGCAAGGGCAATAAAGCCTATAAAACTGAACAAGCAGATCACTTACCCAGAGCCCTGATGCCAAAAGTGGGCATGCAAAACTTAGCAGGAAAAGGGCAGCCTATAAACAGTGTGCTGAATTGTTACCAAGAGTGGAAATAAATAATGCTTTCCCTGTTAAATAGGTGCTTATGAGAACAGGTTATGCACCAAGTGTTGCCTTTACCCCACACAAGCATTTTCCACCCAAAACACTCCAGCAAGTATTTGAAGATGAACTGATAACCACAAAACTCCCCCATGGATACATCAGTGCATCTCTTACAAATAAAGGCACGCAGCAGGCAAACAACGGAGCAAAGTCAGCGGGACAAGAAGCAAAACCCCAAAGCACAGAAGCTGCTCAAGCCCAAGGGTTGTGGATGCTTGCTTATGCTTTTCTGCTATGACCCTTGCTTAGAAACAGAAGCACACAAGGTTACAGCACTCTCACCTCCTGCTGCAGCAAAATTACTGATGGCGGTTTTATCGCGGTACGCAGACAGGCCCGTGCTCACCACGCTGCAAAGGTAAGGCACAGAAGTCAGCAGGGGCACAGGGAAGAAGAGAGGGAGCAAAACACAGCCTGAAATAAAGCTGGATTTCATTAAGCCAGCCCTCAGGTTGCCTCTAACTGCGTGGCTGCCCATCTGTTCAGAGCACACACATGCCAGCCGTGCTTCTCTGACTTTACTGCTGATACTCAGCTGCACAGACACAGGCTAGGGAGTATCAGAGTTCCTGAACTGAATCTGAGATTCTTTTTTTTTAAATCAAAGGTTTTCCTTTCCCATCAGATAGAATCATAGAATCAGAATGGTTTAGGTTGGATGTGATCTTCAAGATCATCCAGTTCTAACCCTCACTGCAGGCAGGGGCACCTTCCACTGGACCAGAGCTCCATTCAGCCTGGCTTTGAATACCTCCAGGGATGGGGCATCCACAGCTTCTCTGAACTAACTGTTCTAGTGCCTAGGAACATATAATACGGTCAAGGATAAAAGAATCCGAGCAGTGAAAAAGTCCTATCAGTCAGTCAGTCCAGAAGCTGATCCATGTGTCAGTAAGATCTTGCCTTGTAAACAATCCCCAGCATCAGCAGGGTCACCTACTCTTGTGGCATCAGATTTCCCTCTGGGGCAGGTAAACCAACTCTTCCCAAAACATCAGCCAAGCCCCAAACCCTCTGCTCTCAGTTCAGCAACCCTCTCCTTCCCAACACAGATAAACCCAAACAATTTGGGTTTTAGTTGTGAAACCTGAAGTTTTCACGACTGCAGGATGAAATTTTCAACTTGGGCTTTACAGAAATAATGCTGAGCAGCAAACAGCTTCCTTGAGAACCTTTTGGAAAGGGCTGGTAAAAAAAAAGGGGCTGATCTGACTGCAGGGGAGACACCTGGTGGAGGATGACGAGGTTACATGTCAAATCCAAAGAAATCCAGGAAAACCCAAAGAAATCAAAGGCTCCAGGAGAGAAAGCAAACATCATGCTAACTAAGCCTGAAAACAGATACTAAACTAAAAGGAGCCACAGAAACAGAGAGACGGTGAGAAAGAAATTCAGAAAGGAACAAAATAATTAGGATGACAGAAATATAATGCCAGTCAATGCTGTTGGATCTTAAAAGCAGAACTTAAACAGAACATATTTGCAGAGAAAGTCAATGCAGGTTTAAATTTATAAATTAACTAGTTTGAACAACAGGGAAGGAGATACTTCTAGATTAAAAGGGCTTTGCTCAGAAGACCATGCTTAGTTTGATGTTCTATTGCCAGAAATGCACTGAAACACCCAAGGAAGAAAATCAGGGAAGCAGAACATTCTCTGCATTGGTTTTGTGTGTGTGTAGGAAAAATCTGAAGACCTACACAGGTACATGGAACTGGTAGGTCTGATATTCAGCAACTGCTCAAGAACAAGATAATCCCCTGCAAGTGTCTGAGGATAAGAACAAATAATTGTGAGTAATGCCAGTGTATACAAAGTAGGAGTAGTGACAATTGTGAGTACCATCAGTGTATACAAACTAGGAGTAATGAGGCATAGCAGAAAGGACAAAAATCAGTGTGGGTTAGAAAGCACTTCCAGAAACTGCCAACACACTTTAACACTCCCTCAGAGAAAAAGCCCAAAAAGATAGGAAGCAAAAGCAGAAAGCAGCTGTCAAGAAAGGGAAGAACAGCATTCAAGTCAGTAGCAGCAGGGATGAAATGTACAAACAGGGCTTTTCCACATTCAGGGTTTGTGTTGACTCAGGAGAAGGTGATAATTCTGGGGCAGTTATAAAAGGTTAAAGCCTCTCCATCATCAACCAGGCTCATGTTAAGGCAACACCAGGAATGTCAGTCCATCAGCAGGGGTGTGGGCACTTCAGGCACGGAGAGCTCCTGGGCACTGGAGGACAAGCACAGGGAGAGCTCCTGGGCACTGCAGGACAAGCACAGGGAGAGCTCCTGGGCACTGCAGGACAAGCCCAGGGCAGCTCCTGGGCACTGCAGGACAAGCCCAGGGCAGCTCCTGGGCACTGGAGGCAGCTCTGCCCTCAGGAAGCACTCACTTGAAGACGGTGGTGAAAGCCATGACCCTCCAGCTCCAGCGCCAGCCGTAGCGGATGAAGCTGCGGAGACCAGCGCGGTGTGCGGATTGCTGAGGGGACACAGAGGACACGGCAAGGTCACAGCACGGCTCACACACCCTCCTCCCTCCTGCCAGTCCCCTTTGGGACTGGTAGCACAACTCTGATCCAGTCAGCCACCTTTGGAGGAAAAAGCTGCTCCCAGACACCAAGAGGAAAACCTCGAGTCAATTCCAGGTCGGAATGTCAGCTGACATTCGTTTTCCAATCCCGCTGCTGGGTGGACTGGGAGGGCTCTTCGAGGATAGTACAGGAAAGCAGCAATGGACAAGAGAGAAAAACTAGAAACTACTTATTATTAAGAGTTCACAAATATTAATAAATAATAGTAAACAAATAATAACCATCCACATTAAATGTTAAGATACCATCAAGCTCTGCCGTTTAACATTTAAAAGTTTGAAAACAAGAGGTTTTTAAAAATATGTGATAAATAGAAGCGTCACAAAAAATAAAAATGTTGCAGTTAATACCATGAAAGTAAATAAATTTTTCTCTTCCAGTGCTCGTGGTGTAGGTGCTTAGTCTGGGTTCACATGTACCAGAGTGAAGCCAGGCAGTGGTAATTTGCAGGTCACCACATCAGAGGCCAAATCTAATTGTAAGTGATGCAAAATTTACATCAGGCAGATTTTTAAAGGGGGTTTTCTTCCTCATAATCCAGGTAACCAACAGTTTAATTGAATAACAAACACCTAGAAGTTCAAATACATCTACAAAACGTCAGAAATGTTCTTTGTTGTGCTGCTGTTCTAAAAGAATTTTAAATGGTCTTAAAATGACTCACATTAATAAGACAAGAGTACAATCCCAGTTTGATGCTATGAATTCTCCTGTCAGCACACTAAAATTTAAAAGCAGAAAGCCTTTTCCAGACATACGTATCAGCCACCTACCGGAGCGATAAAGTTTGTTACCAAGTTTCTCTGTAGGGAAGGACACTTTTCCAAAGCTGACCGCGCGCAGTTTGGGTACCGGGGAACCGCTAATTCCCGCAGCAGCTGACCGGGCCGGCTGCACGCACTCACACACTCCTCCCAGCAAACTTTTTATACCGGAATCGGGCGAACACACGCGTCCCACAAACACCAGGCCACCCACCCGGCCCCAAGCCGCGCCTCACAAGGGCACCTTCCCAAGGCCGAGGCCTCCCGGTGCGCCAGCGGCGCCCAGCGCTCCCCCGCGCATCCCCCGGGGCCCGTACCACGGCATCGGCGCGGTTCTGGAAGATCTCGCCGTGGCTGCTCTCGATGAAGGCTTTGCGGGCGCTGACGAAGGCGGGCAGCCCCCCGTAGAGC
>WEIU01019865.1:758065-772670 GCA_013389925.1 Aegithalos caudatus | reverse complement strand
CACGGCACGGAACTGCTCGGAACCGCTCGGAACCGCTCGGCTGGATTCGGAACCGCTCGGCTCTATTCGGAACCGCTCGGCTCGTGTGAGAGCCGGCGCTATTGCTGGTTAATGATCCCAAACATTTCCCCTTTTGTGCAGGGCCAGGATTATGCCCCGAGAGAGGAGCTGAGTTTTTGGGGGCTGCGATGCCCGGTTCGCATCAGATAGAGGGGCTGCAGCCCCGGGCTTTGAGGCCGCTAAGAGGCAAAGCCAGCACGGCGAGATGGTGCCTTCCCTGGAACAAGTCACTCTGAGTGGTGAATTCCCCCTTCTCTCGGGGAAGGTCTGATGGGGCATTCCTGGTTCGACTCTGCTGACACATGCAGTACTCGTGTATAAGGTGCCATAAACAATCAAAGACCCCCGAAGTGCCCCCAGACTCATTTGTGAGGCCTTTCACCAAAGGAGGGAAAGCCCCCCACCAGGGGAGATGCCTGGGCTTTCCCACCGGGCCTGTTTCTGTTTTAACCCATGGGACTTGAATTCCTGGGATTCTTCCCCCACTGCTGACAAACCAACACTTCAGCCAAGGGCCACCTGAGGTGCAACAATCAAGTTTCATGGCAAGATCTACAGGTGGAACAGCTGGGGCTCTGCAGACCTTTTATTACCTTTCTGATGAAGCAACATGCATTCAGCAAAACTTCATTTTTGTTTGTTTTATTCCAAAAAGCACTTCATTACAAATGGTTTTAAAATATCATACAGAGCTGTTCAGTTTCTTGGAGTGCTGTCTCTCCATTGGCTAAAAATAGAAAACCAGAAAAAACCTTTCCACTCTGGCACAGTTTTCCTGGGAAACCAGGTTCTTTTAATGCCCCATTCTGTTTCCTTTGCTGGATGGGCTGATCCCAGAACTGGTCCCAAAACCAATACACTGCCTCAGCAACCAGTACTTGATCCATAGGGCCAGCTGCTGTGTCCCTGTACCAGGGCTGCAAGGGCTCTGTGAGGGCACACATGCACTTAAAATGTTATTATTCCATGCAATTCCCTTCTTCCCCGATCCACACTGACTGCAGACAGGCCTGAGAGCTGTTGCTATCATCCCCTTCCATTATAATGTGCTGCTCTCTCAGCCTTGAGGCTGCTTTACCATCAAGGGTGCTCTCCTAGGAGGCTCCTGTGTCCTTCCTGCCACCCCACACTCTCCTGTCTGGCTGCCAGAGAAGATGCTGCTCCCTCCCAGCTTCTCACCTTAGGGAGCACAGAGCATCTCAGGAATTGCAGTCCTGGGCTGCGAGGCTGTGGTGGGCATAAACACAGCAAAAACAAGCAGCCTGTGACTGAACTCAAAATGGGTAATGTGAGCAGCAGCAGCTACTGTGTGACTGAAGACATTCCCTCAACCAGGCTGAAGGAGAAAAGAAGTGGCACAGCTGTGGGGAAGAAAAGCAAGTACTGAAGTGAGCAGATGTATTACCAATCTCAGAAAAAAAACCCTCCAAAAAACAACAACAACAAAAAAAAAAACCCAACAAAAACCCAAAAACCCCCAAACTAAAAAAAAAAAAACAAAAAAACCCACCCCAAAATAATCCTAGAAAGATTACAGAAGGGGAGAGCAGACTTTGCACTTTTGGAAAAAAGAAGTGCTGAATCTACCTCCGTGAATACTTTCTCTGGGATCCTAAGGCTCCCAGGATGTCTGGCCAGGCAGCTGGTGAGAGATAATTAACAGGGGCTCAGTTGAGCAGGGCTGTGCAGGCACCCAGCTCATCTGTTGGAGGATGAACCACCTCTGTCTCAGTTGCCAAGCACATCACTGGTGATGGCCACACCACCAGCACTGCTGCTCCCCTGTGAGGTAGGTAGGGTAACTCTGCAAGGACCAGCAATCCTTTCAAGGGCATGGCAAAACCTTTCCATCAACCTCTAAAACCTGACATAAATGTAAACTCTAAGCTATCCAGAAATGTTACCCCCAAATCCTAGTACCTGCTTCTGTCAGAGAACATCCAATACCCCAAGTGCTATCACCCAGCTGAGAAAACATTTGCCAAACAAAGAGGTGAGTATTTGCCAGCTGAGTGCAGCTCACAGTTTGTGTACCTTGCCATGACTTTTGGTAAAATGTTCAGTAAGGCTTCTCATTGACTGAATGGGATTTAGGATCATTCTGAGACAGGTAGATACTAAGTCCTAAATACTAACACACCTCCTCTAGGCATGACTGACCATCCCATTAAATCCAAGATGCTGCTTAATATTCTTGTGGTGACAAAATAACCAGGTCCCACTGCTTGGAAGCAATGTCCAAGTCAGCCTACTGCTGTTCTCTGTAGTACTAGTGTGAAAGGTAAGCCTGAGAGAGTAAGAAATAAGTTAATACTGATTTTCAGATGTCCACAGTGATCAGTGTGAGCCAAAGAGAAAGACAGAGAAGTCTACAGTTCTGTTTTCAGTCGTCCAGAAGTGATCTCGCTGTAGCTCTTCCTCCTTTTCACTTTGTAAGTCAAGGTTTGGGAATATTCAGACAGCAGATGCTCCCAGTAGCAGGAGATGTCCTCCATGTCCAAGTGCTCAGTGATGAACTGACGTCCCCTAGATACACACAAGGCACAGTCAGGACTGTTTCCCAGTTCCTACAAGTCATTAGCTTTGGTTTGGATGTATATCAACATTCACTCTTCCTTGTTTCAAATGAGAAACAACACACACTGCTCTGTACCGTCTATTTTAATTTTACAATTTTCATTCATGCTCACAGCTCTGACAGTTGCAGTGCTTTTGCTACCCTCAAGACAGTATCTGCTATCTGGGATGATAAATACCAGATTTCACTTATCACACACAGCTAGAGCAGCACTGATGCATGCTGCTTCAGACCAGCCTGGATTGATAATGTTTGTAGTGCAGACACAGCTCCCAGGAGCCAGCTCACCTCATCCTGAGAGGAAAGCTCCCAACCTCTGCCAGCTTTCCATGGGGTTGCTGACAGGGGTCACAAGTGAACCAAAGAGCTGAGCACAGCATCCTGTTCTCTGCTTCCCTCTGCTTGTTATGAGTGCTCCAGCCCTCATCATTACTGCTGTTATTGCAGAAGATCAGTTATACTGCACCCTACTCATACTTGGTTGTCTTTGATGGGCCAGCCCTTCAGAAGCAGTGTAAGAAAATGTTTTGGAAGAAGACTGTCTAATAGCCAGGAAGGACACACTGCTTACCTCTCTGAAATTTCTTGTGCTATGGCATCATTTTCCTTTACAAATTGCAAGAGCTCCCTAAAATGAAGAAACACAAAAAAGAAAAAGCTATGAAACAACTGGCTCAGTGGAGAACATCATCCCTTAGCTAAGTTTTTGGGGAGGGTGAGGTTAAGAGTCTACAAGTGAGAGAAGGTGCTGCTCACCTCAGAGCACAGAAGAAACTTCTCTTCTTGATTGTTTCATATCAGTTCTGGACAACATCCTGAAATCTGGGAGCTAACACATTTTTGGCCCACTGATAAGTTCTTCTTCCCCCTTATCTCTGCTGCCCACTTGCAAATTTAAGTGTCTTAGTGCCTGCTGATTTCAGTGAAAGTCTTACTCCAGTGAAACTCTACTCCCCAAGTAATATCAGCAAAGGATTCTTTGGGGGCAGTGATGAAAAGACCGTGACCTCCGAGAGCCTTTGCCTGATGCCTCCATGGAGTGGAGGCACTTCATGGCCTAACACAGCCCATCCCACCTTCCCAAAGGCTTCCCCATGGTACAGAATGCTCCATGGAGCAGCCTCAGGCCTCGCACCTGACATCAGAGAGGTCTGACTGCACCGGGATGTAGTGGACCCAAGGCTTCAGCTGGGGGTAGAAGAACTCCAACCACTCCTCTCCCACGTGGAAGACGAGCGATCCGCACAGGAAAAGGTGCTTCAAGCGGAAACTGGCCGCCACTCCCCGGAAATTAAACAGGTACCTTCAAAGGGATGAGCAAAGAGAGGGACATGGTTACACAGCTGGTGTGAGGAAATGCACTAAAGGGTGCTGGTCTCCAGGCAGCAGTGAACCTCCCCTGACAGGCAGCAGCTGAGCAGCACATCACTAAAACAGAGGAGAGGCATTTATCTGAAGCTGCTCAAAGGAAAGGTGAGCTGAAGTTAAGGGTGTGCTGGGTGAGTTTCTGCTGTCAAAACTCAGTGAGAAATTCAAGGTGTGAGGCTTTACCTCTGATAAAGGTAACCTGCCTGTGACAAACTGACGAGGCCTCGTGGACAATTGCCAACAAGGCATGGAAGTTGCCAACATGGATTCCGTGACCCTATGGGGTCACCCAGAGGTTTTGCCAACCACAAGGAAAGTTTTCCCCATTCTCTCTTGCCTTGCAGTGAACTTTTCTGTTCATCACTGTGCTTTGCCACATCTATCTCAGGTTATTTTTTTTCCTCTGGGATTCTGCTTTAATCTGAATGTAATTGTTTCATATTAACTTGGGAATGCAACCCTAGGAGGTTAAATGGGCCAGCACACAACAGATGGATTTTGCAGATAACAAAGAATCCACAATTTTGTTTTCAGTGTTTTCTGCCAAGTTAGTAAAGTGGGCTTGACTGTGGCAAGGGGATATTTCTCTTAGCAAACTGTATCTCATAGGGATGTTTGTTTGCTTACTTGTTTTCTTTATCAAACCCACATTTCTCCTATTATATGGAAAGCTGTTTTTCCTATGGGTAAACCTCCCCAGAACATATAACTGATCTTTGAAGTCAAACATTTTGGGCTAGGAGAAGTGAGTTCTTCCTTTAATGAAGCTATTTTGGGTGAGATGGAGCTTATATATTATATATATTTTGGGCAAGATGGGAATTACAGCTAAACTTAGCTCAGCAGTAAATAACAAGGAGTAAATCTGAAATTACTTTGCATCCTTTGTATTACCTAGGATCTCAAGGCAGGGACAAGGAGCTCACTGTATTAGGAACTCAACAAATGGATGTAGAGATGTAACAAGAATGATGGTCTGGGAGCAAGGAAATGCCTCTGTCCAATTCCAGACACAGCTCTCACCATCCATGACCTCAGCCTGCTGTAACACCTACACTGAAGGGAGCAGACAAAAAGTTCATGTTGACTCTACCACCCTGGGCTACAACAAAAGTCTGTGAGAAGATTTCAGCCTAAAGCAGCCTAAACCTAATGATGGGCTGGGGAGCATCAGAGCTGGGCAGTGTGTGTGAAACAGAAGGGAGAAATCTGGGCTACAGTCTAGCAAAACACAAAATGAGACAAGTCAGTCACATTTGCACAAAAACACAGATTCAGCCAAATGACTGAGCTCTTATATCAGCAGGTTCTGGCTGGCAGATTCACAACTAGCAGAAGAAAAAGCAAAACATCTGACACTCAAGTGCATACACACTAAAAGTTTATATTGTACGTAGAAACCCATGAGAGTATTACAGCAAAAACTCTCACTGAAGTAGTTAAAGAACAAAAACCTTTGTAAATCAAAAGCACATTCTCCCAAGCAACATAAAAAGTGAATTAATACTATGTCTGCTAATCAGATTACAGGTTCTCTCTTTTACTACATACACCCAGTGGCAGCACTTGTCATGCTTAAGCTCCCAAATTTTCAACTGTCTTTTATCTCCTCACAAGCTTTCATATCTACATGAAGCTGGTTGTTGAATTAGACCTTAAAATGAGACCCTACACCATGCAAGGAAAGACTAACCCACAGCTCTTGAACAGCTTTACTAATCAAAACTCTTACTTGTATTTGCAGTGATCAACCAGTGGTATTTCCTTTGCAGGAGGCTTTCCTAAGGTGTCCTTAAAATAAAGAGAATTAAAAGAAAAACTAAACAAAACAGTAAGCTTCAAATGGTGATTTAATTTGTTTTCCTTCTCACTTAGAAACAAAGGTGATGTGTGAAAACCTTCCATTCCCACTTCTGAGAACACCTTCTCTGGTGGGCTGTTAGAAGGATTATAAAGAATGCCCGGCCCTTCCAACATGAAAAAAAGCTCAGTAAATTACACACTGCCTGTAAGGGAATGCCAGCACAAACACATTAAATGATAATGTTTTGTTGGCAGCTACAGAGTGGAAAACAGCTTGGGACAATGGACTGTGTGAAGCCAAGTGTAACTGGATTAGCCAAGACTGTCTGGAGAGAGCTGGACTGCAGACTAAGTAAGAAACTAAAAAGTTATCAGCAACAGTTTATCAGCAAGTTATCCACAATAGGATCAAGGAACGGAGAAAACAGAAAAAGGTTTGAAGACTGACAACACCAGAGAGGCAGCTCAGAGACAGAAGGGGAGGGGTTGGCCAATTTTGTTGTGGGAGAGGAGGAGATTGGCAGAGATTCATTTTCTGATGTGTTCCCCTTTCCTTGAACAACAAGCATAGAAGGAAGAGAAGTGCTTGGCCTGCCAGGCTCCAGAGACTCCTTCCTTTCATCTGTCAGAGAGGTGTGGCCATCCAGGCAACTCCAAACCTCCCCCACTCTCAAGGATCACCCACAACTCTCCAACAGGATGTTTCTCTCCCATCAAAGCCACCTTGCAGTGCCACCCTTTCTGGCCTTCACACTCAGAAGACAGACAGACACCCACACACCTTTTCAGATTTCCAAGCCTGGTTTTTAGTGTACTCAGCATCAACAAGTTCTGGGTTTTCTCGGGACAGCAGGATGAGGGGATCTCTCTCAGGGCTTGTTCTGAAAAAGAAATGCTGTCACTAATTGCCAATCCCCAGGACTCAACAAAGCTACCAGACTACAGGATTTGAGGCACTGCTTCTTCCTGAGGCTGGCCTCCCTGGGAGCCCCCAAAACTTGATGGAGTGTGTGCCACAGTGTATTCCTGTCCAAGGGTATATTAACAGAAGAGAATGACTTATGGGTACCAAAATTATTTGACTGACTATATATTTAACAGTATTATTTAAACAATTCCCAGGACAAATCCTGCTTCCTTTATGCTGATGGGTGCCAAATGCTTTAACTCCCACCTTAGTCAGAGAGAGTTAAGAGATGCTCAGCATCTTCAGCAGCGATCCCTCTGAGGGGACTTTAAAACACTGCTGATAAACAAGGGTATGACATCCCTGAGACACATTCCTCATCACCTCCTGAGCCTACCTGGTGAGCCATCAAATCCTTCCCTGTTGGGGAATGGGAAGAAACAAAGTATGGGGTTTAACATTGTTTGAAACTGTCACTGGAGAGAGGCCAAAAATAAACTTATCTCACACCACTCAGGTAACTTAAGGCCAGAATATTTTTCATTCAGTGTGGAACACTTGCACAGCAAATAAAGCATTCACATTGGCAGGAAGCATGAACAGCAACATTAAATCTTTAAATTTGTATCAAGCACCTGCAGTTCCCTTCAAAGAACAAAACAAGAGGGTTCCTGAGGTGACAGTTTTAGTCATTAAGAAATAATGTGGCAAATCCATCACGACTTCTGTTTCCAATATTAGGTGATTATAATAAACTAGTTGCAAATGGCAGTTCTTGTGGAGAATAACTAATAGTGCAGTGCTGTACAACATGTCTCACTTTTCTTACTTTTGGAAAACACACTCTGAGTTACACTTAATTAGGGAGTAGGACTTGGAGACATGGAAATTTCTACATACAGAGAGCTGTCACAACCTCTGTTGGTAGAATCTTCTGTCGCAGGAAAAAATTCTCACCTGGATCCTCGGAAATATCCCTTAGAGATTTTTTTCTTCCATGGCCATTTTTCTGCAGATCTGAAAATATTTTTCATGCATGGCAATAAATGATTTAATATAACCATGAAACAACTCTCTCATTAGCTTTCACAGCATGATGTCTTTTTCTATTCTTCATTTTTGATGGAAATCACTTTCTTCATTATAGCATAAAAAAACCTCTCAGCCAGGTCCAATGAAACAGGTTTACCTATGAATATTAGGTTTAAGGCAACATAACATAGACTACTTTCCAGAAGACCTTTCAGGCAAAACAATGCATTACACAAAGCCCCCCACCAAACCTTAAAGGGTATTAAAAGTCTACCTAAGATTTGAATCCACTTTTTCTACTGTGGCTTTATGTTGCTGTACTTCACTGAATATGGATAGTGAAAAATGACTAGAGAGTTTCTAATCAGTCATTTCCCACTACAAAACAAAACTACCAATCAAGAAACAAAAAACCCACCTAGTGTTTTGCACTTAAAACACAGGAGTTCATTTTTTTTTCCTAATCACTTTCATTTTAAACCTAATCAAGTCCTTCAAAATAGCTGTTCACCTGGGTTTTTTTTCTGCCAGTGCAGTCACCTGTCTCACCACCGCTCAGGGAATTCTGCCACACTTTTCTACTGCACCTGGTGGAACATGCAGGTCCTGACCCACAAGCTCATCTACCTGTGCAGGTCAAGCTTTGCATCTGCTTATAACCCAGTGACACAAGTGAAAACACAAGGATGGGTAAATGCTTTGGATCTCCATCACACTACAACACATTAAAGCTTCAGCTATGAATAATCACCTGGATCTTCAGAGCAAAGATTCAACCTTGCATTAAGATGTAAAGTCAATCACATAGATGTGGTTTTTGCTGTTTTGTTTCTGTGTTCACTCACTGCTGCACACTTGATTTGTCACTCTTCATGGAAAGCAGCCCCTTACTCTGACAATAAGTCAAAAGATCCTGCCAAAAGGAAGACTCCTAGCCAGAAATGTCTTCTGTTTAGCCCAGTAGTGACTCTTGATTCTTAGGAATGATTCCAGGTTTTTCTATTGCACAATGACACTCAAGTAAAAGCAGATCTAAAGAAGGATTTCCTTTAGCCTTCCAGAAGCTTATACAAACATCCTGGATCATCCCTGCAGTGAAAAAAACCCCACAGCTCCTAGAGAAATAGTTGAAAAGAAAGAAAAATATTTCTATTTATCAGGGGAGATTTCTGCAGGCAAAAGATAACTGCTACTTTATTGACAAACCTGCTCTCCCCAAACCCAATAGTAATCTGGCCCTGACAGCATGAAGGATGTGCATAGTTTGTCCTCTGCATTCCTTACTAAAGCCTTGCAAACAGAGGAGCTAAGTATAACTTCCAGTGACATCATCCAAGGTTTCCATGGAGAATTCCCATACAGCACTGAGGCTGTAGGTAATGTGAGGCAGCAGGACAGATCACAGGCCAACAGACCTATGGTCTTAGACATCAACACTGGCCCAGTGCTGCCCAGAGCAAGATGGACTTTTGTCTTCCATGAAAGCTCCCCCCACACATAACCATTCCCAAAACATACCTTCTGAGGTCCTCTCTCATGAGGTCCCAGCGCCCTAAACCTGTTGGGTAGATTGGCCAAACTGCTGGTCCTCCTTCCCAAAATGTCCAGGCAGGATACATGATATCATTGTATTCAGAAGTCTTGAGAAAAAGGAGAGTAATGCAAGAATGAGAGTAATATCTACTTTGGTTTACTGAGCCCAGCAGTAAGAAATGCTCCTTCTGGGAACTCTGTTGGCTTTCTCCATTATGTGTCCAAAAGAGGCCACAAGAATTTTTGCAGTCACCATTTGCTGGGCTTACAAAATCACAGAAATATTGGGGTTGGAAGGAGATCATCCAGTCCAAGCCCTCTGCCATGGCAGGGCCACCTAGAGCAGGTTACACAGAAACACATCCAGGTGGGTTTGGAATGTCTCCAAAGAGGGAGACTCCACCACTTCCCTGGGCAGGGTTCATATGCACAAAGCTTGATCCTGAAATGCTTCAATGATTTTTAGAAGGCCTTGTCTTGCTGTGTGATGACACAGGACTTTCGTGTGGAAAACAGCAAAATACATCCATGATGCAGCTGAGTAGTAAATAGCAAAAGACCTGTGCTCAACTCACCTTTCTAAAGGCTTGTGCCTGTGTGTAGCTACAAATGTTTTCTTCTGATGAGAACTCAAGAGGCATTATTAGCTCCTCAGAGTTAGAGACTTAGAGACACTTTGACATTAAGGCTTCTAACACTTCAGTTCATTCCAGACTTCCTAGAGATCACTTAACAATTCACTGTAACAAATATAAGAGTTCCAGTTCCTCACTGGAACTGGTTTGGTTGCTAAAGTCTCCATACATTATCAGAGGGAAGACCAGCACTTGAGACTAAACCCTTCCATGAAACCAGACTATAGGCAACTTCCTTGGCACTAGTAGTGAACTTTCTACACAGTTATCCATCTATCTGTCACCTGGAGCTCCTGGTGAGTCCAAGGCCACTGAGGTTAGTGCACATGACTTATGAGAAGGGGCTGAGGAATGGGTTTGTCTGTGCACAGGGAGAAGAGGCTTGGGGGAATGTAAATGCCATCTCCTAATGGGAGAGGTCAGGAGGAGGCACACTCTCTTCTGAAGTGCAGAGCCAGAATGAGTGACAGCAGGCTTTGATGACAAGAGGAGAAATTCCAGTTAGACAGTGGGAAATGTTTTCATTCTGAAAACAGATCAAACTGTCTGTGGATGCCCTGTCCCCAGGGATGCTTGGATTTGAGCAGGGTGCAGCCCAGAGCTGTTCCTACTCTGAGCAAAGATGCTGGATTTGGGTCCTTCTGAAGTCTCTCCCAACTTGAATGAGTGTGTGCTTCTCCATCTTCTCAGTCCTGCTACAACCAGCACGACACCTCCATGATCAACTTTCTGAGATTCAGAACAGGACAATACTTCAATCCCTTATACTTTCAGCTTTATAAAGCACATGGGACCAGCACCCTGAAGCCTTCCTAACACTGGCTGCTGAAATGTGAGCTGTGCCTGGGTCACTGGGTTTCAGTTAAGGTAGGGTTGAGGTTACAGTTCAGATACTGGACAATGGTGAGTACAGAGCTCGGCTTCTTGCAGGGCACCCAGGGGCAGAATGATGAACACAGCTGCAAAGATTAAACTCCTGCAACCTGCTTTGCAAAAACTTGGGTTCTGCTGGCTACAGTTAAGGTTGTTCAATGGTCAAGGGGCAAGAGAGCTTGGCTTTACTGCTGCAGCCAGCAGCCAACATGGTTATTGCCTGTACTGAAAATCTAGAGAGAATTTTAGGATCACTGAGGAGTAGGCAATAGTTATGGATATTATGGTTCAGATTGCATGAACTGAAGCCTCAGGTTCAGAGTAAGATGCTGCAAGCAGAAACACAGTTGGGTTTGAACTAGTAAGACCAAATAGTTCATTGCTTCACCTTGCACCTCACTGTCTGCTGGACTTCAGCCAAGAATAGGATTTGTGGAATTGGCATACAGGGCATACACTGAGGAAAAGCAAGATTAGCCAAAGCTTGAGGTGCAAGAACATTTTGTTGGGAAGGATGAGACACTATGCTACAGTCAGGTTTAACAGTGGGAGAGGCAGGAAAACATGCAGGAGGGTTCTTTAGTCAGGGAACAGAGAAGCAAAGAACGATTGTCTCCATGGATGTGTGCGCCTCTGCGTGTGTGTGCACATTTGCAGGTGGAAAAGGGAATCCAAGAGAAAAGGGTTCACAGAAGATGACAAGATTATAGAAACACCCATCTGTGACACCACAAAAAAGGACTAAAATATTCACATTAAATGAGATTACTGTATGACAACTGACATGATCAAAAATCCTTAATATTGCTGATAAACTCTGGCTACAATTTTAACAGAGGTACTGTAGCAACTGGGAGGAATACTGGCACATATCCCACCCAGCTGTGTATCATTCCACTGCAGTGGAGATACACTTTTTGACCTGGAAGAGAAGCTAATGAGGGGAAAAGCTGATCTATCAAATCGATCTGCAAGACTGTCTGCCAGAAAACTGGAAGCAAAAGGAAACAAAGGGCAAGAAGGAGCAAGCAATTTTGATGCACAGAAAACCAGCAGAGAACCATCCTCAAAAATATGTTCCCAAGAGAAAGAAGGACACTCATGTCTTGGAAATGGTCAGTTTTTAAAGGTGTGTGTACCTTGCTGAAGGAGAAGACTGGGATAATGGGTTTCATCCACTTGGGCACCTGGGGGTAGTCTCGCACGTTGATCACCATTTCCATGTCAGGGAGGCGGTGGATGATCCCCAGAATGAAGTGCTCAACTCCACTGCATCTGTGGAGAAATGACACATGGCAAAAGAGCTGCCAGGAGGCAGAGCCCTGCAGTCTCTTGCAGGCCTTGCTCTGCACAGAGGCAGAAGAGATGGCGAGCCTAAGCCATACCATGATGCAAACTGGGAACTGCCTACAGCATTCCTACAGCCCTCAAGTCCCACTCCAGTTTGGACACCAATGAGACAACACATCCTATTAAATCTGGTCTGATCAGAGCTTTGCCTGGGATCCCAGAACCAACCCACCCCTTGTACACTGAAGTGCAGCAGTGACACTTCCTTGTTGATGCATAACAGCTTATTTTCTGGGCTCCTGCACTGATGAGGAATTCAGACCTCTGAAATATCACTTGGCAGTGTTGGAAGTACTCTTCTGTCCCAGCTAGGGAGAGCAGATCCTCAGCACAGCTCTTACCTTGCAGGGAACATGCAGTCCTGCTCCCGATACAGTTTGTTTTTAATTATTTGGTAGTGGGTCCCGAGCTTCCGGCTCACCACGTCTGACATGGTCTCCTTGGAAATGCCACCTCGAAAAGGAGCCAGGTCCTGCTTCCAGACACTGAAACAAAACCATCAGCCATTAATATGTGCCACAGGGAGAGGATACTGTGCATAGAATTACTGCAGAGTGCAGAACAGGCTTCTAGCTAAAAGAAGCTCCACGTAGCTTCTAGGAGCTCTGGTGTGAGAATTTAAGTCACTTGGAAGTTCCTCAGAGACTCACAGGTCCAAGCTTCACACTTCTACCTGTCTGCTGCTTGTCTGAACACAAAGCCCAGCACAGGACAACTGTAGTCACTCTCTCACAAAAGTACCTCACATACCCTGGCATGTTTTGGGTAAAACCCTTCAGCTCACTTCAGCCTTGTGCTCTGGCTCTCCATAAATGATGGAGCACACCAAGACCAAATTCCTCACAAAATGTCATGCTATATAGACATTAAAAATGTAGGTAACAGTCTAGTTGCATGAAATACCATCACCCAGGAACACTGGGTGAGTGAAAGCTGGCCCAGCAAGTGCAGCACATGTCCTGTGACTTCTGCACATCACCAGTGAGCTCCAGGAACACAGTATGGAAGCACAAACCTAATGAATAAAACACAGAAGGAGGCTGCAACTTACATAAATTTGTCTCAAAAGTCCTACAATCTAACTTCTAGGAGCATGTAATAAACACTGTCAGATTGTAACAGCCAAAGAAACATTGTTTGCTTTTATGTAGACATTGCATCAATGTTTCAGTTAAAGGAAACACTGTCAGGGTGATCCCACTGCGTGGGTGGTCAAACACTGGTAGAGGTTGCCCAGAGAGGCTTTGGAGTTTCTTTGACATATTAATGTTGAGATATTCAAAATCTGACTGGTCACAGTCCTGGCAAACCCTACTTGAGCAGAGGGGTTGGACTTGATGAGCTCCAGAGGTCCCCTCCAACCTCCAGAATTCTGCTATTTCCTAATGGGGTAGAGAGCATCAAAACTATGTCAGGAATTGCCTTTGTGCAGGTAGTCTGAGCACAACAGCATGAGCAGTCTGGCAGGGATGCCAACGGGATGAGTTTGAGACCAGGAGGAGTTGCAGTGCCATGGCACATCCACAGCCATCCTCATTTCATGTTACTATTGACTATCATGTTCTGCAGCAGATTTGGAGGTTGTAATCACTTGGGAAGGTGTTTTGCCCAAAGGTGGGCAGGAGCTGGTGGGGTGTATATTTAAAGTTTAGGATATATCTTTAGGCTGTATCTGGGTGGGAACTTAGGAAAAAGACTGGAAGGCTCTGCTAGAAGAAACTTTGCCTCATCAATATTTCAAGAGCAATGAAGATCAAAAACTCCAAACAGAGTGTACAAACAGTTGCTCAATATGACTCATCTGATTTTAAAAGCCAGTATAGCACTCAAACCCCAAAATGAGTGAGCACATCTGATACTTTTAAATAGGAGGCTTGAAGTTGGGCATCTGTGTTTTTGCATCTGAAATCCTCATCCTAAAGGCAGGAGAATATGATAACTCCTAAATTCCTTTTCCTCCTTTAAATAAAAATGCTGCTCAAAGGTACCAAACCCTCCCAGTCGTACTGAGTGAGAAGGCAGAAGTGGGTTGTTAAGAGAAATGACACCAGCTATGTGTATGGTTTATTGTGTGGTCATATACGAAATGATGTGAACGTACACACTGCATGTTCAGTCGCAGAGGATAACAAGGTGTGTGACCAGCGAGGGCCCCAAAGCTGCAGATGTGACACATTTGGGCCCAAATATTCCCTAGCTAATCCCCAATCCACCAGCGCTGCCGAAAGTATTCCCTCCTACGTCCGGATTCCTGCGCAGTCGAAAGGAAACCAGTCTCACCTTTGGTGGCAGCTGCAATTTTCCTTTACACACGGCTCATAGGCTTCCACCGCTTTCTTAATTTGGCCAGTTATCGTTTTCCACTTGGCATCTAAAACACACAGGAAGGAAAAGCCAAAGGACTCGATCCATCCAGCGGGACAAGCGGCGGGGCGGGGAGGCGGGGAACGGGCAGCGCGCCGGGCG
>WEIU01019865.1:725295-758052 GCA_013389925.1 Aegithalos caudatus | reverse complement strand
GATGGCGGCGGCGCCCGCCCCGCGCGGCCATGGGAGCTGTAGTTCCCGCCCCGGTGCTGAGGGGCCGGGCCGATATCCCCCTGTCGCGACAGAGCCGCGGCGGGTTGCGATAGACGGGGCCGTGCTGCACAAGCAGCCGCTGCCCAGAGGAGCTCTGTGTGTGAGGCTGGGAGAGCCGTCCCAAGTATCCGCCCAGCTCCGCCCTCAGGAATCCCGCCAGGCTCACACGGGTCTGGGCGCCCGCCTGCTGGGCCTCGCTGCCTTCGGGCGTTTCTGGGGAGAACTTCCCTGGATTTATCAAGCGCTTGGTCCAGACTGTAGGAGGCTCTTTCTCCTGGCCTGACCACTCGCTGTTGCCGAGGCCTGATTCAATTTGGGCATCTAGGGTGAAGTCACGAATCTCGTTGTTACAGTATAAAGGTTCTGACTGATTTGTATAAATTTCTTTGCAGCTTCAGGGCTGTGGACCGCAAGGAAATAGAATAGAATCATTGAATGGTTTGGGTTGAAAGGGACTTTAACCATTATTTAGTTCCAACCCCCCTGCCATGTACTGGGATGTTTGTCACCAGACCAGGTTGCTCAGAGCTCCATCCGACCTGGCCTTGAACACTTCCAGATATGGGACATCCACAATTTTAGACAACCTATTCCAGTGCCTCACCTGCCTGACAATAAAGAATTTTCTACCTAACATCTAACCTAAACCCATGCTCTTTTGGTTTTAATCCATTCCTCCTTGTCCTGTCGCTACACGCTGTTGTAAAAAGTCCCTCTCCATCTTCAGGTGCTGAAAGGCTGCAGAAAGGTCACCCCTAAGCTGTCTTTTTTTCCAGGTTAAACAAACCAAATTCTCTCAGCCTTTCCTTGTAGGATAGCTCCTCCATCCCCATAGTCATCTTGGTGGCCCTTCATTGCACTCATTCCAACAGGCTGATATCCTTCAAGGATTAGATGATCTTTAAAGATCCCTTCCAGCTCAAGCTATTCCATGAAAGAAGAGAACTGAGAATCAGTGGTTGAGCACCATCAACATCAAGTGTAGGACTTTCACTTTGCAAAATGGTTTGTAAGAAAGCAGTATTCAAGGCTACCCTCCTCTTAGTGTTTGGTATTTGAGTTTGGGTCAGCTCGGTCATATTTGGCCATCCTTCAGGAAACAGGCTTATCAAGTGGGTGCTAGATGCAGTACCCATGCTGATAAGCACCCAATTGAATGTAGGTCAGAGGGGCTGGGGATAAGCAGGTACCATCCAAACATGAATCCAGACCAATCAATCAATATTTCTTCCCAAGGCTGAATGTGGGAAGGTCTGTCCCATCTTCATAGGGTCTGTGTATGCAAATGTGAAACACTAAACATTCATTATTCCTAGCTTGGTGGCATTGGATTTCAAGAAGAGGAGCTGTGGTTGCTCATTAATAGGAAGGAGCCACAATTACAATAAGTTTCTATAGAGTGAACTCTGATTAGCCACAACAGCCCCCAACTCCACTAGTCATAAAGGCCTCTTTGGTGTGAAACTGAATTCTTCCTGTAGATATCTGTAGATTTGGGTGCAGAAATTATTACCAGAAAACAGACCAAAGAGGAAAAGCATGTGCTGACAAGGAGTGTGAAGGTTTCCCAAGGACTGCTAAATTCCAGAGACGAGTAGTTCTACTGAATTTGCAAGAGCTGATAAAATCCAGGCACTGAGTCTGCTCACTCTGTGCAAGGCCACAAGAAAATATTGGGATCAGCCCCTGGCTGTGGGACTGCAGCTCCTACAGGCAAAGTCTGTGGGATCATGTGTGCACCCATGTCACTTTGGGGGACTTTCTGAACACCTGCTTGCAAGGTGCTAGTGCCAGCACAGCCCTCTACCAGGGAGGGAATGAGGGAATAAGTGAATCTTTGTGTATTATCTGCTATTAATAGTAACAGCTTCTTACAGTGAAAACCTTAAGTACTTCTGGCTGTCTCATCCTAAACTCATGTTGCACGGACAAATATTTTTTAAGCAAATCAGGAAAATTAATCCCTTCTTTTCATCTTCTCCTCAAGATCCTCTCTCTTCCTTTTAATTTCTGCATAGAGGTCTGCTTGCTTTCTTTTCCTCTACAGTCTTTTGTAGAGCTGCAGTAGTCACAGATCCAACTAGAGGCTGGTCTGAGGACTCCTCCAAAAGTGTGAACCTTAGTAAGGTTAAAAAAAAATTGTCAGTGCTCTTAAATATCCATATTTGCCTCCACTGGCCTCACTCATTCTTAGCCATCTCTACATTGCTAATCCATCCATTAGTTCTAGCAAAGTTTTCTGTCTTCCCTCTCAGGTTCCAGACCAGATTTTCCTGCTCCTTTCCTGGCTGACTGAATAGAGACATCAGCGAGCTCTTCCAACACCATTTCTGTTTGTTTCTCACAGCTCTCTGCTAGTCTCCTACACAGCCAGTAGAGCTGTAGTAGTTCACTGTGTAGCAAAGGTTATTTCGGGTACTTTCTCTGAAGCAAATAGTAGGAGTGGCAGTCAGCATAAATGTTTAATAGGCCCTGAGAGCTAAGACTTTAAGATGAAGCTCCTTTTGAAGCTACATTTACAGCCTCTGCTCTCCCAGGCTTTGTATAATGAAAGCACCCCAGGCCACTGTGGTGTGGTTTTGGCATGTGCTGTAGTTCCCCCCAAGCACCTTGGATGGATGTAAGCCTCAGAACCCCTTGACTCTCACTTCAAACACAGCCTTTGCCTCACCTTCTCTACCTTCTTAATTTCCTGTAAATCCAGAGCTCCGTGCAGGAGCATCTGGCTCTGATCTTTGATACCCTCCCTCAAACACAGCCCCTCCCTCATTTTTTTTTTTCTCTGCCAAATCAAGCATAAACACCCACAAATTTACTTTCATCCTGTTCCATGTGCCCGGAGTGGAAAATCACTTGGCTGTAAATCTGGTGTCCTTGCTTTACATATTCAACAAAGGTTAGAAGAAGGGTGCTCAGGAAAGAGTTTAGTTGGAAGCTTGGAAGCTGCTTGTAAGATTGATTTGAAGAAAACATACTTCCTACATGTTGAGTTTCTCTCAGAGCTGTGGTCTGGCTTTTCTTTGCTGCTATCTGCTTGAGCAGGGGCAGCAGTGAGGGCTGTTCTCCTTTAATTCATCCTTTGGTGACAAATGGAAGTCCTAGGCTTCCTGAATTCCTCAAATAATGGGGAATATTTCCTATGGAGAATGGCCATTTCAGCAGAGGGAGGAAGGAAGCTGTACAGGCTGCTGAGCTTCAAAACCTGTCGTTGACATTACCAAAGCTTGTGGGGATGGGTCCAGTCTTTCTCATAAGAAGCCACACAGCTTCTGGAGAGTCAGGATTGTTTCCTGTTGGTGAGATCCTTGTGGAGCTTCTTCTCCCCTTGGCTCTGAGCTGTGTCTCTTAACACACAGCCCTGTGGAGGTGTTGGACTGTGGCTGTCAGGATTCAGGGCTGGCCACAGCTGCAGTACATGGCTTGGGGATGTTTGGTATTGAATATTGAATTATTTTATGCAAAGGAGGGGAATTATAAAAGTGTTACAGCAACTGGAGCACTGCAGAGAAGTGTAGTGTCAGAATACTGGCACCCAGTAAGGGTTGGGGTCGTGAATGAAGGCTCAGACTAAGACTCTGCAGGGTCTGCACAACCTCGGGGTTGGACTGGGCAAAACAATGCTGGAGACCCCAGAGCTGGTTTTGATGAAACCCCATCAGAGTGTGCCAGTGAAGGAAGTCAGTAACCCAGCCCTCAGCCCAGCCCGAGGATTTGTCAAGGCAAGGGAAACAATGGAGCTTCCAAAAAACAGTGGGGAAGGCATCTGCAGCTCAAGCCCAAGGTCAGAGTTTAAGTAGTTTTGCCTGCTGTGGGAGCAACACAAACCAACTACATCTGGTGCTTGGGAGAAGATGCAAGAATTGCAGTGGTTTCATCCTTGAGGGATTTGTGTATGCCAGAGGATTCCTGTGCTCATGACAGTGATGACAGTGTCATAAAAGGTTTTTCATATTGGCAGGGGAGTGTAGCACCCCAAAGAGGAAGAAGGAAACCTATTTAGTGGGAATTGAGTATGTAAATAAACTTACAAACACTGGGCCAGGAACGTACCTAAGGCTTTTTATTTGTACCCCTTAAAAACAGTACAGATAAATGCAACTTTCTTGGAGGAGTTAAGAAAACCTAGGACTCCTGCACAGAAGTATGAACTGAGTTCTGGTTCTTCCTAAAGACACAGCACTTATCACTACCAGTGTCATTGCTGCAGCTACTATTTTTCCTGAAGGCCACCATCGCTGGAGAATTCCTAGATGTTTGTGACTCCATAGACATTGAGTCATTGGAGTTGTTAAATTGTCAAAGCAGGGAACTGTAATTGTGAACAGCTTGTGAACTGAGGGACTGAAGTCACCAATACCCCTACACAAAGCAAAAACTGGAAAAGGCAAATTTGTAGTGGTGGAGCATGGGGGGATGTTTGGAAAGTAAAAAACCCTTTGTCTCATCAAGAGGATGTATTCAATATTTGTACCCATTTGCTTTTGCATTTGAGTCACAGGACATCACCACAAGCTGAAATTGAGCACATTCCTATAGAAAAAGCCTTGGCATTAGGCCACAACTGTAAAGACTTTTAAAAATCTGTTTGAGAGGCCATGTTAACTAAAACTGATCATAAATCACTTTTTGCCATTGCCAGTGGGGATCTGGCAAACACCTTCCTGCAAACAGAACGTCTCTTTCTTTAGCTGCAGTTGTATAACTTGCAAATTGAATGCGAACCTGAGAAAGATTTAGTAGTTGCAGGCACACTCTCTAGAGCCTTTGACAAGAATTCTGTGCAACAAAGTCCCAGGCTAGATTATGGATATGTCAGTTGGGGAAAACAAAATAGAAAAACCCAGCCTCGTCGGTTTTAAAACGAAATGCAGAATTTTATTGCTGGTGGTTTGCTGAGGACGAGACACTGCAGGATGTAATTAAGGTTCTACTAGAAAATGATTTGCACAGCTTATTCTGTCCCTGTTTCAGTTTAAAACGATTTAGATACCACTTCTCTGAGGCATGAAGAAAACTGATCCTTGAAGTGTTGCAGGAAAATAAAGACACAGAAAGCCATTTAGAGCCTGAAGGCAGCGTGAGACATCTCTGCCTCCCTCAATAGTCAGAAATACAAGTGATGTGAAATGGAGGAGTGTGTGCTGGTGGAAAACACTCACCCTCTGGAAGGAAGTTAGGGAAGCAGGCTGGCATCAGCTTGATGTGGGAATCCTGAGCAGCCATTTTCATATTGCAGGGTAGTCTCTGAGGGTAGGCACTGCAGCTTTGTCAGGGAGCAGGTCACTGATATCTCTTAATAGTGGATTTCATATTTGTAACAACGTCTGTCAATGGATTGCGGGTCAGTGCAACCTTATGTGTACCCCAGCTAATCCCTGGTGCCTAAACTTAGCACAACAGTGGAAAGTGATGCCAAAACTCTGCCAGGAAGGGGGCAGTGTCAATCTGTTGCACTCCTGGCACCAGTCAGTTGCAGTGGATTCTCACATCTGTGCTAGCAGAAACTGATATCGTAGTGAGGGTGGGTTTGTTGAGACAAGCAAACGGGAAAAGTGGAACAAAAACGTGGTGTGATTTTTGTAGCCTGGGATTGGCAGTGTTTCATAAGTGATGGAGATGCACAGTAACAGAGAGACTCGACAGCTGAAGATGGGGTGTGCTTCTGTGGAGACCTCGTGGTCACATGGAGGGGGTTGTTGTAGGCAGTGCACGCTGTGGAGGAATAAAGTCACATTTCCCAAATTCCACAGGCCAGTGGGAGAGTGTAAATTGCTGCCTTCCACACTTAGAGTGGCTGTAGGCTAGATAAGTAAGCAGTTTATAGTGGGCTTTTTGCAAACCATGGGATGGGTTCTCCAGGGGACATTAGGGATAGAACACAGGACTTTTGTGGCAGCAGGACATTCCTTAGGGTAACAGACACCTTGTGGTATCTATTAGCTGGATGTAGTTGAACCTGTGTCCCTAGGGAAGCTTTAGGGATCTGTACCTTTCAGAAGCTCTTGGAGGGGGTGCCATTGTGCAGAGCCTTGTGTGACCAGCGTGGATCAGAGCTCAGACAATGATCCATGCAGAGCTCTTTGGGGTTCCTGGTTAGGAGGCATTCCTGGAGAACATGGAACGTGGGAGTTCTTCCATGCTATCTCAGCCAGCAACAAAAGGCGTGGTCAGGTAAAAGGTGCTGAGCATTGGGAGGGTTTTGTGTCCTCCTAAGGTCCCAGTGCTTGTCACTGCCACTGTCATTGCTGCAGCTGCTTTGCTTCCTGAAGACCGTCATTGCTGGAGAATTCCTAGATGTTTGTGGCTCCACAGTCATAAAGTCACTGAAGTTGTTAAATCATTGGAGCATGGAACTGTAATTGTGAGCATCTTTGTTACAACTTTTTTTGCAGAGCTGCACAAAATTTGTGCTTTTCTCTGTCCTAGCATTGCTGGAATGTAATACAATTTCCTTCTGCTAATAAACTGAGGCATTAAGTTTCTAATTTAGGGATGGGATAAAATGAGTTGTGCTGTGATTTCTAATCATGGGAGAACTCTCCTAATGTGCACACATTCAGTGTTTGTCATATAAAAATGGTTCCTTAACAATGCCCATTGCAGCTAATTTGTAACTACACAGTGTAAACATTGATTTCTAAAGTTTTTTAATAGATCCCCAAGCTACTTAATTATCACTTACTGACCCTTGTTTTCTAATGGTGATTAGTTTAGTTTCCTGAAACTTTATAAGAGCTGAGTCTCAAGTGGCAGTAATATGGACAATTTCTTACTCCATATTTAATAGGATGGAGGGTCTCCAAAGCATTACTAGATCATGTCTTCCCAGAATTAGGCTTTACCTTCACAGTGATAGCCCTCTGAGCTGGACATTTTGAATGTTCTACCTGCTTCAGCTAAAGCTTGGATTAAAGTCAGGAAGAAGCAAACTCAAACCAAAACTCTGGGATTTAAAATAATGTGGTTTTAAAAAAAATCACAAAGTCTTGCTTATAGTAGGCATCTTTCAGGTCTGGCACAGCTTTTGGTCTATAAACCTGTTGGATTCTTCAGCACTCATGTCTATATGAGTTGAGGAAAGAAAACAAGCTGGTTTCTGAGAACAATTTGCCACAAAGAAAGTATGTAAGCTAACTTAATCCTATGGCAGTTTCATTGGCTTGAACAGTTAGCTGAGCTGAATTCTCTTCCACACTCACACTTCCACTGCACTCTGCATGCCCCTATACTCTTTAAATGACATTGGCTGTAAGGTCAAGAGAAAAGCTTCTTTTGACTGCCTTGAGGTAGAAAATTGGAGAAAGGCTTTTGTTTATTAGAGAGCAGAGCTTCTAGATGAGACTTCCAGAAGCAGGAGTTGGTTTTCTTGTCACCTCCTACCGTCAGAGAACTAGATCTGTTTTTAAAGGGGCATGGGTTCAGAGACCACCAGTCTGAAACAAGCAGTGAAACTTTTCTTCTTATCAAATATGACACCACTGAAAAATCAGAAAATAGGACTGAAGGGTGCACTGGGATATCTTCTAGTCCATTCCTCTATCCAGTAGCATGGGTGCCTCTGTCTGCCATTCTTGACCAACATTTGCCCTTTTTTTAAAGACATGCAGTGATGGAGCCTGCTCAGACTTGTAGCAATTTTGGGCTCATTTTGGACTTGCTTTCCTCGTGAGTTCAAGTCCTGCCTTCCAGTGCTGACACTGTAACTCCTGTGTAGCCAGTCCTACCCCTGTCTACTACATTTGAATAGCTTATTTTTCTTAAGGAACTGTAGAATTTTACATGTCTTTTTTGAATTCCATCCTTTTTTTCTTCCCAGACTTTCTCAGATAATCAAAGATGTTTTGAATACTAAGTCTGTTTTCCAGCATATTTGCAGCCTCTCCCAACAAGGTGCCATGTAAAAGTTTAATAACCTCAGCCTCTGTTTCTTCATTCTTGTCATTAATGAAAATATTGAATAATACAAGTTCTGGGAGAGTTCTCTACAAAAATCTTTCTTGATGCATCTTTCCTGTTTGATGGAGAAGGAGAAGTAACTTCCCTGGATATGAAATCTCCCTCTCCTCCAACTGACAGTCAGGAACAATAACTTTTGCATATTGTGAAACATTCCAAATTTCAAATCTTTTACTAAGAAAAGTCTCCAAAGGCCGGGCAAGCGCAGAATGCCTAGCAGCAGAATTTATTCATAGATTGTAGAGGATCTGTGCTCTAGCCATAAAGTCCATAAACATTTAAAGGGAGATGGTCTGCTCAAGGAAATTCTTTAAGTATTTATGGTACCCTGCTAGACACCTCTCAGGACAAGACATTCCTGGCCTTAAAGCTGGATTGTTACAGAAATAGTCTCAGCAGATTGTTCAAGAGAAGGGAAAAACCCCCAACAATCCACAAAACTGTGGATTTAAGCCTTTTGGAACAGGCATGACCTCTATAGAATACTTGGAAATTCCTTCGAGGTTTTATTATTTGAAAAAAAGCTCTTGTGGTTTGGTGCTTTTGATTTTTGAGTTGCACAGTGATCTCATAGTGGTGGCACAGTGATCTGCACGTAGTTAAATCCTTCTCAGTCATACTTCTAAGGGTGCTTAGACATTCAAATGGCCAACAGGAGGGCTTGCATTTTTCAAGATAGTGATGCCTTGCACCTTCCAGATTTAAGCCAACCTCCTCCTATGTATCAGGAAGACACTCTGTAGAAGGCAGATTATCCCAAATGCTTCTGCTGCAGTTCAAAGGGACCTAAACAGCTTGGAGAAGTGGGCCAGTGGGAGTCTCATGAAGTTCTACAAAGTGAAATGCCAAGCTCTGTCCCTGGGCAGGAATAACCCCAAGCCACCAGAACAGGCCAGGGACAAAGAGGCTGGAAAGCAGCTTTTTTTCCTGGTGGACACCAAGCTGAACACAAGCCAGCAGTGTCAACATCACCAGGAGGTCAAGGGAGGTGGCCCTTCCCCTCTGCTCAGCACTGATGAGGCACATGTGGAATGATGCCCAGTCCTGAGCTCCTCAGTGCAAAACATATGTGTGCTACTGGAACAGTTCCAGCAGAGCACCAGGAAAATGGTTACAGGCTTGGAGCACTTCTTATGTGGGAAAAGGCTGAGAGGGCTGGGACCGTCCAGACTGGAGATGGGTGTGATCTTATCCATGTGCATAAATGCCTGATGGAAAGAAGACAGAGGCAGACTCTTCTCCATAATATATAGAGAAAGGACAAGAGGTGACAGGCACAAGGTGAAACACAAGAAGTTTTATCTGAAAAACACTGGGGTTTTTTTGTTTTGGTTTGGTTTTTTGCTGTGATGACGGGTTGAATACTGGAACAGGTTGTCCAGAGAGGTTACCAAGTCTCTGAAGATCATGAAAATATTTAAGATCTGACTGGATACAGGCCTAAGCAAGCCTCTCTGATTGAAGCATCTTTGAACATGGTTGAACCAGGCAATTTTCAGAGGTCCCTTCCCATCTCAATGATTTTGTGTGTCTGGGGGACACTCTTAGTTACCCCTCTTGAGCCTCCATGTGTGGCATCATCAGAAATGGGGCACTGACTTGAGCCCCAGTTTGCACAGAAGTCCAAAGAAGGGAATTCACATTTTGATGTAAGGGAATGAGAGAAAGGTGTCTGTTCTTTGTGTCTCTCACACTTAGCAGACACACCTCTGTGTGTGCCAACTGATGCCAAATTTACATTTTACACATAACTGACTCTGGAAAGGCAAAGGAAGCAGTGAAGAAAGCCCTGTGTGATGTAAGTGCATGCCTTTCCATGTGTCCAGATCCATGATCAAGAAACCTCTCACTCCATTAGACACTCCATCCTCTATTACCATAGTTAGTGTTTTCCTACCATTATGTTTTTAATTACAGGCATAGATAGATATGTAAATCATCCCCCATCTGAACGAATAAAGAAGCAATTTAATTTTCTTTCCCATAGTGAGAGAGGGATGAAGCCACAGCCCTGACACAAGGTACCATTGGTTCAAATGACCTGTTTGGAAAATATGTGATAGGGAGCTGTGGAGCTGACACCTGGAAGGTCCATGGGAAGAGCTGGGAGCATTGCCTGGCAAGGAACTAGTACTTGTTCCAGAGGTAGACTCCAATTTCTGTACAGGGAAACCACATTCTTTGTGCATTTCTACAGAGTGTAGGGAAATGGGACAGGAACAGAAGACAGAGGCTGTGTATCAAGAAAAGATTTGCTGCTGCAACTGATGTCTTCTCCACATAGAAACAACCCAGGAGAGCCTGGAAAGCTGGGCAGTGAGCAAACAGCTTACAGGATTTTATGCAAGGTGCATTAACAGTGTATATTTTTCTCAGCTTCTCAGGTAAAATATTTCGTGTTCTGTCTGTATCTTATTTCAACATTCTTTTTCCCCAAGCTGTACAGTCTTGATGTGCACTGCAGTGACACTTGTGTGGATATAATCTGTCCAATAGGCCCTGATATGCAGTTAATGCTGCCTTCTGAAGGCATCTATAGGATCCTGAGGAAGAAATAATTCTTCAGTGCACAAGTAGGTCAGAGGGCATTATCTATTGCTCCAATGTAAGATTCCTCTCCTACTGTGAGGTGCAGAACCCAGGCTACTTCAGGTTGTTTTTAATGAAGAGCTGTTTGGGTTACCCTGTAACAAAAGAAAGGCAAATATTGCAAAAGGGCTGTTTTAATGTGTACCTAAAGTCTGACTGGTATTTCACAGAGCAGCAGTGGTCCAACCTTTCTACATGGACACACAAAAATTCTGCACTGAATTTGAGGGCTGGCCTGTTACTGCAATGCAGCTGCTGCTGTGTGGGGGAGAGCAGCAGCAGGGGCCATTGTATCACCACATCTGGATGCCATGGAAAGTTCCTGTTGTCAACAGCTGCCCTCTGCAAGCAGGTGGTTTGGACTGGAGCTGCAAACAATGTTGGGATGAGCGTGGTCTGGCTGCAGAGGCATCAGCCCCTGAGTGCCACCTTCTGTGGAGCCACACTGGCTTTCTCTGAGGGCATTCCCAACAGAATCCAAGACTCAGTGAACAACAGCTGTCTGCCACTGTGACACACAGACAGCTCTCTGTCGTGTGCTCTCTCTCCCTGGCACAGCTGGCTGCTGAGCTCTCCAAATCCCAGCCCTGCCATCCCCATAGGACCTCTGCAGTAAAATGAAATGGCCTGCAGGTCTGGGGTGAGGCTGCTGGAGCTTCTATTATCCCAGATCTGAGACTCCAGGAAGAAGGAAGAATTTCTCCTTCCCAGAACAGTGTTTCTAATTAGCTTTAGTTTCAGGCAAATAATTTTTGGATGAACTGGCATCCTTCAGCAGGATGATAAAACTTAAATGTGCTCCTTTTGGGGCCCTGTGCGTTGCGCATTAGTTTCTGCTGCCTTGAAAACAGAGATGTCTGTATTTACAGGTTTCTTTAGACAACACTGTATTGAGTTGCATACACTGAAACTTTAAAATGTGCCAGACTCCCTGTTTGTTGTGTTGTTTTTGGGTTTGTTTTGGTTTTGGTTGTTTTTTTTTAGGGGGGGGTCTTTTTTGTTTTGTTTTGTTTTTTACCTTTAAGCCATAGGGTGTTTCTGATTTGCTCTTTCCTGTGCCCTCTTTGAAAGGGGGAAATGCTGTCTTGCAGCCTTGGGCAAGACCTGGTGTGTTATTCCCCTCAGCAGCTCTGAGGTTCAGTGCCAGCACCAGTGTACTTCACCTTGCTGTCCCCTCCTGTCCCTCCCTCCCTCCCGAGGAGCAGGGAGGAAATTCTGCCCGTCATTAACCTGTATCCATTCAGGGGCTCCAGCAGAAGTGGAAGCAGCCCCTGCTGCTGGAGCATCTTCAGCTGCAGCCCTGCTGAGGTGCCCCTCCTGCTGCTGGAGTGTAAATCCCCAGCAGCTCTTTTAACCACCCTTCTCATGCTACTTGAAAAATAACTTTCTCTTGTCATTAACGCTGATCTATAGCCACATTAATGTGTGAAATCACTGGGTGTGAAAATAGTGTACTAACCACTACTTAATGTAATATTACCACAGTAATGTCTCTAAAAATATCTTGTCCACTTGATTGCTTTCATTGTGAACTAGAGATAATGTACCACTTACAGCTGATGATTAAAATTCATAAAGCTTTGGTTCTTAATTACAGCAACTTGCAATCAAAGTGAAATGTCAGATCCTGAATGTTGTTTATCTGTATACAAATTCTCAAAACCAAGAAAATATAAGGATCGTCTACACAACAAAGCTGAGCTGCTTTGCTTTAAGGTTAAGTAAAATAAATACACGTGTGAGTATATATTGGGGAAGGCTGGAATCAGCAAGCCTGAGATCTTTGACAAGGAAGAACTCACCTCATATGAAATGCACATCCTTGGAAAATATGTTGATGAAGATGGAAATGTAAACTTCACAGAAAACTGTTGTGGATGGATGGAAGTAACTGTTTGATGTGCTGTGAATAGAAATCTTGCAAGTCAGGCTCAAGGTTAAACCAAAGATGCAGATATCTGTAAATGCAGAAATGGATTCCCACTGCCACTGGGAATTACCATGGTGGCTGGCAGGAGAGGGCAGTGTCCTTGGTTTCCAATGTCAAAATGACCTAACTATAGTCATGCTCTTGGTCAGCAGTGGCACTGCAGGACAAAAACCACTTTCTCTTGGGTGCCCTTAGCACTGCATTTCCAGAGATATGGTAATTTTTTTTTCAAATTAATGCTAAGCCCTGAGGGTTTGCAGTACTGTGAGATGTATCTTACCCTAAATTTACTAACACAAGCCCTAACTCCATGTCAGCATAGCTGCCTCCCTTTGCCTGTTTTTTTTGTTCTGGTATGTGAGATACAGGCATAGCTGAGTGTAGGAACTACAGTTCTATTCCATTTATAGTCCTACTGGCGTTCTTCATTTGTTGCCTCTGTCTTGTGCCAGTCTGGAAAAATCCAAACCAGAGGGAGCCAATTTGTTATCATTTTCTAACATCATTAAAACAAAATAACACTAAAACAATAGGATCACTTCCTTACCAAATCTGAGTAGCTCCATTTATTTCTTCTGATACAATGTCAATTTGAAGGAGAGTTGAACCATTATTTGTAAACTTCTTTAGAAAAGTTGTTTGTTTTTTTTTTTTTTCCCAAAGGGTACTCTCCCTGTCTCCACACTGATTTTTTTTCCCCAGTAGATTAAAAAAAAATCTTTGCATAAATGGGAAATCAAAGCTTGACAATAATATTAATTTTCTGAGGTTTCTGTGCCACATCTCCTTTTGGGTGTTACTCTTCCTGGCAGCTTTGGGCAGCTTTGCAGTGACACTGATGAGGAAAATGCTCAGCTTTAGAGTTGCCCCAGTGTACCCAAGTGTTGTTGCCTGGGCAGTTTGTTCCATAGGCATTTGTTGTTTGCCTACCCCTGTTCCAGCTGCACTGGCAAACATTTTTGAATCACTGAACCATTTCCTCCACTGGCCTCATCAGGCAGCTCTGATTTCCTGGGACTTACCCTGGCACAGAGTGGTCCTGCTGGTTATCACGGCTTGGGATGGTTTTGTAGCTGTCTGCTGGTGTTTACACCACTTGCATATCTTGAGCAGCACAGTGAGTTTGCAGTGGGGAAGGATTTGTCAGGCTGGGTGGCTTGGTGAGCTCCTTGGTACGTGCTCTCTAATGCCAGGCTTAGCCACCAGCAATCCCTGGCTGCTCCACGCTTCTGCCCCTTTTACTGGAGCTCTCCTGCTCAGACAGCTTTTCTCCACATGGATCTTGCTTTAGTTGGAGTGAGCCTGTTCCTGGATGCCCTTCTGTGCCTGTTTCATGGGTGCCATCCAGAAGACATGCCCAGCCACAAGCACAGCAGAAGCCTCTGAGCAAGCAGAGACAAAGTAAGTCACCTTCTCTCCCCAGTTCTGCCCCTTCCCAACTTCAGGCTAACCCCTTGCTCCTCTTACAGGGTCCTGCTTGAAGCTTTCCTCTACTTAGTACCTGATCCCTGTTTTGGTGTGTAATGTGTACGTGGCACAGTTCAGACCAAAAAAGAACATAAAAAATACTGTCTCGGTCCTCCTCTTGACATTCCAGACAGAAAACTAGCAGGAAATTCGATGCAAAGGTCCTGTTCATCTGTTATGTTGCAGATAACTTGGTCCCTCAATTTCAAGCATCAGTTTGCAATATATTATTTTCTGCAAAATCTGTAAGACCCATACTTTCTACTGCCATGTCTAGTGGTTTATGTCAAGTGGTTTGCGGCTTCAACCAGCATCTCTATGTTCCTTGTAGTCAGCTTCCAGAGCTCCTAGTCCTCTTCCAGAGCCTCCACCAGCTCATTTACAGGTATCTCAGGTATCCCTTCTGTGGCAGTGTATTCCTCTGAGCTTACATTTCAGTCTCACTCTTGGGACTGTTCATGGTCCCTGGGAGGTTTAGGTGCTTCCCTTGGGAGATCACAGCTGCAGTGAGGATGTGAACGGAGATGTCCTTAGCTAAACTGTCTATGTGGAGCACAGAGGAACAGATAAATGCCCCAATTTTCACGGTACAGTTGCAGCAGGCAGAACGTGGCACAGCAGTGCAGAGACAGGTAACCAGGAGCTGCCTGGCTTGGGGGAGGAATCCAGGATTTTCTGAGCAGTCCAAGCCCACTGAGGAACGTGTCCTCTGGAGGCAATGTCTGACAGTTATCCCACTCGCACAAAACACCACATGTTGAGAAATTTAATCTGAGCACAGCGGGCTAGGTTTGCATTTCGCCTGTTGCCTCCTCACACTTTCCAAATGATGCAAAAAGGTCCAGGCACCAAAGGGAAGGCAGCCCCTGGCAGTCATGCTCCGTGCCACTGGAAATCCTGCAGGTTCCTGCTGCCATATGCTGCGGGTTGCTCGGGGAGGCAAGGCTCTCTTGTGCCTCTCAGGTTAGCCTTTTATTCCTTGTAACAAGTTCGGGGCTGGTGATGACAGCTCTGCTCCTTAAGGCTGAGACAGTTAATTTAGATTGGGCACCTGTTGCTTCCTTGTCCTCTCTGGCTGAGGATACATCTCCTTTAAATGCTGTATCCGTTATCTACTCCGTGAGCAAGAAATCAGACTGTGCAAAGGAGGCGAAGAGGTACAACATGTAAAAAACATGTCCTCCCACTCTCCCTTTTCCACAGGATAGGCGATGTTTGACTTCGCACTCGAGGAAGCAGCTGAGAAATCCTTCAGATGGTTAAACATTTCAAATGGTTCGGATGGCTAAATGTCCTAGATTTTTAAAATTTCACAGAAGTACTTGAGTTGCAAAGTGGACCATGAAATGTTTATGGAGATGTTCTTACCCTCCCGCTACTGACATCGGAACAAATAGTGGAGGAGTAAGGAATGGGAGGTGGGAATTTTAGGGTAACAGGATAGTAAACGAGTGCTGCTAGATTTCAAAATTAATTTCTCATCCTTATAAAGGAAAGGCTATACTTGTCCAGTTTTGGTTTCCCTTGTTTCAGAGAATATTTAATTTCTGTGAAACTTTGTCCTTTTGATTTAATAGCATTTATATTTCGAGTGCAACTTTCTCTCTCAGAGGTCTGTGGTTCGGGTGACCCTGGGCTGAGGCTTGGACTAATCACCGGTCACCAGGGGATCCAAAAGGGAATATTGCCAGTGCTGGTAAATTACCATTTACTAAGAGGCAAATGTGTATTCTGGAAATAGAGCTTCTCATTCAGCAGCATGAAGCGAGCGATTTTTCTCTCACTCTGCAGTGAATATGATGTTGGTGAAAGGTCCTGGCCTGAGCACCCTGGGAATTGCTCCCTGTGTAAGCCCTCAGCAGAGAGGCAAAGGATCCTGGCTACAGGCTGCTCTTCTCATCCGGTTTCAATGATGGAAGAGGAAACTGAGTTTATACAAAACCTAGCCCAACCCCCAGAAACATCTCGCTTTGTTTATGTTCAGAGCTAAGCCTGCGACTCTCACTGTTTGGAAGAGCTATCCAGACATTTCTCCATCTGACTGACTTCACATCTATTCCTTGATCTCATCGAGAGATCTGGCTTTTAGCTCCGGCTCATGACGTCCCACTTTTCTCTTTCTCTCTCTCTCTCTCGCTCTCTCTCTCGCTCTGCTCTCCAGTCTGAAAGATCCCTGTATAACGTGATTATGCAACCATGCAAATGGACACGGTTCTTTTCATTTACTGCAAACCCTGCTTCGTGTCTCCCGTTAGGAAAATAAAATCCTCTGGGAGAGACACGCCACACAAGGTAGCAGGAAGGGAGTTCTGTGCGTCTGGGTCTGAATGCTTGAAGGTGGTATTAGAGATGGAAACAGACTATTTGAAGTAAACCAGCGTGCCACCATCTCTCCACAGGAACCAGCATCAGTTAATAGACTCAGACAGTTCTCCTCTGAATCCTTTCCCCCTAGGAAATGGCAGATACTCTCCTTCCTGGTTGTTTTCCTCAGCTGGAGGTCTCCCCCCGCTCCCGCCCGAGCCGAGCCGCAGGGAAATGAGCGGTGCTGCTCGCCCCGAAGGCCAATTTGCACCCTCCCACTGTAAACAGGCAGTGGCTTCTCCACTTTGCGCCCAGGCGGGAGGGCCTCGGGGGGCACTTAAACACTCCCCGCTGCCGCCGCCGCTGCTGCGCCCGGCGCCCGGCCAAGGGCTCCCAGCGCCCGGCCGAGGCTGACGGAGGACGAGCAGGAATGTGGGAGTCTCTGACACGCGGAGGGAAGGAAAAAACGCCCAGAGCTTGTACTACTTGGGTAAAGATTAAAGACATCTCCATGGCCACTCCATGTTATCCTTATAAGTGAAGATGTCCCTCTCCACAGCGGTAGGAATGCTAGCTGTTCAGTTCTGGTGGCCTTTCTCACCACAGTGCCCCAGTCCCTTTGCCAGGGTTTTGTGACCCTCATCCCACGGGGGGTGTCCCATGGATCGCCCTTGGATTACATGTGGTAAGAGCAAAGGTACGGGGCAGGCTGAGGTGTGCCACTGCTGTGGGCTGCAAGCTTGTGTCCGTCTTCCTCCGGCAGCATCTTCCTCATTGCCTGGCCGTGGTGCAGGGGATATACCAGCTCTCTCCCAAAAAAGCTGCTTCTCCATCTCACTGCCACTTGAGGAGGGTCTCATCTATCGAGAAAGCTCCTCTTACGGAGGAGGCAGGGCTCCCTCGAAGATTGGGGCAGCAGCTTTGCAGCTACAGCGTTCTGACAAGTGGCTGGAGTGGGGCACAAAGGAAGGGCTGTAGGAGAGGGCAGAGAAGGCACAGAGCAGGGGTCCCCTGCAGGGCGGGGCGGGGGGCTCGGAGGGACCCCCGGAATGGAAGGGTTCGGAGGGATCCCTGGAATGAGGGGGCTCAGAGGGTCCTCCGGGATGGGGAGTGCTCGGAGGGACCCCAGGCTGGGGGCCTCGGAGGGACCCCGGGGTTGTGGGGGCTTGGAGGGACCCCGGAATGGAAGGGTTCGGAGGGATCCCTGGGATGGGGAGGCTCAGAGGGTCCCCCGGGATGGGGAGTGTTCGGAGGGACCCCAGGTTGGGGGACTCGGAGGGTCCTCCGGGTTGGGGGACTCAGAGGGACCCCGGGTTGGGGGTCTCGGAGGGACCCCGGGGTTGTGGGGGCTTGGAGGGACCCCGGAATAGAAGGGTTCGGTGGGATCCCTGGAATGAGNCTTTATTTTCATTCCAGTTACCCCACCCACTCCCGCCCCCCCGTTTATTCTTCCTTTCCTTCGGGAGTGCGTGCCGTTGTTCCTGTCTCTCCCCTCGAGTTGCAAGCGTCTCTCGCTGCCCTGCTCCCCTCCTCGTCCTGCTCCCTCTGTCAGCTCTGCATAGCCTGGCGTGTTTCTCTGTTCCTCTCCCCGGCACTCAGCCCTCCCCCTGTGCAGCTCTCTCCATGAAATGGAGCTGAACAATTGCACCGGAGCAGCTTTTTCTGTTCCTGCCATATGTCCCTGTGCCGAGGCACCGCCGCTCTTGTGGTATTTTGGATGCATACGCGCTGGAAATACTAGGACAATAACAAAACTGTGGATTTCTGCCTGTGCCTTTTTGGATCACAATGAGATTTGAAATCCAGCGTGAATGAGATGTGATGGATGGCTGTACTGATATTTTGAGCCGGTTTAGGTCAGAGTCATCTGAGATGCCCAGGCTGGATAAAGGGGAGCATGGCCCTGAACATTACCTGCCACCCAAGCACCAAGAGGACAAACCAAGTCACTGAAGTGACATTATCCTTTCTCTTTCTCTCTCTTTTTTTTTTTTTTCCCTTTCACTTTTGGAGGTAAATATGGTTCTGCCACATTTATCAAAGAACCTCTAGTAAATGCCCAATTCCTTAAATATTAAAAGATGATGCCTGAAATCACAGTCTCTGCCATCAATGCACACTGCCCCATTCACCTGAATATGGTGTAAACTGAGGCTGCCTCTGAAGCACCAGGCTGTCTCCCCTGATCTTCCCCCCTGGAATCCCCCCAGGAGATAGTTCCAGCCCCTCTCACACACGGGGGGAGGCACAGCCTTGGTGCCTTCTTCTGTTAAAAAAAGGAGCTCTGAGGCTGGGAGCTGTGCTGCCCTGTAATTAATGTACACTCAGCCTCAAATATGCAGTGACAACAACTTAAATGTCAACATTCCTAGTTAATCCCTTGCTAACAAAATGTGCCTGGAAAGAGATGGTTCTGCATAATCTCCACTGAACAAGATCTTATTTTAGCAGTACAAGCACTTGGGAGATTTCCCCGGTTTGACCAAGGAGACCAAAAGATTGGCTTTGATAATCACAGCTGTAAATGATGCGTTTGATCCTCTCAAGGAAGGAAAGGGCTGCATGTGGCAGAGCACACAAACCCTGCTCTGCCCAGGCCCTCCTCCAGAGCAGCAGCAGGCTGGCCTTCCTGGGTGGTGTCTGTGTGACAAGGGATGTGATTTCTGTTCTCTGATGTTCGCTGCTCTCCCCTCTGCTCAGGGAGATCTCCACAGCCTCTTCCTGAGTCACGTTTTCCAGCCTCAACAGCCAGCGGTGTTAAAAGGGAAGTTACAGGGAAAATCTTATTTTAATACATAAAAACAATGCTCCTTGTAAGAGCATTGAAGCAGGGACCACAGATAGGGTGTTTGGATTCCTCTCTGCGTGCTTAGACCAGCCTCACGTTTATCCTGGGGAGCCCAGGCAGACCCTGAGGGTGTTGGTGTTGTCTCCCTGTGGCTATTTTAAGCCTTCAGTGGAGGCAAAAGGCAGCAGAGCACCCGAGGTGAGGAGATGAACCTCCTTATTGTTCCAAGCAGCCTGGTGTTTTCAGCACCCTGGCTCCCTGCAGGCAGGATTCCTGCGCTTCCAAGGCTGGCATCCCCAGACACAGATCAGCAGGTTTCTCCCCAGCAGGCTGTGGAAGCAGTGACACAGGATTTCTTGCTTGGGATGGATTGGTGCCTGAGCTCTAGGCTCAGCACAGAAACACAGTAGGAAAGGTGGTGGGCTATTTTTCTGGGCATCACTCCAATCGAACAGGCAGTCCTTGCATCCCCAGGTTATTTGTGCCTGTGGTGTGCAAGCACATGTAGAGGAATTTACCATTCTGCCTGTGCTTTTCAATCACTGGGTTCCTGCACACCAGCATCACCTCACACTTAGTGACAAAATATCCATTTCTTCCCTTCGCATTTTATGTTTTTGGTTTTTTTTTTCCTTTTTCACTTTGTCACTTCCTTTCTGAAGGATGTCTGAGGGGTGCTCTCCCCACCATTATTTCAGTCTCTCATTTCAGCCTGACTGTGTTCACGCTCTCTTCCTCACACCGCCTCTCTTTTATTCTGCTTTGTTCTTCCACTACCACCTGTCACCAGAGTCTCTTCCTTCCCTACTGTGTCATCTTCTAGAGACCTATCTGTTCCCTCTTGCTCCATTCCTAATCAATCCCCTCCATTATTTTCTAAAGTATCTTCTTTGCCTCCGTCTTTTCCACTGCCTGGCACTTGTCCGTGCCTTTGCCACCCCTCCCCAGCTCTCCACCATGGAAACAGTGCTCACCAAAGTCACACAGTTCCCCGTGCCTGTTGCACACCACAACTGTGCAGCAGCACTGCCTTTCACAGCCCTGTTCTGCATGGGCAGGCTGCACACCCACTGCCATCCCTGTGCTGGCAAGCTCAGCTCAGGATAGGAGGATTGTCCTTGGGAAGGCTGCTCCTGTCCTCCAGCATCTCCTCCTGTGGCACTTGGAGACAGGTTAGAGGGTTGCCAAGAGTTTTGAGCTGGCCCAGCACAGCTGTGCTTACAGCTGGAGCTGCCCTCTTTTCTCAGTGCCCCTCCTGCAACCCCTCTTTCCCTGAAAGGAATGCTTCCCCAAGGATGTATTTTCCCCGGTGTTCCTTATCCAAAGGATATTCTTCCTCCACAGGGGCTCTGGGAGCTGCAGTTGTTGTCCCTCTGCACTTCCCCTGCTCAAAGCTGCCTCCCTCTGCCTTGTCTGCACTGCTAAGACCACCAGGCTGCTGGTCCCCCTGATCCCAGTGGGATGAAAATGCAAGGGCCTCGTTCAGCTTCAGCCAATGTGGCAAGATGTGACTCCTGGGCTAGGATGGGCTCCCTAATTATTGAGTAATAAGTCTAAGGTGTTTCAAGCCAGTAACTGTTAGAGATGGCTTTGTGCAGCCCTGAGCACCCTCTTTACCACCTTGCTAAAACAAGTGTGCAGCACGCAGATTCTGGAGATAATTGGACATTTTCGAAACCTGCATTCTTCTGCAGAACTTGTAGTGCTTCCATCTTTCCCTGCCCTTGCCTTATTCCTGTCTCTTTCCATGCACTGTGACTGTTTTCTATTTTTACTCTTGACAAAGGGTTGTGGGCTTAGAGGCTGCTCTTGTAGCTGTAGATGTAAAATGCCTGCTGTGTGGTGTTTGTCATGAAAGAACCGCTCCTGGAAATTAACTAATTCACAGACCTAACTCATTAACTCTGCAGCAGCACAGAGCTGTGCAGGAGCATCTGCGTGGTTCCTGTGCCGAGGGCACTGGGCTGGGGGAGAGACCCATGCCTGTAATCCCAGCTCTTCTCCCAGCCCATGCCATGGTTAGCAAGTCACTTCCCACCTCTGTTCCCCTTTCCCGTGCCCTTGATCTCCTCTCCTGTTCTCATTACTCGGTGCCTTGTACAGGGAGACCTTGACCTTGGTGGGAGCACTAATCACTCCTGTTGTAGGAACAATAAGTACAGGAGGGATGAAGAGTTATGGAGGCAGATAGCTCCAGATGTCAGTTTGTTCCTGTCTGGATGTCCTCCCTTTACTACCTCTGCCTTCAGGAGGACGGCTGCACGGCTTTGGGAAGTGCAGGTTGATTCCTCCTCCATCTCTTTTCCTTCCCTCAGGCCCAAACCCAGTCTCCCCTGGAGCCAGTAGCAATATTCCTGGCAGAAACAGACTGGAAGCGGACCAGGTTTTTCCACCCTATGCAGCATAGTTTTAACATCAACCCACATGTTTGGAGTGCACTGGGAGCCAGATGAGGTCACTCAGGCTATTTCAAGGCTAGATGTTTGATAGGAGAGGTTTCCCTCTGTGCATCATCCCACGGAGTCCTTGGAGCTCCCTGGGGAGTTCTGCTGGGCATCTCTGCACCTGTGGATGGGATGAGTCCTCTACCCAGGGGTCTGCTAGAGACTGCCAGGAGCTTCCCTGATCCACAGGAGGGTCACCCCTCCTTCTGCCAGCTTCTTGCCTCCCAGCAGGCAGCACAGTGACCACGGCTTCTCCTTGTTGGGGACAGCACTGGGACTTGCTGAGTAATGCACAGCTCGGGTGGGTTTCTGAGGCCTGGGGCTGCCAGCACGTGCACGCTAGGAAAACCCCATTCCACCGAGTCCCAGTGGGTCGAGGTGGTGACAGCTGGTGCTGTTTGGGATCAGGGATCACGCCTGATGTTGTGGCTGCACGAGCTCCCAGCTGACACTCAGGGCTGAGCACTGCTGGGATCGCGTCCAGCGTGCGCCCAGGCAGAGGCACTCCGGCTGGGGACCTGGAATGAGGAAAGGAAGCAGAATAATTGCTGGATGAGGAAGGAGATATATTCAGCTCCTCTATTTGAGCATGCCTTCCCGCAGGATTGCTGGGCTATGCTTGCCAAATGTGAGCTCTGGCCACCAGGGACAAGAGTGCAGGAGCTTTTCTGGCAGCGGATGGAAACTTGAGGAGAAGGCTCCGAGCCAGGCGGTGCCCACTCAGAGGAGGATGATGATGGCTGCTGGGCTGGGATTATGGGGGGATGTGTACTGAGGCATACCTGGCACTGGGGCAGCTGACAAAGCACACCTGAGAGCACCTTGGGATGAACTCCCTGGATTCTCCAGTCGGAGGCAGCTGTCCTGATGTCACTCATTCCTCCTTTTGCTCCCCCTGGATACTGCAAACATCTTCACACAGCAAAAGGTGGTGCAAGGAGGTCCTGCCAGTGGAGACCCAAGCCAGGTGCAGCAGCAGGGAACCCTGCAGAATTCAAAGCTCTGGCCTTGATCCCACAAAGTCATGGCACCTTTTTGGAGCCATGCACAAAGTAATAAAGCAAGGCTTGCTGCAGAAGGCACACTGCTGAACCGAGGAAGCAGGACTAGGACTGGACCCAAGCCAGCTCATGTCCCATGAGCTCTGCTGTGCCTGCATGCTCTGGTACAGATTTAGCAGCAGCAGAACCCTATGCTCTGTACTACAGGGGTGTCAGGGTCACCAAGGTGGCAAACTCTGCGGGGCCATGCAGGCTGGCTCTGCAGGGCAGTGGCTGACCCACCAGATGCATGAAGTGCAGCTTTTCTAAGGGCAGCCTTGTTGCCAGGTGTCACCTCCATCACTGCAGAGGACCCAGCTGGGATTCCCAAGTACCTGCAGAACTATCCCTGCTTTGGCAACCCTGCCTTGCTTCATAAGGATCACTCTGGCAATTGCTATGGTTGGTGACTGAACCTGCAGGGAGCCCAAAGAGAAATGAAAGTTACTGGAGTGCTGGAAGTCTCCTCTTTGTAACTTCATCCTGCAAGAATTTAGGGTTTTGTCAGAGCAGATGGTCAGATGTCAACTGTGAGGGCAGAGCCAGAGATGGGAAGATGTAAGGATTAACCTGGCAAAACCACTATCTGTGGTTCAAGACTTGTGCTTTCAAGTCCTGCCAAGCTACCAAGGCTGGAGGTGATGTCTGTCTCCCATACTTGGCTGGCACATTACCTGGAGGCTGCACTCCTCTGCACACTGGATATTCCAGAGGTCTGGAGAACCAGCTATGCGCTGGTTCCTCCCATGCCCACTCAGGCAAGCTCTTTCTTCTGTCCAGTGCTCAGAACTGTGCATTATACCAGACTGAGCTTGCCCCACGGCACCTCTGCAGTCACCCAGATGTTCTGGATACAACTCATGCTAAGTCTGGAGCAGGTAGTTCAGAAGCACCACAGCAGACAGCTTTTACTGCAGCAGAGGTTTTTTTTCCAGCAACTGCAGTTGTTAATTTGCCTGACACTTAGGCAGGAAAAAGTCAACAATCAAACACCAATTAGCAGGAAAACCAGTAAATACAAACTTTTTGGACTTCGCCAAAGCTTTTGATAGCATTTCCCACAGTCTCCTCCTGGACAAAGTGTCCAGCACACAGATGGATGACTGTGTTACACAGTGGGTGAGCAACTGGCTCACAGGTTGGGCACAAAGTTTTAGTGAAGGGGAGAGACATCAGGGTGGTTCCATCCTGGGACCAGTGATCTTCAATATTGTCATTAACAGCCTGGACACAGCACTGGCAGGAATACTAAGGATATTCACTGACAAGACTTAATTGGGAGAAGCTGTTGGCTCCCTCGAGGGCAGACACAGCCTGCAGGGAGACCTTGAGAAATCAGAGATGGGTGATCACCAACTGTATAAAGTTTAACAAGGGCAGGTGATGGATTGTGCACTTGGGACAGGACAATCCTTGTTGTCTGTACAGCCTGGGGAATGAGAGGCTGGAGAGCAGTGCCATGGAAAGGGCCCCGGGGGTCCTCCTGGTTGATGGTAAATTGGATGTGAGTCAGCAGTGCCCTGGCAGCCAGGAGGGACATCCCTGTCCTGGAGGGCACCAGGCCCAGCACTGAGAGCCAGGCAAGGGAGGGGATTGTCCTGGGGCAGCCTCACCTCCAGTCCTGGGGGCAGTTTTGGGTGCCACAATATAAAGAAGACAGGAAGCCATTGGAGGGTGTCCAAAGGAGGCCACGAGGGTGGAAGGGACTGGAGGGGAAGCCTCCTGATAAATGGCTGAGGTCACTTGTCCTGTTCAGCCTGGAGGAGACTGAGGGGAGACCTCATTGTGGTGTTCAACCCTCGTGAGGGGAAGCAGAGGGGCAGGCACTGCTCTCTCCACTCTGTGACCAGTGACAGGAGCAAGGGAATGGTATGAGGATGAGTCAGGGGAGGTTTAGGTTGGAATTCAGGAATGTGTCTTTCACCCAGAGGGTGGCTGGGCACTGAACAGGCTCCCCAGGGCAGTGGTCACAGCATCAGGCCTGAGAGAGCTCAAGAAGTGTTTGGACAATGCTCTCAGGCACCTGGTGTGACTCCTGGTGTCTCCTGCCTGGGGCCAGGAGTGGGACTTGATGATCCTGATGGGTCCCTTCCAACCCAGGATTTTCTATGATTCTTAATTGTATGAAATTTTGATTCCCACACTGTTCCCACTCACGGCACCCAGCCTCTCTGCCCTCTGACTCTGGGTCCTATCTGAATTCCCCATCTTTGCTATGTTTCTTTGGACCAACACACACAGCTACACCCCATTCCCTCACCTCATCCCAATCCCTGATCTGTTTTGCTGGCTTGATGTGTGTCCTTCAGCTTGCCCTGCAGCACTGTAGCTCCTTGGGAGTTTCTGTGTGAAAGGTGGGGCTGGGGATCACTGGGACCAGCCAGAGAGGACACGAGGGACCCTCCTACAGCACAAAGCATTCATTCATTCATCACAGATGACTTTGGGGCACTGCCCTGAGAGTGACAGGCTTAGCATTTGAGCATTTCCCGCTGCAAAAGTAATCTCTGCTCACCAGGTGTAATCGAGGTTCATCCACTTGAGCCCAAGCAAAAAAGTGATGCCGTGCAGGACCAGCAGCTGGGCTGCTGCAAGAACCCGGGCACCGCAGCTGGCAGCCCCGGGCTTTGGAGCTGTGTCCGTGCTGGATGCGGGCAGGGAAGTGTCCCTGTGTCCCTGGAGCACCGTCAGCTCCAGCCCCGGCTCGGCTGGCAGCGAGAGGGGGGGGGGGGGGTGTGTGTGTGCAGCTGCAGCATTGGGCAAGACATGCTAATGGGAAACAGAAACAATTCGAGCTGCCTGGTGGTGGGAGAAGCACTAACAACATTATGGCTTGGAGCTTGTAACAGCCCTGCTAGCGAAACAACTGCCGGTGAAATTATGGGGTTTTTCCTTTTCTTTTTTTTCATTAGGACACAGAAGTTTTCCAGCTCGTTATACCGGGGCCAGCAATATTCTTCAGCGTCAACAGGGGCTCGGGAGAGCCAACTTTTTTTTTTTTTTTTCTGCTAAGGAAGAAGAGCAGTACGTTGTATCCCTTTCCATGTGCTAGTGACTAGGAGCGGTTCGTGTCTCCCCGGGCCATGGGCAGGCAGAGGTGCAGGGGTGTCCCTGGCAGGGCACCAGCGGCTCTCAGGGCTGTGCTGTCCCCCTTTCCCTGCTGATGCCTGCAAGGCAAGCGCATTGCAAATGTCACCCTTTGGAGAGAGAGAGGCTGTGAGGGCTGGGGCGAGTCTTTTTTTTCCTCTGGGAGGTGGCAGAGCACATTCTGGATAATCATTTCATGCTGCTTGGGAGTGGTGCATAGTTTGGTTTCTCTTTGGTCGTGTTAATTGTGTGGTAAGGTGCCTAGAGCATTCTATTGGCATCTTTATTTATTTAAATACAAATGAAGAAGGCATTAAATCAATTGTTCTTTTTTCTTCCCTCTCTCTTGCCTTATCATTGTTTCTATCACGTACTCTTAGCTGCACTGGGCTTTTGCTTTTTCAGCTGAATCAGTGAGATCATTAAGTGAGAGTCCCGGGCTGAATTTCCTGCAGACTCAGGGAGGCTGCCCTGAGGAAGCACACCTTACATCCCTGGCTTTCCCTTACTGCTATTTCACTGACATTACAGGGCACTTCCTAACTTTACCTTCTGGCCAAGGCTTCAGTCTGTGACCCCATGCACACCCTAACCATCCTGCAATGCAAAAATTAAGAAAAAAAACTGAACAGTATGGCAACAATTGAGACTAGAATACAGTTCTCTTACTCCTTCAGCTACTCTGCCTTTTCATCTGGATGGGCCAAATTACTCAGTCGACCCCTTTACTGTTTTAACCTCTAGCTCCTATAGCTAGGAGCAGAACCCAGTATTCCTGGATTTGATAATTCTCCTGCTATTTAGCAAGTAGTTTGTAACCAAATGGTAAACTATGAGTTGAGGCCCTCTCTTCTCGCCAAACTCCATAAAATTTAATTACTCCTGGAGTTCAAGTGGTGGCATGTTTTCTGAGAGATCTGGAGGCCTAGTATGCAGCTTTCAGATAGACATTGTAATTGAGCTTCTGATTTTTTCCCCTCCTTTTTTGTTTCCAACAATTTACTAAATTCACAGATTGAAACCTTGCTGGAAAACTACTGTGTATCTCAGCAATCTGCTCATCATGGTCTGCCAGAGATCAAAATACCTGTATGTTGATTTGAGGGCAGGTTATGAGTATGGACTGGTGAAATCAGAAGTGTGGGGTCCTGAGGTGTCTGCCTCTCTTGTTTTGTGGCAGGAGCAGGATGAAGGCAGCCTTGGTCCTTCCCAGAGATCCAATCCAGTGTGTACAATGCTGAGCTCAGAGCTTGGGATGCTCTTCATTAAGCACTGAGCTCCCTCTGCTTGGAGTCTTGTTTGCTTTTAAACTTTGACTCTTCTTTGTCTCTGGCCAAATCTACTGCAGAGGGATGCTGGCCTCATTGCTTGCCCTAAATTCTGTTGTACTTACCTCATTACTCTCCTAATGACAAGCTGACAAATGCCTTTGCTTGATTTACTGGCAGTGTTACAGGTGTGTGGAACACTTGTCAGTACCTTGCTACTACATGCCTAATTTTTCAAATGGCTGGGTGTGCTAGCTTCCTTTGGAAGCTGTCTCTGCACACTTACCCAGTATAATTCCCCTGCCGTGTGTTTATCACATATGTGCACCCAAAGCTTCCAGAGCTATGCCCTAAGATTTCATACAATGGTTTGAGTTGGAAGAGACCTTAAAGGTCATCCATTTCCAAACCCTCCTGCCACGGGCAGGGACACCTTCCACTAGACCAGATTGCTCAAAACCTCATCCAACCTGGCCGTGAACACTTCCAGGGATGAGATATCCGCATCTGCTTTGGACAATTTGTTTTAGTGCCTCACCAGCCTCACTCCACACATCCAAGAAAATAAATCAGACCCTACCTGCAGGTTTTGATGCAACTGGCCTTCTGGTAAGAAGTGAATAGTGAAATGGCACAGTGCAGCAGCCCTCCAGCTGTTTGTGGGTATTTATGGGTGTGCTGGATCAAGCATGGCCCTACACCCATCCTGGGACAGGCAGCAGGGCAGAGGTGTCCCTGCTCAAGCCCTTGCCAGGAGCTCCCTGCTGGGGCAGCCCAACGGGGTGGGTTTGCACCTTTTACCCCTCATCTCTTGGTCGTTTCAAACCAGGCAAGGACATTTTCACTGATCCAACCCCAGGAAAGAGAGCTGGCCACCACCTGCAGGAGCACATCACTGAGCTCAAACCGTGGCTTTGGAGCGAGGGAGCGCTGCAGGTGAGAGGGCTCCAGGCCTGGAACAGCCATGGACTGGCAACTGCTCGGGGAGGGAAGAGCACCAACATTTCGCACACGCATTTCTCCACCAGTTGGGCAGAGCTCTCCTGCTCTTCTCCTGGCTGTGTTGCTAGGAGAGGAGCGCTCTGCCCTCCTCATGGCTATGAATAGCTCTCGCTTGTTTATCCAGCCCAGCTCCGCCTGCTGGTTACAACCACAGCCGGCACCACCTCACGGCATGACACCACCGGGAAACAATGCACAGCCTGGGAACAGCCCCCTCCGGCTCAGGACGCTTCGGGATACCTCTGCTGCCCTGCTCCGCAGCCTCCCTCCTCTTACCACACTCCTCGGCGCATCCTCTGCCTCCAGCAGAACGGGATAAACCCGGCCCAGAGAGCAACGCTGAGAGCCAGGACCTGAAAATCAGGGCATCGGCTCAGAAATCTGGTTTGAAAACATGCACACACACAATCACTTCAGACTCCTTTTCTGCTATTCCAGTGTCAGAGCCTTTCACCAGTTACAAAAGTTACTTTTCCTTTTTTTTTTTTAAGTGAAAGCTGATCTTCTTGCATGAGCCCATGCATTGAAGACCAGGGACTTCAAGGAAGGTAACAGATGGCTTGAAAGTTGGCAATAATGGGATTCCTGAGATCTTCTCAAGAATATTTTGTCTGAGGTCTGGCCAGGAATGAAACATCTCTAGCAGTGGTATTAGATGGTCTGTATTGACAGGGGGAAATACTGATGGGGTTGAGCAAAAGGCTCCCCGGAGTGCTGCAAAATGTGACCACTTCAGGACATTTACTCCAAGGGACAGAGGTTCAGGCAGCAAATACGAGCAGCCTGCACATAATGAGACAGGATGTGTGTGCACAGGCAACCACAGAAAGCCATGCAAGTTCAGGGTAGCAGAGCAGACACAAAACTGCAGCTTTTGGAACAGCCTGGCCACTCAATGAGAAGAAAAGTCTTGGGCAAGGCAGAGCAGCATAGATCAGAAGAGATATGGATGGTTGCTGCACAGGTACAAGGGAACCACCCCTTCTTTTTCAGCACTGTGAGCTTCCACATCTGCCTAGTTCCTTGGACATCTCGTCTTTCTCCACCTGGGAATTTGGTTGGGATGAAATCTCAATGCTGCATATGCTTATCCAGAATTTCCACATGCCCATCAGGCCTTTCAGATACTTGGACTGCTGAACATCCAGAAATTCAGGATAGGTTGACTGCACACTAGGGAGGTGAACTGTATAACATTCACACACTATGTTTAATGAATCCAAAAATTGTCAGACCTGCTGTGCATATGCTGTGCAGATGATCTGCATATGTACAGTTTGCCCAGCGTGCTCTGAAGGTGTCTGCCCTTCCCTGTACTCACAGAACATCTATATGGTGCAGGTGTATGTATTCCTACTTGGAAAACAGGACAAATACAGGGCGTTTTTTACACATTCTTGATGTATTTGTAAAGGAGGGAACAGCTTCAGTGCAGCAGGCAAGGAAACTTAGATATATTAGATATATATTAGATATATATTAGATATATATTAGATATATATTAGATATATATTAGATATCTATATATATAGATATATAGATATATATTAGATATATTCCCTATGTATGGGGGTCACACTGTCCTATGCCATGCTGCTTGTTTTACAGCAGTCACCTATACAGAGCTGGGGTTGGGGTCCTGTTATTTGTGAGATTATACATGCACATAGTGAAAAGGGGTTTTGTTTTTCCTGTTGTCCCCCAAATCTTACACCATGATCTAAACCTATAGAAGTGCAAGAAAGGGACATCACAGTTCTCACTTGAGAGATGAGCCAAAAGGGAAGGGAAGCTCCTAGTCTCCTACAGCAGGACCCAGGTGGAGTTTAGACACCTGAGTGCAAAAATGTGATCCTGGAAATCCTTGTTTAACTTCTGCCATGTGCTGGGGATGCCCAGACCCCTCACACCCACCAGATCTGACAATGAAGCCCCGTGGCTCTGCTCTGCACCTCCTTGGGGAAGGCTAAGGACACCTGACAAGGCAGCAGTAGGAGAAGCCAGACATGAAATTCCTCTTTGCCCAGGGGAGCATAACTCCAGGATGGGCTCTCTCTGAGCCCCCAGAGAGGATGACCCCTCTTTTTAAGTGCACCATTCTCCCCATGGAGGATATATGGAAGACCCAGCCCACGCTTCCTTCTCTTCTGCAGGGCTTTCCTGTCTGCATGTCCCATGGATGTGCTCCAGCTCCCAAGGTGTTGGCTGTTTTGGAGAGGGCACGCTCACCTCTTCTGCCACAGGCATTATGATTTTCCTAAAAGCATGGTTGCTTCCCTGGGCACACAGACACACCTAGGAGAGGAGGCATCCACAGGAATCAGCAGCCTGGCCATTTGAGCTTTTGGCAGAGAGGAGGGGGAAGCCCATGCTCCAATCCACCCTTGGGTGACCACTTCTAACTTTTTACCTCATGTGTCTTTACAAAAAAATTCATAAGCAGGAGCTGGGCAAAGGGACGCGCGTTTTCCTTCGTACACGGAGTGCCACGAGATCAATGAGATTAAACATGTGCTTACATGCTGGCCTGAATTGTGGCCATGAGGAGAGCAGTGGGAAAGTAAACAGAAGGGAAACGTTATGGAAATGAAGGAAGAGGGAAAATCCACCCTGCCAAGAGCAGCTCTCAGCAGTTGCAAGAAGATATGGCCTCACCCAGAGCTGATTAGGCATTAGGAAGTCCAGGGACTGGAAGGGAAGACCGAGTCATCTTCATCAAAGCTGAAAAGTGGCTCAAAAGAGTGAGGTTTGGAGCAGTGGAAAAGGGCTATTCACTGGGCAAAGCCCTTCCCAGAGAAGGTAAGCATAGCTTGTTTCACCCCACGAGCAGAATGTGGATACTTGAAACCATCAGGCTTCAACCTGTGACAATACAGGGAGGCTTTTCCCTCTTTGAAGGCTCCAGAACCTGGAGATGAACGTCAGGCTCTGCAGAACCCTGTGCCCCAGCGGGCACAGCTGCTGCCCTGTGTCCCTTTGTGGAGACTGGGAGATGAAGCTGGACATGGTGACTCCTGTGTCCTTAATCTGGCTGAGTGTGGCAGTCATCCTCTCTGGAGGACCTGTGGTGCCAGCTCCCAGCTCCTGCCAAAGTAAGAGTGCTGGAGCTGCCTGTCTGGGGGATTCACTGACACCATGGCCAAAGTTTTGGTGTGAGTGTGCCCTACCAGCTCTCAAGTGGTTGATTTGGTTTTCCTCCAGGTCAAATTCCAGACTCTGAATTCTTCCACCTTTTTGTATTCTTCACGCAGCCTTTGAACCTTTCACCCAAATCTCTTAGAGATATCCTGCTCTTCCAGCTGGGAAATTTGTAGGTGTGTCTCTGATTTTCCAGCCTTCTCTTCTGGCTTTGCTCTTCCCCTTCTCCTTTCTCCTCAGTCAACCTTGGTTATAGTCTTTCTTCACCACTTGACCTCTATTTCTCTTTCCTGGGAGGAAGCACGTTTGCATCTGTCCTAGTATCCAAGCTACAAATTAGACCTGGTTGAAATTTCTTTCAGCAAAACTGCGACTTGAATAAAACTTTTTTTTGAGTTTTGGGGGAATTGTAGGAGCTCTGTTTTTGGGAAGTGGCTTTTCTGTGGAGCACTTGAGTTAAAAAATGTGCATTCTCCCTCCTGTTACAGGTTCAGAAGATGACCTTGAGTAGGTTATTTCATCTGCCCAAACATTTTATCACTTGTTAAATTTAGATAAAAATACTTGTCTGGGTTAGTAAAATGTCTTTGAGATCACTGGACAACAAAAGGTATCCAACTGGTGATTATTATTATTATTATAATTACTTTTATTAAATGAAACCAGCTGATTCTTGTGCAACACTCTTCTGCACTCCACAGATCTTTACTGTTGAGAAAAAAAAAAAGAAAATCTTTTGTTATCCCTGGACAGGGATGTGTTTTTTGAGATTGAGTTTTGTGGTTTTGTTACGAAACTTATGACAGTCGGTCATGTGGTTTGCTTTCTGGGCCGGCTGAACCCTGCTGAACCCGTACGCGAGGCAGCAGAGTTTAATGATTCACAGGGGCTATGTTTTGGTTTGGCTTTTGCCGGACGGAGGCCGTGCAAACCTGCATGGCCAGGAAACCCTCTCGGCTGAAGCCACTGAAAAGGCTCAGCTCAAATCTCTGCAAGCCCGGACCCAACATGGCCCCGCTGTTGGGCCAGGCCCTTTTTGGGTGTCTTGGGTTCTAAGAGCTGGCCATGCCTTGTGACATCTCGACTTTCTCACCGGACAACTGGGCTCTCCCTCTGTTTACAGTAATGGGTGGCTGCAAAAATTCTTGGGAGTCCACGAGGGCTTTTTTTTTTTTTTTTGTGATTTTCTCCTCCCTCGCCTTTTTCCCTTGCCTCCCAGCACCGCGCTGCTGCGGGATGAAATTGACCCCGAGGCCCTTGGCGTTGGGTCTCCGCCGTTCGGCGTGCCGGGTTATTTGCACGACCTTGGAAAGGGGGAAACGGGGCGAATTCCTGGCCGGCTCCTCGGGGAGCCGGAGCACCGTGAGCCACGGTTCGTGGCGGCGCTGGCGAGGGTGGGACGCGGCGGACCCGTGCTCTTTACACGGCGGCTTTAGCGCCGGCTTTGCTGCCGGAGGGAGCCCGGAATCCCCCGATCCCTGCCGGCCAGGGAGGGAAAAAGCGGGCGCCTGCCATGTTCGCGGGGAGGCGGCGGGCGCCCTTCTCCCTGCCCCGCGCCTGTCACCGGAGTTGGAGTTCGCATGGAGGAGGCCGGCGGAGGAGGAGGGAGGCGGGAGGAGGAGGAGGAGGAGGAGGGAGGGAGGGGGCCGCCTTGTTTGTGGCTTGTCAGCAGCCGCTGGAGACA
>WEIU01019865.1:698409-724790 GCA_013389925.1 Aegithalos caudatus | reverse complement strand
GGGAGAAGCCCCGCGGGGGAGGGTGGAAAGCCGGGGTCTTTTGTCAGCCCTCCATCCCGCTGCCTCCGGAGCCAGGCGGGTCGCCGCGGGGATGGGAGATTTTTTTTTGTTTTTTTTTTTTCCCTCCTGGATGTCGGGAGATTAGACGAGATGTATTTACAGTTGCCGTTTATCAGCAAGTAAATATCGAGCTCGGCGTGAGAGCAGCAATGTGAAGCCTGCTTGCTTGCTCTCTTGCCGGAGGTTTTGTAGCTGTTATCCTACTGTTGGTGAGGTGATAATGTGCNAAGCAAAGGGGAGAGAATCCCTGCTCCTCACACCCGGGCTTATCACAGTATCGGTACTGGCTTTGGTTACATTTGGAGGGATATTTTTTTTTTCCCCTTGTGGCATGAAACACAGAAAGCCTCCTGAAATGCTAGGTGCATCCTCACGAGGTCTTTTAAGTTTGTCGTGTGTGCCATCGTTCAGGTTTCATTGATTCTAGTTGTTTTGTTAAAAAATAACCTACAAGATTCTGAGCTGCACAAATGTTCATCATCCTAATGTCCTGGCACAACCTATGCGAGGCAGGAGCTGGAAGAGGGGGAGAAGAGTGAGGATATGTGCTTTCCCAGTCAAGGCTGGGAGGAGAGCATCATGTGTTGAAGAATATGAGCAGGAATGGGAGATGGGGGAGGGAGTCTAAATTGTCCTGAGACCCTATTCAATCCAGCAAGGAAGATGGAGGATCTTGCTGCTGCAAAAAAAATGTACGGCAGAAATCTCAGCCAGCTTCTCCCTGACTTGTTACCTCCCTTCAAAAAATAAATAAATAAGCAGAAAAAGAATCAAAGCAAAACCCTGTGATTTGCTGTAACGTTTTCCATGATACCTTTATCCCACATGCCTTACAGTCAGTCCAGTGATGGAGGTATGTGAGAAGCAGGGAGAGAGACTCTGAGGTTTATCGTCACAGGAGGGGGAGAAGTATCAGATCATGTTTGAAGGGAGACTTGTCAGGCAATGAGGTAGGGAGGAAAAATGCCTGCTCCAGGCAGCTGGACCTGGAGAGAAGAAGGAGGCGGCTCCAGCACCTATGGTTCTGAAGCTGGGTGGAAAATCTGTGGAGAGGGGATGTAGACAGATGGGGGAGCGGGCAGGAAGGATGTCTGAGGAAGACCTCGGACCATCTCCTTGGAAGGCTTTAAAAGGGGGAAAATTTTGAACTGAATCAGGGCACGAGCAAGGCTAAAGCACAGCTAAGCTAAGTGTGATGCAGCAGGACTTTCCAGTGTGGGAGAACAGAGAGATTGAGTTTTCTGACTTGGCAGAGTTTGGGGCATTTGGTGAGGGGAAGAGATTTTTGTAGCTGGAGTGACTGTGACTTGGGCAAGAATTGCATTTGAGAGAATGAGGAGAGAGAGCATGTGGCTTGCCTCTTCCATAGGTGGCTTCTTTGGTAGAGGAGACTCCTGTTAAAATATCTTCGTAAATTTCTGTTAATTTTGCTGGAATAGCAAGGCAAAAGTAATCTGTCCCTGGTGAGAAGAAGTGTGGGGATGAAATAAACCTTTGTTGCTTTATCGATGGTGCCATGCACCCAGCACCTCCACACGCATGGAAACAGCAAGTTTGTGCAAACACAGCTGCTTGTGTTGCACATCCTTCCTCTCGAGGGGCAATGCTGTGCACATGTTGTGAGCGTGGTTCCTGCACAGGCATGGCCCAGCTCTCGTGTTTTCCTCAGTTTACAGGATGGTTTATTCCCTCAGCCTGGTAGCAGTAGTATATGACAGCCGACTTTGCGATAGCACCAACTGCATGTGAGGTGGCTGAGACTTCAAACCAGTCTGTGACATGTTTTAGCTTTTCATTTCATGGCAGCATTCCCGTGATGGAGCAGGGACACACCACAGGCGCCTCATGTGCACAAATAAAATGTTGAACGCGTGAGGACGGATCTCAGGTCAAACGTACCCCAAGTCACTGTCTTTGGGAAGGAGCTGAAGCAGCACCAGCTCCTTGCAGGCAGAGCTCACAGGCTGCTCCCACACACGCAGATCACACGTGTGCGCGCTGTACCTTTCCTCTCCAGGATCACCTGTTTGAATTCCAGCTGGTCTGGCAGCACAGGGAAGTTTTGCACCCTCCTGGATGGGGATTTGATGGCCTTTCTGTTCCAGCTTGGCACTGGACCGGCTTGAGCCACAAAAGCTTAACAACAGGGAACACTAATGAGCCCCTGCTTGGCATGCTGAGAAGAAAGGCCAAGGGCTGAGTGGGCATAAAAACAGTGGCATGGAGCCCCTTGGCTGGAGTCTGAGCCTCGGCATGAAGGCTGGGGAGGGAGCAGAGTCTCTGGAGTCGGGAACAAGACGGCAGCGCTGCAGCAAAGGCAGGAGAGGAGACCATGTTGGGGGGAGGAGAGCAGGCTGCTGTTTCCACATCATCTGAAAACTCAACCTGCTGTCAGGACAGAAGGAAGGCTTGTGCATATTTTATGTCACTTTTCTCCTTCTAGGACAAGCTGCTGATCTGATCAGCTATGCACTTTAAAATCCTTGACGCGCCAATCAGCAAGTATGACTCGAGGCCAATAACCAGCCTTGGCCTCCTGCCTCTGCTCCTTTGTGGACATCCCATGCCGCCCTTCCCCGGAGAACGTGTGCACAATTAAACCCTGCGCGGCGTTCCTCAACTACGGCATGGGATGTGACGAGCTGCATGGAGACGGGGACAGAAAATGGCAACGTGTCAGGGCTGGGGGGGGCGGAGGCGGGGAGGGGAGTTGGCCATTTCTTATGCTGTTTGCTGATGTCTAGAAGGAGACTAAATGGGTAAATCGGTTTTCCTTTGAGCTGGTGGTGTGCTGTTCCAGTCAGCTGCTCTTGCTCCAGAGATCTTCAGTGGCTACTCAGGAGTTGGTGGGGCTGGCAGTAATAAGTATTTCGCTCCTTCAGCCTCAGTTTTGTTGGGGACTCTCAGACAAGAGACTTCTCCTCAGCAGTTAGTTGTGCAGTGCTGCTTCTGCATGGCAGAGCCACTTGAGCCACTGGCATTGCTCCTGCCCACTGGAGATGGGATGGGAGCCGCACTGGTGCTCCCTGCCCTGTTGCCCAAGGGTGCAGGCAGCCCAGGCACCGCAGTTTTGGCGACCGTCTCTCACACACAAACGTGTAACTCCTGTGTCCCATAAGCCAACTCGCTGCCCTAAACACCATTTTGGGACATGTGGGGAAGCAAATTTTTTTTTCTGTGTGATGCAGAGTTGTGCCCTAACTGAGTTAACATTGGCCCTGCTTTACCCTTCCCTTATCCCGTGTGAGAAATGGCCGTTGGACATGGAAGTCTCGGAGATCCTGGCAGAACCTGGGATCCTGGCACTGATCGGGTGGGCAGCCTTAGGCAAGTTGCCTTAAAGCTCTCGTGGAGCTTCCTGCTGCAGTCTGTGAGCTTGCCCAGCACCCCAAAGGGTTGTGTGTGCCTGTGCAGACACCACGGCGGGCTCGCACAGCAGCCCACGGACAAAGCGTGTGGTTTTTGCACCGAGCGTGACTCATGCGACGATAAATTTTGCTCGAAGTATGCGCACGCTCGGCGCTCCGTTGGACAGTGAATTCTGTTTTGTCCTTCCAGCAGAAAACAGCACAACTTGCCAGTGACACGGACTGGACATGTATTCCCATAACAACAATATTATAAACATATGGTAAACCCAGTGTAACAACTGCTGCCCGTGTCTCCACGCGAAACAAGGAGCCGGTTAACAAAATCTGGAGGCTGTCTGAGGCTGTATCTCCCCAGACTGTGATCTCATCAGCTTTCCCAAGCTAACCTCAACCTGGTCACTGCTTGGATTGTAAACTTGGGCTGGGTGGGGGGGATGAGAGCAGTTAGCAGGAATGGCTATTTGTGATTCAGTCCACTTCCCTGTGACTCAGAACTGAACCATCCCTCGGTAGGGTATTTGGGGATAGCGCTCTTCAGATGTTGAACATCAGTCGAGTTCTTAGAAGTTCTGCAGTACCCGGGCTAGCTTGCTCGCAACTGGGGTTTTTCTCGGCATCTTTTGTGAAAACAAAACCCTAGAAACTACTTCTGACTATTAAAGACGCCATGGTAATTTTTGCCAAAAGGAGAAGGGGGAGTGGTCTTAGCCCTGGGCACTTTGCCAGATTCGAGCTCAGGAAATTGCAGTCTATCTAGGTAAAACTCCCTATAGTTTAAATGAAAAAAAGTATTCATCTCTTACTGTCTTAAAGGGTAAGCACTGTGTTCTCTGGAGCCTTAAACAGACAGCACATTCTGGCTGGAGAGGTTACAGTTGCTTTCTGGGAGAAGAATTTTTTATGCAAAAACTGAGGCCTTTTTTGCATTTTTGGGATGCTTTCTAATTGCAAAATGCTGTATACGTTTTAGGTTATTGCAAAGCTTGAATGAATATGTGGCTCAACATACAGATGCAAGGAAATATACTGGTGTTTGCACAGGGAGCAGGCTCAGCCAGCAAATACACATCTTTTCTGTGGCAGAAAAATAAGGACCAGTTTTTTAGTCTTGCGCGTGTGCATCTGGGGGCTGGATTTTGTATGTTTAGCAGCAATTGCTTTTGTAAGCTGCTGCTAAGGCACGTAACTGGCTGTGTGCAATTGCAGTAATGGAATGTGAAAATGCAACTACACACAGACCTGTAATCTTGCATGCAAAATACTGCTGGTCTTGTTCTCGGGGTACCGAAAAATGGTCTGAGATTGTACTTGCCTTTCCATTTAACTGTGTTCACCTGCATTTTTCAGGTGACAGCTGTGTGCATGGAGTGCTGAATGATTATCCTTTCTATTTTTGCTCCAAGAAGAAGGAAATTAAATCTTTACTAGTGATCATGGCAGTGCATGTGTCTTTATAAGTCCAGGATGGAGGTGGTTGGGGGGGTTGCAATGAAAATTCCATAACGTTTTGAAATCCTTGGGAAACGGGTGAAGGAGAGCAGAGTGAGCTCCTGTTCTCCCTACAGATGAGCAGTATTGAACTGCTGAGTTTGTCAGTGCTGTCAGGATCTGACCTTACCTTCTGCCAAATCCAGTATTTTCAGCCCCCCCCCCCCCAAACAGAACATTTGGGTGCAGGTGGATGCAAGGCTGAATATCCATGCTGGGAGGGGTGTCCTTGGATATTCCAGCCCAGGACCCCCAAAGCGTGATGTGGGTCTCCTCCTCCTCACTCAGTGATGTGTCTCAGCCCTGCCCCAGGGAGATGCAGGCAGCTGGTGGGGGGGACACAGGAGAACAGCTCACTTTCTCTGCACTTCACTCTCCAGCTTCTCTGGTGACAGTGATAACAAAGGGCTGCTCAGCCTTAGGTGATATGGATCTCTCTCAGCCCACTAAACTTGAGTCCTGCAGGCTTCTCACTAGCCCTCGGGGCTTGGGTGTCACTGCAGCCTCCCAGAGCAGGCTGGCCTGGGACAGTACCCCTGGGGACTGACAGCTGAGCTTTCTCCACCAGTTCTGGAAGCATGGATTTCTTCTTTCCGAAACCAGTGATTTTATTTTGAGGTTATTTCTTGCCATCCTGGGTCCTTGACTGCAATCACTACTTCCATTTTGCATGCTGCTCTTTGTAATTGAATCTATCGATGTATATTTAATCCACTTGGCACCGTGGCTGGTAACTAGGCACTGCTTCCCAGCCTTCTGTCACTTGTTTTCACAATTACTGTCTGAAGTTGGGGTGGGTGCCTGTCGCTCAGCTCTTTGCCCAATTGCTAGACTGCCTGGGAAGACCTGTGCTTGACAGTCAGATCCACAGCTGGTACAGCTCCTGTCCTTCCATCTGGACATCAGCCAGGTGTGTAGGGCTCGGGTCATGGAAGCTAAGCCTGTTGGGTTTAATTCTCTTCTCTGCCACTGATTTGCTTTGTGTGATCATGGGCAAGTCCTTTAACCTCAGATGGCCTCAGCTGGGTTATCTGCTTCAGAAAGGTGTTGTAATGCTTAATTATTGCCAGCTCTTCAGAAACCCCTGGTGGGAAAAAAATGCATTTTATTCAGAAGTATCGCTGACCTTCCTGGCCTTTCTAAGCCACCTTGGTGGTGCTAGGAGATATTATTTTTCCAGCCTCAATAATGTTTCTTCCATTTTTCATCTGTACATTCACCCACTCTCTCAGCTGCGTGTAAAAATGCCAAGCTGTCTGAAGTCATGGGAATATTTTTATAAACTTGACAGCCACGGCAAACATTCCTCCTTGGCAATAAACAAACAAGGTACACAACCTGCCATTAACATCAATTTATAGCAAGAGAGACCTTCGTCACTCATTGATGAGGGAATCCTAGACAATTCTTGTGCTAGCAGGCCAGAAAGTAGTGTTGTCTGAGATTAGGAAAATGCTGGATCCTTTGGGTTCCTGTGTGCAGGGAATAACTGGGAAGCTCTGTTTGCCCAAGTGCGTGTGGGAGTTCAAGCAGGCACCAGGTATTTGGTTTATTCAAGGCTCTTGCAAACTATGTTTGGCTTGGGTGTACGTGTGCTTGGGGGCTTGCTGTTTGTTTGTAGGCACAAAAAGCCTGTTTTCCATAGTGGCAGCTGAACCACAAAGGTGGTACAAATTAAACTGGATAAATTTTAGACAGCTGAAAAAGAAAAGCTGCAAACAAAAGACATCAGTGAGCATTGCAGGAGCAGAGCCCCCGTCACGCAGCCTCCAGTGCACCCTCCTTCCATTTTTCTTGCAGCTGGCTGTGGGCTGGGAGGGTTGGCAAGTACCTGAACCCACACTGCAACACCTCCCTGTGGGCAGTTCCTCATGTAAAGCACTCAGACAGTGCTTGTTTTGGTATGTTCTAGGTTAATTTACTCTGGATACATCTAAACACAGATCTCCAGAGTTGTTAGTGGTGCTGGCNAAAAAAAAAAAAAAAGCAGGTACCCCTCTTTTACTTATGTTACTTTGGGTTATCTCTTACTTTTCTAGCAAGCCCCTCTTCCTGCCATCTTTGGGTAGTGGATTCTCTGTGGTGTGCTCAGGAGAAGAAAGTATAGACTGTTCTTCACCTGTGTCTTTGATGGAAGACTCAAAGTAGGGAGCCAAGCTTCTTTCTACCACCTCACTCATTCACTGCCTCTCTGTGCCGTAGTTCCTCCCTTCTTCAAATGAGGATGACAAGGCTTCACTCTGCTTCCACAAAACCTTTGAAAACTAAGGAGAAAAACATGCAGGGCATTTGTCTTCCCTCTCCAGGAAATCATAAATCCCTCCCCTCTCCCCTCACCCCTCTCCTTTCTACCTTTTTTCCTCTCTCCTCTCCTCTCTCCCCTTTTCCTCTCATTTTAAGAGTTGTTATTATTATATTCTGTCCCTTTAGGTCTCCTCTACTTCCACCGCTCTCGCAATCTGTCTCTCTCTGCTGTTTCCATATCCCCTTCTATTTGCAGCTCTCTTCCTTCTGTTCATGTCATTTTCTTCTCTCACCCTGTATCTTCTACCCTCCCCCACTATCCATGCGCCGCACACTCCTATCGCTTCCCTCTAGTTTATCCTCCAAATTCCTCCCTTATGTGTGTCTCCAGCACAGACCCCTCTTGGTTGTTGCCGGCTGCGTGTCCCTGCGGCCTGGCTGCCTGGGAGCTGCCGGTGGGGCTGGCATGGAGAGGGGAGAAGGAAGAAGGGAGAAAAGAGAAGGGAGAAGGGAAGGATGTGGGATCAGCAGGACAGCCCCTGCTGCAGCCCTGCCCGGCCCGCGGGGGTGGGGGCTGCCCTCTGAGGGAGCAAGGCGAGATTCCCTCCACATCTGTGCCCCTGGCTCTGGATGGAGCAGCCTGGAGTCTTCTCCTGAGCCTGCAGCACGGTTGTCACTTTAATGTCTGACTACTTTGTTTCTGCCTGGAAGCTTGATGAAGTCTGTAGTCACAAATGTTGTCTCCTGACGTCACCTTACCTCCTTGAACATGACCTTGTGACTTACTCTGGTCTTGACCCATTGTCCTATTCCCGTTCCCCTGACTTCCCCCTGGCTCTAGACACTCTGTCCTGAAAACGTGGATTGTGTTGTGCCTAGCTGGCTGCTGTTGAGAGGATGATCTCTGGCTGTTGAGAGGACGACTGTCCTACGTGTCACTTCCAGCTGAGTTCAGGGCCCTACGCTCTGCCAGGGAAAGCCATGATGGAGGAGGGAGAGGATGAGCACCAAAGGTCTGGGAAGCCCTGTGCATCTTGATGGAGAGTTGCACTGAGCCCACAAACCAGTACCAGGTCAACACAACTGTGCCATGTTCCTGGGAGACCTGTGCTGGGTGTCCTGATGTTGCAACAGGACAGGAACAGCAGGATCACTGCCTTAGGGAGAGCCCTTCTCCCATCTGCCCGAGAGAGCCACCTGATCCCAGGAGGAGGCTATCCCACTATCTGATGTGGGATAGAGTTTCCTCCAAGTCAGCCAGGGTGGTTGTGGTGTATTTAACCACCTCTCTTCAGGGACAGGATTTTGGCTGCAGGGATCGTGTCCAGCGGCAGCAATTGAAAAGTGGTGGGGTTTTTATATCTCCTCGTGGACTCTGTTTTCTTCCCACGTAGGGAGCATGTGGCATGGAGAAGTCCCTTTCTCAGGGCAGGGAGAGACAGCCAAATCAGGGCTCATGAGGTATTCCTGACAGTAAGGCACAAAGAGGTCAAGCAGATGGCCACGTGCTGAAGTTCATCCAGTGTCCTACAGGACAGGGCATGGCGACTTCCTGGCCTCCAGGAGAGTGTCCTGGGTAACACATTTCCCCCTACCAGGTGACACTCAGTTCCCCATACCAGACAGTTCCTGATTTCTCCCTTCTGTCTCTGCAACATTCCAACCCTTCCTTAGTGTGCTGGATGATCTCCCTCATGCTCCATGCGAGGTGTTGTGCACCTTTTCCCGTTTTTCCCACAGCCGTTTTTCTCCATCTCCATACCTGCTTCACCTGTTTTACCTGCTTTTTTCCCTCCTGGTCTGCCTCTGGGCTAGGTCTCTCTCCAGACTCTGTCTAAAACCCTCTGCCTCATTTGCCTTTCCATCTGGCTTCCTTGTCTCCCTGGTCATGCCCTGAGCTGTCAGAAGCCAGGGGAGGAGGACCATTGCAAGAGACTGGAGGGTGTGAGGGAGAGCAGAGCAGGAAGGCAGATTCCTAAACCAGAGTCCATCATTTGCTGGTGTCTTTGGCCTCTCCCAGGTATGTGCTCTTAGCTACATGGCAGAAGTCCCTTTTTCCCAGAAGTGTGATTTTCCCATTGCTCCTACTTCACTATTGGCAAGCTCCTGAAAGGTTAATGAAGTCATTCACTGCAAAAGGAAAAAGCACATCTTCCCATGTTTTGCATAAATTAATCTTGGAGATTATGGAGCAGCCGGTGCACAGGGCACAGGATATGTCCTTGAATCTTGTCACCCAAAATGCAGCTCTGGGAGTATCACGTAGGTGATACTGTGCACTCCAGTCCTTGATATCAGCTGGGGCTAAAATGTAGGTAAAAAGCTGTGGCCTCCTCAGTCATCTTTATTCATGTTTCATTGTGTGTAACAGGGACTGGGGAGGAGGTACCCAGGAATGCCCACAAGCCCTTCCTCCCATTGCGGTGGATCCTTGTTTCCCACAGATACTCTTTAGAAAATGCCCTGTATCAGGTTTCATTCCCCCTGGATTTTTTTTTTTTTTTTCCCTGCCTGAGAAGTATGCAGAAAATCATTCAATTGGTTTTGAACCACATGAGTGGGAGCAGGAACCAACCCCAGAAGATAAGTGTCCTGACCTTTACCGCACTCAGATAACTGAAAATAATAACAAATAAATACATCTTCTTTCTAAACCTCAGACTTAGGGATATGTCCCTGCCTTATTCAACAAGAGCCTGAGCTCCTGGGAGGGCTGAGGTTATGAACCTGGTAGCTGCCTGCAGTAAGCAGCAGCCCCTTTCCTTTCCTTTTGTAAAAGGAGCTGGATGCAATCCAGATATTCAGGATGTGAAGGGACAGGGCCAACATCCCCACACTCCTGCCATCTTGCTGCTGGGACTCTGCGTGTTTTCCCATGGCTAGTGCACTGGAATAATGAGAAATGAGAATTTGTTTATTTCTTGCCCTGTGTATGTTTCTTTGCACATTTTACCTCTTGTTTTCAAATATAGGGTTGACCATTTAGGGTCACGCAGGCCACCAACTCTGCATGTATGCAGCCCCTGGATAAGATTATGGGATTTGCTCATAAAAAAAAAAAAAAAAAAAAAAAAAAAAAAAAAAAAGGAAAGAAAAAAAAAAGTGCTAAAACCTCCAAATCAGTGAGTATTTGGGAAAAAAAAAGGAACCTGTCTATAAGGAGGGCATGCTGAAGTGTGGCTTGCAGCGAGCTCCCCAGGTGTGGGTCTTAGGTCACAGACTCAGACTTCCATGTCTCCACAGATGCCCCTGGGGAGGTCCCTCTGAGAGAGTCTCTCTCTGCAGGCTGCTGGTGACAGTAAATATTTGTACACTGCACGCTGAAGTGCTGATATGGGGCTGGAGTCCCATTGTGCGGTGTGCTGTCCAGACCCTGGAAAAGAGACAGTCCCTGTCCTGGAGCACTTACTGCAGTCCCAAATTAGAGCATTCATGGTGCTTTTCTGTAGTGTCTGTGGCTTGATGTTCCTTGGGCAGGATGTTGCTTCCCTTCCCTCCTCTGTGACGTGCGGAGATTGTTTGCTTGGTTTCTGCCATCCAAACCACCAGCAACTGTAGAGGTGCCTGTGTGCACACCGTGGGGAGGATGTTGGGAGGTTTTCTGGCACTCTGTCAGTGTAAAACACCTTATTTATTAGAGTCTAATGCCCGTTTGGGATGTGCTTCTGATCTAAAGCTCCTGAATTCCTCCCTTTTAACGCTAAAGAAGCCATTCAGAGGCCCCCTGGGCCCAATGTGTGCTTCTGCTGAAGACTGCCCCGATCATATATCTACAACTGTCTTGCTCAGACTTCGGGTTCAGTGATTTTGTTTTCATTAGAAGATCTCCTCCAACTCACCTCTTCCTGCAGGGGTTCCAGCAGATACCCAAATAAATCTGATTTTCGGCGGGCTGTGCACGTGTCTCCATATGCTGCTGCAGCCTATGGAAACGTGCATTTTCAACATGCAACCTGAGACGTGCCTGGGTGTTTGCATTTGTGTTGTGTGGACGCTTGCATTCATGTCTGCCAGTGTATTTGGGCTGGAGGAGGTGGCAGCGAAGCCTCTGGCAGCTGGGAAGAAAGGAATGACAGGCTTGCTAGGGGAGGGAGGAGAGAGTTTGGTAGCTGAGATGAGGATTGGGTAACAACTGGAGGGGGAGATCAGATTTAGGATCCATGTTGCTCACTTAAGAAAATAGGAGAAGAAGCAGTACATTGTTTATTGGGGATTGTGTTATTCCTGTGCATTATTTATTAGTCTTCTGCTAATGGTACTGCATAAAGAAGTGGCACTTCTACAGAAATTTCACAGACAGCTGGAGGATCAGTTCCAGGAGGTATTGTAACCAGGTCAGGTTGGTGTAGGGAATCCTGCTGGGCTCAGTTTTGACAGGCTTTGGAAAAGAGAAGATTGTTCAGGAGGCATTTGGAGGGGAGAAGGGGGGGGTGTCTCTGACTCACCAGGGAACAATGATCGCTGTGAGGATAAAGGGGCAGGCTGGAAGAAGACCTGGAGACAATGGTGAATTCCTGGGTTCAGCGGCTTCAGGATTCCAGCCTGAAGTACAAGAAAGCGTGAGAAAATGAAGTGTCTAGGAGGAAGCTTTAGGAGTAATAAAGGCAGCTGGTGAGAGAAAGCCAGAAGTAAGGAGAAAGCAATGCTGCACCTTGAAGTGGGTCCTGTAAGGCTTGGTTTTGAGGCAGGAGTTGGAAGAATAGGTGTGCAGTGACTGTGACTGAGCCCTTCCCGAGTTACCTGTAGCTGTCTGCTAGCACAGACCTGCTGGTTTGCAGCCTCTGCAGACAGGACAGGCCAAGCAGAGGTGTTGAGGTACCCAGGGACAAGAGGCTGTGTAGGTTTGTGAAGCTCGTGGTGCAGACAGATGTGTGCCAGGATGAGTGCCCCCAGCCAGTTCTTGGATACTGCTCCTTCCTTTCATTTGCAAGATGTCCAGTCGCTTGGAGAGGTGGGGCTGGTGTTCTGGTACGTGGCATTCTTCTTTCACTCAGCCATGAATCTGGAGTCAACCAATACTGGAGAAGGAAATCATGCCATGCCACTGGTGCAAACTGTCTTTGGGTGAGAAGCTAACTCATAATCCCTAAAATACCCAGACAAAATGTAAAGGTTTTATTTTTAAGGTTTGTTTTACCCCACCACCTTCAGCCATTGGGCGGGGAACACCCTCCTTACTGCTTGTGACTTGTTTCCATGAGCCAAGAGCAGGTCTAAATGGAAGTTGCCTTGGTGACACTTCAACCTGAGAATCTCAGTGCTGAGCTGGTGCAGGATTTTGGGGCTGGGGGGGAGGAGGAGAAACTGCAACATAAATACAGCTTCATGGGCTGTCCTTTATTTTTCTGACTGCGGTATGAAGCCTACCTTGTTAGATACAGTGACACTGAATTGGGAAGTGCTGTAGCACAGACAGTAGCTCTGCTAGCCAGTCAGCCCCTGCCCTCAGCCATCATGTACAGCACAGCTACCATTACTGAGCGGTTTTGGGATGCTATTTCTGATTTTAGGCAGGATTGATGCAAATCATTCAACAAGTGACTGTCGGTGTGTTTAAGAGGGTTTTTTTTGTTGTTGTTGTTGTTGTTGGTTTTTCTTCAGTTATTGTCTTAACACTGCACTGCACCCTACAGCAAACCTCCTTATTGTGTGCAGCTATCCTAGGGGCGTGGGTAGTGCTAAGAGCACTGAGAACTGTAACAATGACTGTGTGAGAGTGGCCTGGAGGTTTGGAATTAACCAGGCAATGATGGGGACACGATTGTGTTAATCCACTGTGTGGATTAGAATAGAAGGTGACTTGGGCCAACCAACTGAAACACCTTCAGAGAGCATTTCTCCACCTAGGGAGAATGTGTGATCATCTGAGATCTGGGACTTGAGATCCAGCAAGGATTGTCCATTGGGAAAGGACAGTCCATTTAGAAAGTGAAGTGCTGATGAGTCCAGGAATGATAAAATCACCCTTGGACTTTTTTTTTTCTCGTGTGTGTGAACTCCTAGAAGTCATCTATGTTGGTATAAATGAGATCATTTGGCCTAATTAGTTCCAAGCTTAATTAGCAGTAATTATCCCAACATGGGAGTAATACTCGAGTAGGAAGTACTGAGTCCTCGATTAGATAGATCTCTAATTGGTGTTACAATATTGTAATTAAAGCATGCTTGTACGCCTCTGCCTCTGCAAGTGATTTGTTTTATGTCTGATTAAGCAGGGAGTCCGGCAGCCTCAAGGAGGCCAGGACATCACCACTGATTGAAACAGTGTATTATTCTTTGTTATAGGAAAGAAATGATGAATCACATGTACTAGGAAACACTGTGGGCCAAATTAGTCCTTTGAGTAATTGCTACTGGAGTTAGGGAAATTACAACAGGGGTAAATTTGGCCTCAAGTGTATCAGCTCTATCTGTGTATCACACAGTTAAACAAATACTCATTTGAATGTGCAGTCTGGCAATTACACCATCAGACAACTGCGAGCGAGTTAATCTGCATTTGCGATCCCCGGATTGCAGGGGTGAGTTTGGCTGCTGGCTGGTGGTGATTAGGCTGCACACTCCGCTCAGATTCTGCGGGAGGTGGTGCCCTACATCCCAGGATGCAGCTGGTGTGGTTTCACCTGGCCACTGCTGGCTGCAGCATCCTCTCCTTGTCGAGGTGAGACCTGGAAGGTACCGCTAGGGCCACCAGGAGCACCTGGCAGCTGGATAGATAAGGAGCCCTCTCCCAGCAGTGTTACCCTCAGTCTGGATGCTCCTCTGATCCTCCCCAGCAGAAGACCCTGCAGAATATCAGGTAAACATGTTTTTTGAAGAAGTTTAAAATGAAGAGAGTGAAATGGGAACTTTCTGAAATTAGTCAGCATCAAAACACGAAAGCTTCCTATGTCTTTTTAAGAAACCACCTCCTTAGGAGTTGGCAAGTGTGCTGCTTTATTACTTATCTGTTCGCTACATGAGTGGGCGACTGTACTTCCTGATTTGGTTCTCCAACATAGAGAGATCATCAGCATAGGTCTGTAGAGGACAGTAACTCCTCGCCTACAGAAAGTAACAAATAGGAATGCATGTATCCTCTGGCTGTCACAAAGGATTTCTAAGCACATTCGAGTCATATCCGAAGTAACACGTCATCTTATTTCCATTTTACAGCTGCAGAAACTGAGGCACTGATCGGTTACTTCTCTTGCTGCAGCTCATGGAGCTGGTCTATATGGCAGCACCAGGAACGCAGTGCAGGTCCCATTACCTTCTGCTTCACCCACAAAAAGATCTTTCTTCTCCAGGAGGGAGAGTCCTCCCAGAGAGAAGGAGATGTCTCGAGCAAATGAAGTACACAGAATTCTGTTAAAGCAATATTAGGGATAAGAATTTAAACACCCCGTACACGGGAATTCAGAGCAAGGGTTTCCATAGCAGCGTTGCTTGGCCATATTGTACATACACTGTTTTGCATTGTGCTGGTGATGTCAAAGGCATATTCTAATATCTGTGTGTGCAATATGTCTGAATCAGAGTTGCTATGAAACTTAAGGGTGAATTACACAGTGGAGGCATATTCTTGTGTGGTGTTGGGAGGAAATAACAGAACTAGGTTTTGCTGGGATTTTTCTCCAGAGATAATTTTTCTTAGAAAATTGCTGACTTGCCAGAATTGTTGCTATTTTCAGGAAAAGTTGACTTCAGTTTTGTGTTTCATCTTGGGAAAAAAAAAAAAAAGGAGAAAAATTTTAAAGCTGTCAAAACGAAACATTTCAAGAAGGTGAAATTAAACCTTGCATTTAATTCATTTTGATATAGTTTCTAGGTAGAAATTTTGAAAACTACTTTTTTTGGGGTATTTTTTTTTAACCAGATCAGATGTAGAACAGCTATTTGAAATTTCTCAAAATCTTGAAGGAACAAAAAGCTTGTTCTTTTCACACTCCGTAGTCCTGAACTGTCCTGGGAGTGGCAGGTGGGAAGGGAGTGACTGCATCACCCAGCTCCATGTGTGGCTGCCCGGTTGTGTGTTGCAATGGGAGCTGTGCGAGAGGTTTCCCACTGAATACCTGGTAAAGGCACGTAGCAAAAACTGCCTACTCAAAAAAACCGCTCCAATCTTTTCACGAGGCTCTACCATCTCTAAAACGCCCAGTATCACCTGGATATCTTAAGGCTGAGCCTTTGGACCGGGAGTGTTTTGGGCGGGAGCCACTGTTTGGCACATCGTTAAACCTCGATTCAGCAGCTGATGGGATCTCTGAGGGGGAGCTGCCACCTCTCCCTGTCCCACACTGGGATAATGGGGTCTGTCCTTCTCACCTCCCCATGGAAAGGGAGGGCCTCCAGTGGCACCACTGCTCTTCCCTGTGTTCATCCTGCTCGCTTTCAGCACCTCATCCATGCTCTGAAGCTCTCCTGGGGAGCAGCAGCGATGTTGCACCCTGGGCTGAGAAGGAGTGCTTGCACTCATGGAAAAGCCCTGTGAGTTATTTTGGCATCACTCTTCCTGCTGGCAGCAATGTTTCCTCACTGCCAGCATTCCCAAATGTTGGTGTAGCCTGTATGCCAACATCTCTTTTCTCCCTGCCCCCCTTATGTTGCAATTGCTAATTTCTGTGCCTGTGCCTGAAGAGCTGTAGTTTAGACTTGCTTTCCCATGCACTGAAGCCATTCTTGTTTAGGGAAGGAACTGCAAAAGGGGTGTGGGAGAGAGGAAAAAAGAAGAGAGCCGGTGTTTTTTTTCCTATGTGGCAGTGACGAATGCTGGGTATTAGAGAGACAAGCTGACAAACATCTGAATGAGTGGAAGAGACTTCTAACCCAAAGGGAGGAGTTGTGGTTTAGGTTAAAGCCACAAAGGAAGTGAAGGAGGTTACCACTTTCCTGTCTGTGGGCAGGAGGTTCTCCTTGTGCTCGTTTGAAGGCTTAGCTCTAGCTCATTCTTCCCTAGGAACATGCTCATCTGTGTACTTCTTGAAAGGCATTTGAGCTGGCGTCTGATCTTGGGAGTGACAAACATCCCCTTTATACTCAGAAATCAGCAGGAGCTGGGAGCTAAAGATCTGGGAATCACAGTCTAATTTATGGAGCCAGATACTCTAAAGCGTCTTGTTAAGCCATGTGTCTTGTTTGGTGCTAGATCACGTAGTGTTTTTCTCTGTGCTTCTTCCTCTTGCTGATCCACTCGGATTTTTTTGTTGCAAATATCTGAATGTACCTCTGGGGCTTGTTGAACTCCCCACGGGCTTCATGTCTCTCATGTTCCTGAATGACTGGCAAGTTGTGTAGCCATCCTGCCTGGATCCAGCAGTCTAGCATGCTGATACAGGACAGATTCTGAATGTCATTGGGTTTCTACCAGCATGGCCTGTGATCAGGATTTTCCTTGATTTTCTGTGCTCGCTTTTCTTTCAGCAGTGCAGAGGCTTGAGCTGTATGCGGTTGCAAAGTTTGTTGTCTCAGCTCTGCAGCTTCACTCTTCATCTGTGAGAAGAGACTGAGTGGTTAACCCTGGTGTGCTGCAGAAGGCATGCCAGGAGGGAGATGAAGGAATACAGGATTGCTCTTACAAGAGCAGGAGCCTTCTCCCGAGTCAGAGGAGCACGGGCACGTGAGCCGGCTGTCTTAATCTGAGCTCTCAGCTGGTGACTGCACAGTTAGAGCCACTGTCAGTGACAGTGACTTCAGTGTGTGCTACCACTGCCTTCTGATTGCTGCTGTACACGAAAAGAGCATCTGAAAGGTGCTCCCTGAAGAGCCGTTTTGTGGTCTCTAACCTTCCATTAACAGCTCACCTTAGACCCTAACCCTGGCCTTGGGATGCAGCAGAGTTATTTCATTTATCAGCTGTGAAAATCATATTTTGCCATGTGAGGATGATTGCTCTCTCAGGTGTATTATGGCAACTGGGGTTTGGTTTTTCTGTTTGTTTGGGTTTTTTAATGCTTTGTTAAAACTACAAGATATCATTAAATATTTATATGTGGCAAATGTGTCCTTTTTTGCAGAGTGTTTCCTTTTAGAGACCTTCACGGTATTGATTTCAAGTACATTTTCTTCCTCTGTTTTAAAATGTTTCCTTTGCCTATGGATTTTCAGCATTACTCACTGGAGCTGTGTGCAGTACATTCCCTAGACTATACTATCAAGCCAGAGTCCCTTACTGCTGCTCTTCAGGGACCACTTCTGAAGCTGGAAAGACCATTCATTTGCTGTGTTCACTCAGTCCTGAGCAGCTATCCAGCATTACATCCTCATTACTCCAGGATGTGCATTGTCATCTAACTGAGCCATGGGTCTGCTTTCACCGTGTGCCAGTGGATCCCACACCTAATCTGGCAAGAGCCTTGAGCTCGCTCTTCCTTGGACTGAGCAGTGTTTGGATGTTTTAGATGTAAAGGGAAAACAAGTCCTACGATGGGGAGATGAAGAAGCTGGAGTGGTAAGCAGCTGATATTGTAAGGTCATTTGGTTTTGGTGTCAGCATTTCATTTCTCAAACTCATCCTTGTGGCCGCTAGAGTAGGTAGCAGGGATTTCTTTTTGGAGAGGGCAGAGCACTCAGCAAGGAGGCTGAGAGTGCTGGCACAGCACAGATCCTAGAGGAGCAAGGTACCACTGCCCTTTCAAGGAGTGGGCTGGTGTCCACCAGTCATTTCTGTGCCCCAGGATGAGGCCCTGGGGTCCGTGTTCTGCTGGTGGCTGAAACACCTCAGTGACAGCCAGCTGATGGTGTGGGTTCAGCCATCTTTTGGTGGATCGTATCTGTAAGATGTTGAAGACTTGGATTCAGACCTTAAAGCATCTGGCTTATGGAATTTGGCTTTGTTTACTGTAGTGTTATAGCCTTAGGGCCACAGAAAGTGCAGCTTTATTGAAATCATTGGAGTTGTGCTTGCTTATGGCAGCGGGGAGCTGGGGACGTGTTTTTTTGGAACGTGTTGCCAGGAACATAAACCCTTTTCTTTGGGAGATGCTTTGTAAGGATGACTCAAGTAAATGCCTGGGAAACGTTGTCCTAATGGAAACAAGACATTGGAATGATCAGGTCTCAGAACAACTCTTATTTCTTCCTCACATCTGTGACTTTCAGAGGCCACCATCCTAAGGCTCAGTCCTTCTCTCCTTCCTCCTTAGCATCTTTAGTTTGAACATCATATACACCACCAAGAGCAGGAATGCCCAGGGGACACTTCAGTCTCTGCACATGGGGGAAATAAGGACTTGGAAGAGGAAGCCAGCCGACTTGCATGGGATCCAGGCAGGCTGAAGTTGTGTCACTGGACAAAGCAGCAGCAATCTGTTAATTGCTATCAGATTCTAAAGTGGAATGTATCAGCATTTAAATGTTTACAGGAGATTCCAGCTACACTCTTTGTTGCTGGATGCTCGTATTAAAGCAATTACCAAAAATACCAAGTGATTTCTAAGGACACTGCATGCAGTATTACCTGCATTTCTTGCATGCTGGATGGACTGCTGGCATTAATTTTGTCCTGTTTTGACAGAGAGGGCAGGCAAAAGGTACAGGTTGTGTGTAGGAACAGCCCACGTTGTAAGCAAGTCAAGGCACAGGGAGTGTCCCATCAGAGTTCCATTACCAAGGCTGGTCCCTCGTGCAGCACCAGCTCACACGTTAAATGAATGCTCTGAAATAAAAGGATATAGATGGAAAGAAGCATGCTGTCCTAGGTGTCTCTCAGGACCTGCAAGGCGGGTATTGTCAGCAGATGTATTCCTGCTGGGGAATAGCCTGGTATGATTTAAAATAAACTGGCAGATTTTGTGCTCAGATGGACTTAGGAACATTCACGCAGTCTGTTCTTGCAGTTCAGCTGTGAGAGGCCAGCACCATTAACAGAGAGGGACTAGCAAAATGTTTGGGCAGAAGTATGTCCAGTCGTGACATCTGTTGCTAGAGTGATCCACCGTTTGCACCATAAAAGTGCATAAGTAAAAATGGAAAAGAACAAGAGTGAGGCATTCATATAGCTAAGCCAAAACTCCCGAGTGCCCTCTAATAATGCAGAGTCCTGGTTTTGTTGGTGTTGTCTTCTACTGTCTAAGACCTTGCAGATTTGAAAGCTGATGATCACTGCAGAAGAAAGTCAGCACCATACTGATGATAAGCCGATGTCTAATCTAAAGAGCAAGGGCGGAAATCTGCTTGTTTTCTTTGGAGGCATCTCTCTGTTTTATGTAATTTTGGTACAACACCTGTAAATCAGTGGCTGGTACTTTTGAAATGTATTTCTTTCATCAAAAGCTATTTGAAACAACAGGTTGCACCTATCCATTCAGTCTAAGCTCCCTTGACATTTTTAAATGACAGATAATGAAAACTGTCTTCATTATAACTCAAGCAATTTCATCAGACTGTCACCAGCAAACAATGGCAAACTAAAGACTGAACAGCCCTCAACTCTACTCTCCTAGGTACCTGTGCTAGAGTACCTGGTGTCTTTTCAGCTTCTAGAAAATATAAGAGGTGATATGTCTGCTGGGAAGGGTTCTGCCTTGCAAGGCATTAGAGGTCAACAGGAACATGTTAAAATCTGTCTGGGAGCCAGTGGTCAGATGGCATTAAAATGGAGCACAAATGTGAGAATGATCGTGGGTGAGAGACACGGCTTATCTAACTGAGCGCTGAATTCTGCACTGCCTTCAGTTTATGAATGGATTTAAAGCATGGTGCCAAACAGACCATATTGCAGTTGTCTAATCCTTAGGTGACAGAGGCAGGCATGATTGTAGGCAGAACTGCATCCAAGAGGACTCATCAGAACAGCCCAGTCAGCCTGGCATTATTGCTACCTGATCTGTGGGAATCGGTCTGGGCCCTGGATCTGAACTGCCGCAGGGAAACCTGGTAGAAGGAGCAGCTGTTGAGGTATGGCACTGGCTTGTCTTCCCCTGCCTGTCTCTCCCCAGCCAACGTTGCTGCAGGCTTCCTGGGCTGAGCATCACTCACCCAGGTCCTTCCCCCTTGCCCAGCCCCCCACTCCCCAAATTTAAAGACTTAACCAAGCCTCCCCCACAGTTAGATTAGAGGGAGAGTGAGAGCAGGAGGGGCATTTCACAGTAAAACATAATTTCTATAAGATGGCCTCAGTATGGGAGAGGCTAGCACCAGGGAGTGAATTATAGGGGTCTGGGGAAGAGAGAAGCTGTGGCTGAAAGAGAGTTGTTGTTATTGGAGGACACAGGGAGGAAAATGACGGAGATACAGGGTGTAGATAAATAGTTAGAAATGGCTGCAGTGGTGTGATTTGGAAGGAGAATAAGTCACTCCTTCAGTCACCAGTGGTGATCAGTTTAGGGAGCTGAGTGGTAAATTACAGGCAGGTTAGGACTCCAAGAACACCCGTGACCCTGTGAAATGCTGGAGAGAGAAAAGTTGCAGTGACAGTGAGTAAGACTCAGATCTCATCTAACTGAGCATGAGTATCTCAAGGTGAAATAGCAGAAGGAGAGGAGGCGGGAATATTGATTTCTGCCTCGCAAAACAGACAACAACGCCTACTTTTTCATAGCAAGAATGTAACCATTCGCTTTAATGGGCCAGTCTGCAGTACAGTGGGGGCTCGGTTTCTTTGTGCACAGTCTAGAGGGGAATTCATGCTGAAGTTGTTTTTATTTTATCGTAGCCTTGAAGGAGAGACACGAGCAAAATTTTGCCCTCAGACAATCATGCTGACTGTAAGGGCAGCTTGAGTGGAATCTGTCCATGTTGCTGGCCTGTTGTGCAGCAGGCGGGTATCCTGAGCAGCTGGATGCTGGAGGAGCAGTGCTGGAAGGCACAAAAAGCCCCTTATGCCAGGAGAGCTGTTGTGTGTGTTGGCGACAGATGACTTCTGTCTGTCTGTCTGAGGGCAGTTTTAGCCTCCTATTTATCCTGTGAGAAGGATGCTTCTAATGAGAGGTGCTTTCTTCATCTGGCCGTGGCTTTCTCAGAAATGTTGCTTTGGGAATGAAATTTTGTTTGCTCAGTTTTACACCATGAAGGTGCACATGCGTGCCCCGGCGCTGTGGGCAGGCAGCACAGAGAATGTGGCTGTTGAAGGGGCCTTGGTGGCTTGTACCAGGCTCAGCAGGTGGCTGAAAGGAAGCAGGAGGTGAGTTTGGCAGTTTTGTGAGCTGCTGCCGTGTCTTTCCTCATTGATGCCAAAGATGGCCATACACATGCAAAGGGAGTGTAAAGTCATGGCTAAGAATCTTAAAAGGCTCAAGAGTCAGGCAATTCCACAGACAAATTCTGGCAGCACCACAGCACTCAGTGTGTGTTAGCAGTTCTCTGTAAAGCATGGGGACAGTGTGGTGGAAGCGGTATTCCTGGGCAATCATTGGTTCTGAAGTCTTCTCTGTGCCAAAATTTCCCACCTTTGTTTGGTATGAATTCATATTTTTCATGTGTTGCATGAGCATATGCTTCCCCAGATTCTGTTTACCTGATTTCCCTTCTGAATCAGTATCTGCTCTCTCCTTTTCCTTCTCCCTGTTATTTTTAATCATGGGAGATAGAGCTGAGCATTTATCTCTATGGCTGCATGATATTTGCCTCATACCTGCTTACTGACTTGAGAAAAGGCTTTCTAAATAGGACAAGAGCGTCCTGCAACTGGAATGTTTTAAAACTGGAATGTTTTAAAACACGGGATTTGTTCATCACACTGGAGTTTTTGATGTGAGATAATGTCTTCAAGTGGGGCAGATCAACTATAAGTCTCTCTGGATGTCCAGAAGAATATTTTAACCACAGGCACGGTCCATGTTCCAGCCCAAACTTGATTAAGACTCACATTGTTTGGGTGTTCATGTGAACAGGAAAACAGGACATCAACTGTTTCCTCTCTTTTCAGTTCAGATAGGAAAGTGAGAGTTGGGCCTTTCTTGCTCAGTTGAACTTGCCATCATCTGCACAGTGTTTGTAGCCTCGGGGTGATGTGCAGCCAGTGCTGGTCAGATCCATCAGCCAGTCTCAATCCCAACCCAACTCCATGCCCTGTGCAGCCAGGTGGGCAGTAGTCATTGCTGCAGGTGACTTACAGGTCATTTTTTCACCAGCAGTGGGGACAGAGGTAGGGTTTGCATAATGTGTGTTTTAGGGGGATGTGTGTGACTGTATGTGGCTATTGACATAGCTATGGATAGAGAGGCATTTCCCTCCTCTGGGAGGCTGTGAAGTTTCATCCACGATGGGATGCAGAGGGACTCTTACCCCAAAATACGTTTAAAATATTCTCTGGTTGTTTGCAGGATGGAGGCTCAGCAAAACTGACAAGACTTGGGTTAATGTCTAATATTAAAAGGAACTGAACAAGAAAGAAAGCCACAACAATCTCTCCCCCTCCCCCAGGCCTGATTTCCTAATCTTTTAGGAATGATTTACAATAAATAAAAGACTTTCTGAAAGAGGGTTTTTTTTTTTTTCCAAGTTAACAATGGATATTAAACTACCCCTCCCTGTGGTCCTTTCCCATTTCTTTCACACTGTCCAGCTTCAGACTTCATCCTGCAGCAAGATTCATGAAGGCAACTCCCCTGTGCCCATGCAGAGAGATCACGGCGGTATGCAAACCATAATCACCTGGATTCCTTACAGAAATGGGCTGTTTCCTTTCGAGAAGGCTCATTAGAGCATGCAGCAGTGTAAACCTCAAAGCTTGTAAGAAAATGGTTTCATAGAGACTGATCTCTCTTGTCCCACAGCTACTCTGATCATTTACACGGGAGCACAAAAGAGGGCAAAGAACCGCCAAACCTAAAGCAAACAAACAAAGCAAAACGTCCTCCTAATGGTGTGTGCTCTTAATTTCCAACCGTGATGGTGTTTTACACCCACTTTGTGCAGGTGTACACGAATGCAGGTCGGGAAGCAGTGTAGAGAGCAAAGCTCTTAAGGAGTTAGGGGAGCTTCCCTGCTGGAAGGTTAGAATCGCACTGAACGAGGGAAGTCTTGCCTGGACAGACAGGAAATATGTGATGCAATTTCAGCACAGAGTTGCTAGAGGTAGACTAGCCCATAAATTTAAAACAAAACAAAACAAATGTAGGGAACACTTTGCATGGCCCAAATGTGCCAATGTCAAAGCTAGTAGTAAGGGATCCCATGATGGCAGAAGCAGCAACGTACTGGCTACATGGTGCATGGTGTTGACATCCTGCAAGGAGAAGTGCCCATCCCTGATCCTGGGTATAGGGACTGCTGTCGGATTCTTCTTACTGCTGACAACTTTCCTTGAGGCAAGGTCTTTTTAAACATTATTGATTGAAAAGGCCCAGTCTACTGTTGTGTTTGAGGTGAAAGTTTTTCATGTGCAATGACTGAGATTGGAGAAGGCTCCATTTCAGACAGTCGATGGTCAGGAGCAGGGTGTGACTTGAGAAAAGGGTAATGTCTCCAGCCTTCACACGCTAAGGATCCATGTCTCCATTTCACCTTCCCTCAGTCCCATCTTCAAAAGTTCCAGTTTCTCAGATGTTTCCACCTCCTCCAGTTGTGCCAGTTCAGCCGCTTGTGGTGGGGATGAAATCTACATCAGAGCTGGTCTGGTGTTAAGCTTTTGTTCCTGTTAGTAGAGCTTTTTTAAAAAAAAAGTTGGATCGTTTAAACAGCTCACCTATGCGTGTAGCTACATAAATAGTTTAACTGGCAATAACTGAGAGCATGGCAGGATCCTCTAAAACTGGGTCTGCTGCAGATGGAACAGTGAAACAGAGCCACAGCCCTACACGCTCTCAATGTTATTTGCATGAGTAGCTCCATTGTGCTTCAGTGGGACTCTACTTACACATGTAAAATTAAGTGTTTGCAGGGCCAGGCCCTTGAAGAGAATAAAAGCTGGGATCGGGGTGTGCCATGCTCTGAATTATGTACAGAAAGTGTCATGCAAATGTATTTTGCTGGCTGGGCTATCTCGTCTGATCTGTCTGCTCCCCAGGACAACTTTCCTTGGGCTTGGTTTGCTCTAATGGAAGAGGGCCCTGCTTTTGAATAGACGGGCTGATCTCCTGCCCTCGCTGCAGACAGGGAGTTGTGAGGAAAGCGTACACAGTGTGGTGAGAGCTGTAATGCTTCCAAGATGTTCTTGGATTTGCCGGAGTGCTCTAAAGAGTCAGGACAGCTGGTTTCTCTGGGGCAGCTTTATGAGCTTGGCCAAGGGAGGGCAAGACCCCAGTACAGGGGGCTGTTCTCTAGGCTGGTGGGGATGGTCCCACCATCTAGGGCTCCGCTACCTGAAATCCCGACTCACAACCTGTCTTCTCAGTTAGGATCGTTTTGGAGCCTGTTGTTGTCAGTTCCCATGGTAAAACCCTTCGAGGACAGCCTTGGGAATTCACTGCTGTGGCGGATTCCCAAAGGTGGTGGGTGAAGTAACAACTTAACTCTTGAGAGTGAAGCAAAGCACCTTGATCGCTGCTCTCCGGAGCCCCAAAGAAAGGAAGGAAGAGACTTAAAGCCGTTGGAGGGGAGAGGCTTGGTGTGGTTATTTGAGACCGCTGCCTGCAGAGTTGCACAGTCATTTATAACTGTTTGAAATGTGGGGGGATGGGGTCGGGGGGATGGGAGGGGAGTCGGAGGAACCACAGCATCTGCAAACTAGTAGCATTTTGTAGCTCGTTTTCCCCGGTCTAACTCCTAAAGGGACAAGACAGCGAAGTACTGGATCAGAGGAGGGAGGAGAACAAAAAAGGCAGTTTGCTAACTCTTCGTATTTTATCGCTGCTGTCCCATGTGTCGGGATTGAGGCACAGGGCAGGATTTTCAAAGGTACCTTTGGAAAACGGAAGCTGGGTGCCTGGCTTCCTTAGGCTCCCTAGAAAAATCCCAGCCTCTACTGCCCAGGGCGAACAATTTCATTTTAAGCAAGCCTCGATGTGTTCCTGGTGTCGGTGAGAGTGGGACTGGATCTTCTGTCGGAAGCACTGTGAGGTACATTCTCTTCCTTACAGCATGCTGGGCTTACCTGGCCAGCATGGTGGGATGTGTGAAGGACAGGAGGAATTGCAGGTGTTGCGTTAGAGGAGACCCGTATCAATGTAAAAATGGGCAAGGTTTAAACATCAGGTAAAGGAGTGCGTGGAACCGATGGCAGCAAAGGTGGTGGTTCCAGTTTCACCGACACTCCAGCTGTGGAAGGTGCTGGCCGCGATCACTGGAAAGATGCAGGTGGGGCTGGCGCCGGTGGGTGGAAAGACTTGTCAGAGACCAAAGATTTCCACCTTCGGGTCGTGGATCCTGGGAACTTGTAGCCCCAGGGACTTGGCTAGAAAAGGTGTCGGTGGGCTGAGAGTGTCCAGCGGGAAATGCTTCGGGTGGCTGGTCTGCAAATCAGAAGGGGCCGAAGCCCCGCTGTTAAGAAGCAAGTCCCTGGAGGAAGAGTATCTATTTGGGGTAAGAGGTGATAATTAGCTACTGTGGCAGTGCTCAGGAAGCTGTAAAGAGTTCTTTAACAGTGTATGCAAGTGGGCAAGGACAAGGGGAGGAGAAGAGAGGGACAAAAAGAGAAAAAGGGATTGAGGGTTGAGCAAAGAGAGGAGGTGGTTTTATCTGCCAAGAGCAACGCCCAGCGTGAATGTTGCGCTAAAAGGGTCTTCTTCCAAAGACTTGAGTTACTTAAAAGTGGGAGTTGGACAAGATGGGAGTTGAACAAAGAATGGGTCGTTTGAGGATAAAGGGGGAGGGAGGACACTGCATTTCTGTTCACTGGTGTTGTATTGGCTAAACAGGTTATTCAGGCAGCGTGGATAAGCAAAACTGATCCCCTGACTTTCTCTGTTCGGCTGCATCCGTGTGCCACCGGTGGCTTGGAAACCTCTTCCTTACAGCCACGAGATCGCCCATTTTAAGAACATTTTGTGGAGGTGAAGGAGAAGGATTAGTGGATGTTGAAAGCCGTCTTTTCACAGAGTAAGTCTCAGACTGAAAAGGGCGGGGGATTGCTACAAATCTTCAAAACTCTTCCCTGCCAGTTTGAAACCAAACTACATTGATGTCTAATCCCCCAAACACGGAGCATTTGTCCAGGATGGGGCCCCTGAGCATTTTTAGGAGTTGATAGGTTGTGTCTGTTTGCCATTACTGCCTGGTCCCTCCCTGCTCACTTCCAAGCTGCTGCTTATCCCGGCGCTTTCTCTCATCAGAAGAACAGAAGAAAGCCCTCGGGTCACTCGGCGGGTGGGCAGTCGGGGTGCTCAGCCCCCGGGGAGGAGGGACGCGCTTCTCCTCCAC